>CM077286.1:71100478-71457978 GCA_039654925.1 Anguilla pacifica | reverse complement strand
CCCCCCCCCCCCCACCCCCATCCCAATTCTGGACCTGGGCCTCAGGTGCCAACCACCAGCCTATAATTCTGACCGTGATGCCCAGCCAGCCCCGATCCAGAAATCCAGTACGGACTCCACAGACCACCACAGCGGCCTCACCACCCCTCCAACGTCCCCCCCCCACCCCCACCCCCCTTCACCCCACCCAACAGGCCCCTCTGCTCCATATAAAACAGTGCTAGGAGTTTCAGCAAATATTGCTCCACGCATAATCGAATCGCAGCGCAAAATAGGTTATCTGAGTGGGTGCTTCCTGCTCCCAGGATTGCCATGGCGCTGGCTTGGGCGCAATTTCCCCCCTGTTTACGGCGTGCAGTGCCTTCTGGGACACGTGGTCCCTCCGGCAGGGCCTGTTCACAGGGTCTATTTTTAACACATGCACTCCTGCAAAGGACATCGTGGTCTTTCATTAACTCAAGCGCGCGTGTGCCAGAGCGAAGCGGATAAGGGAAGGCCGAAAGATTGTGTTACCGCAAGTCAGATTTCTGGACGTCGCGCTCGATGACTGCGGCCGACTTAAAAGCTTCTTCCTCCACTGCAATCGCGGCCACGAGAAGTGACAGAGTGTCCCGCGATGCCTCCATTTTATCGCCATGGAAACCGAACAAACAGATCACACAAGGAAAGCGTGCCGAACGCGCGATCCATTTCTGGGACAAAACTCACACCCCTGTCCTTTCAGATTTCCCAGGCGTCCCGCCGCGCGCGACAACAGCGCCGTGTCATTACACAGAAACGAAAAAGGGAAGAGTACAACTAACCTGGAAGCTTTTTCAAAAAAAAGACCTCACACTACAATTACAGTCAACAGCCGAGCTTGATTGTCATCATTTACCTTCAAACAGTGACACAGACAGAAATAGACCAACCGCCATCCGGAACATTTATGAAGAGATACCAAAGATGGGGGGGAAATGCAGGCTTTGTCATTTTGATGTGTTTTTTTAACGAACTGCGGTTCCTCTGTGGTTTTCATTGTTCTCTAGGTAGGTAAATGCGCCTGTGTTGTTTTTCGTAAACTCGGACCGGACCGGACCGGACCGGGCGCGCTCTCGGGGCACAAAGCGCATTCCTGTACTCTGGCGTTCCTGTGTGCCCGGCCCAGCCCGGCCCGGCCCGGTGCGCTCTCTCTCTCTCCAGACGCCCGGGCCCCTGCTTACGGAACTGCGCGGTGTAGGAGGGAACGTCAGCAGTGAGTCAGCGCCCCTCTCTCTCTCTCTCTCCAGCGGGCAGGCGGAGAGACGGAGACAGCGCATACTGATGGAGGAGGGCGAGGGGGGCAGGGGGGCGGCTGGGGGGGGGGCTCCTGGTCGATGTTGGCACCGTGACATTCCAGAGCCTCACACACGGCGTTTGTGAAACACACACAGGTTCTGCACTTCCTATGTACTGCTTTAATCGCTTTGAAGAGCAGTGTTTTTTTGTTTGATTCTGTTCCAAAATTCTAAGGCAGTGTTCTAGAACTCCATTGCTTTCAACTACTGGCATTGATTGTTACATCAGCATTAGAATGTTCAGTTACGGACATTCTAATCGCATATTTGTGACGTCACGTCTTAAAGGGTTAAAAATAACAAAATGGGAGTACTGGGGTCAATCACACTTCGGCTTGAGTTGATTTGGACAGGGAATCTGGCACATTAGAACAAGGTGAAATCAAAAACAATCCCAAAATGAATCCAGCAGCGACTGACTGTCCATGACATAATGTTCCCCACAGCCTTAGCAACCTAATCAAAGCTAAACATTCCAATCACACTCCAGAGACAGTAATAAATCTTACGGTACAAATTTGTTTTAATCTATAACATGGTGCATTTTGCCTGTTTCAGCTTTGGGTAACATTACATTAAATTACATTACATTTATTTGGCAGATGCTTTTATCCAAAGCGACGTACAAAAAGTGCTTTTTAACGGTACTGTTGTGAACTGTACTGTTCACATCAAGTGTAACGGTAACGCTGTTACCGTTACACTTGATGTGAACGTACAGTAATAAGCATCTCCACCCTGATGAAAACACAGAGAACAGTGTCTGTAGTACGTCACTGCATGCCTACTGGCACGGTGGTTCAATTAGATCAGAAAGGTGATCGAATACAAATGGAGTTACTACACAGATATCGTCACAAACAAAATACGCAGCTCATTAATAATGATCATGAAGAGCAGACACACTCCTGGGCAGGCTGTATACAGAAGAAGAAAAAGAAAACAGCAAGAGGTTAGCGGTATTGTGCCACCATAAAAAAAAGTTTAAAAAAATTCACCGAAAGACATTTGACCTGAATGATTAGCCACCCGACGACTGGCTCAGATCTGCTTCACTTCAGTAGAAATATCAGCACGGTATTAATAATGTGTCAGCGGCAGCCATCTCTGACTCATAAAAAGCATAGTGACATTCAATAAGAGAGAGAGAGAGAGAGAGAGAAAGAGAGAGAGAGAGAGAAGGTGTCTATTCATGAATATACAATACATGTAGACAGACTGGGTGAAAGGCTGGTGGATATAGAGTGATACAGCTCCCTGAATTTTCTCAGTCAAAGCAAGTACTATTATGCACGTACCAATAGGCATAACATTAATAATCAGACAATAAAATAAACAATCCTCCCTGGTTCTGAAAGAAAGGGACATGCCATATGAACCTATATGGCAAGTGCTCCATCGCATGGCATGACTGTCCCTCCTCCTCTGTCTTAATCGATATAGATGAAGGCGACGGGCTTTCTAATGCTGTTATTTCACCCAATTACAATCGAGAATTAGTTCCCCTTAGTCTTAGGGGACTGTGCGCACTTTCTCTGTCCGCCTGCTGCCACGAATCTCTCGCACACTTAACAAATAATTCATAATAACCCAGCACGGAAACAAGCAAATGCCTCTGACGTGGCTCCGGACTTTTTTAAAAGGTCTTATTTACACCCAGTGACGTCACTGACAATTTGGAATGTCTTTGCACCTGTGGTAACCTGAAAAGCGACGCTGGTCCGAGGGTGTATGCCTAGGTCAGATCTTTCCTACTACACAGGCGCTAACTGTGAAAATGTATACGTAAATGTGAAAAAGACAGGGAGTGCTATTAAGGGTTGCTTATGAATGGAGCCAGTAGAACTATAGTACTGCAAGCTAAGCTGTCGCTCTCCATGGTCCTGAAATCATCGATCACCAGAACTGCCCCTCCGAAGTTCTGCCTGGCGTTAAAAACACGAATGAGAACTCATGGGCCGATTTAACATACACGCCCCAATGCTTTCTTAATATGTGTTGTATTGTGACACATCATTTAACAATAAGAAACAATCATGTACGTTTTACAAGTAAGAGGGTTGTGCAAGGAACTGTATATAAAATGAAAACATGAAGCGAATGCATTTTATCAAAATTGTTACGAGTAGTATTAGCCTACTATTTCTACTAGAATTACCGCTATATCTTACCCCAATGACTAATCACCTTATCGTCATTATACGGAATGTACCATGGCTTTGTGAAAAGCGTAACGATACGGTCTTCAGATACGTGCCAGAGGGTCTATAGTCTATAAAACAGAGTAACCGCGAAGCCAGTACGCATAAAACAAAAAGACAGCCTCCGTCCCACTATACGAAGCGCTTTACCACACAACGCCAGACTTCCTTTCAAGACAGGCCCGTATAGAAAATATACCGGAAATGGAATTTCAATGTAGACACAAAATATGATTTCACCTGTTTTACACAGGAAAAAAAGTGACGACAATGAACAAATAGCAAGAAGTTATGCTGTTTTACACAGCTACGCTGACAACATTTATTTATTTATTTATTTATTTATTTTCCCTCAGAGAAAGACACTGCTGTGTTCCAGAATCGCATGGTATTGGTAGCCTTGGCAACTTTTCTTCCCGTGCTTTAAAAATGCAATACTTTCGTAGACGGTCGTTATGAAAACCTTGAAACACACACATACTTAAATGTTTCAATGCAACTTGGCACTACCTCAGAAAGTGTGGTGTGGGTAGTCTGGTGAGAGTGCAGGTTTCACCTGGTTGCATCAAAATAGCTGCTTTAGCTTCTACAATACTACCTGCTTATGCATTAAGAATTATCACTGTTGTTTTATTCTAAATATGATTACAACAATCTTAAGGTACCCCCACACCAATGAAAGAAAAATAAAAACATTTTTCACACATGACAACACATTGACCGTTCTCCGTATTTAACTTGGAAAATTTTCAGTAAGTCGTCGAGATGAAATGAGCTTCTTTTAGGAATTTATGTCCACCATAGCACTGTGTTTCTCCCTTCCTCTGGTGTTGTTTACAGCAGATCAACCAACGCTGTCATTTTCTCAACTGAAAGACCATTCCCGAAACCCCACCGCTTGCTCGGTTCCAGTCCATCACATCGGTGACGCAATTGCATTTTCATATCAACAGTATTCCATACATAATTGCATGGACATTCAACTGCATCACCTCCTCACATTAAGCAGCCTGCCCGTCCCTGCATAATTAAGTTATATGGGAAATCCATGAATATGCATTGCGTGTAGAAGTGTTTTTCCCACAATGTACTAATTGACATGTTAGCTTGTATATTTTATCTAGGCGTCAAACTGCCAAAATGTCTTCATATTTTCGCAAAATTACAATTGTTGCATGTGCTATACTCATTCACGCCTGCTAGCAACCACAAAATTCAAGCCTGAACCGCAGACCTTATAATAATAGCGACGAATCCTGTTTTGGTCCATCCACCCACAGGTTAGCTTGTTGGAATTTGCACCTCTGCGCTCGTCCGTAGCCTACTTTTGTGTAATAACTGATACATCCCTTCTTCTCGTTATGCGGTATAAATATGTAGCATGTTTATCACATTTTATAAATCCGTTAATTTCTTACCGTATCTGCTTGACATGCCAAGCTGGTAACAGACGGTCATCAAACACAGAGCACTCCATAGCCGCGCGCGCTTCATGTTACCTTCCAAAACGCTTAATGTTTTTACACGCGTTCAGTTGTTTCTATTCAAACCATCATACTGTTTCAACATGTATCGAAGGTGCACGTTACTGCATATTGGCACTGATGAAAAAAACCTTCGACAGAAGTGCGCTAACGGTGGAAGTACGTGAGAGCGGGGTGAACCAGGGGGGCCGATACGTACGGAGACACGCACAAAACCCGGGACACATCTAGGTGCGGATCGGGAGCTGCGCACGCAGTGTTGCTGCACTAACTATTATTGGTGTCTTGGTCTTTCTTTTTTAAAAACCCAAAGTAGATTATTATGTAATTTAACAATATCCAGCATACTCTCTTCTTCATTTTTCATCGACCCTTGCGATTGCCTGGTCTTGATTTATGTTGTTTGGCCAGTTTAGTCTTCCGCGATGGGGGTTAAAGTTTAATTTCTTCGTCTTTATTGCTACCCCTGCACTCAGAGTGTCTTGACCAGAGTTCTTCAGCAACTTCTTCCTGGGTGCAGACGCTTAATAAAAACTTCAAATAGCCTACTATTTAAAAGGAAATGTTAGAATAACGTGTACTGAGTCAGATAGCTTCTTCAAAATATTTCGTTTTGACACGCGTGAGGTATGCCGACGCTACAGACCTTGGATGGCCACAACTTCTCATTCAGCCGAAAAATGCTTTTCCCTGAAGTTCTTTTAATCTCAATGATTAAAGGACGAAGATCATGAGTATGGTGCTGCATCAGGGCCTCAGACCCTGCAGCCGAATAACACTAGTATAGAGTTTATTAGAGAAGCTAGTTTCTTTCTTTAGAAAAATGTGAAAGGCTTGTGGAAGGCTTGTATAAGGCTTTTGAAATCCAAACGTACGCCAACTTTAGAAAACTGTGAATTGGAGCAGCTGTTTAGTTTACAACGTCTTGTCATTTACACTGATTTGCCTGTTTTTCAAACTGGTAGGAAAGCACAGTATCCACACATCCACTAAAACTTCCTGTGCAGTAAAATGAGTGATGTCATGTCATGATACAGAGAAGGCAGCCAGGCTTGGTGCATGTCATGCCTACCCTGACTTTGTCCCTGGAAAATCAATGTTCCCCAGGGACTCTGTCACTCAAAGTGCTCACCATAGTTGGAGCCCAAGCCATGCTCTGGTTCAGAGTTTCCCAACTTTTTTTCCTTATGCAACACACTTTATACCACTGGTGCTGGAAATGTCAGTCAATCACCCTGTCTCTCTGTGTGATGCATGGACAATTATGGCTCGGGGTCCTGTTTGTTTAGCACAGAGATTCCATGCGGAGTTTAATTAAAATAACCAAACGTAGACACACACACACACACACACACACACAGACACACACACAGACACACACACAGGGTCACAGGTGACAGATGCCCAACCTGAGAACACCTGCTGTAGGAAGTGTCATAGCTGCATCCTGAGAGCTTCATGTATGCACATGCTCTATGTGCAAATTTCAGGCTTGTTTTCCAAAGCTGCTCTTAAATGACATCCTGTGTGTCAAGTATTATGGATGGAGGTATGAGTCAGTACAACAATATAAGACAATTGCATGATGGGAAGGGATGTAGAGTGGCGGGTGCATTTACGTGAAGAGGCGTGTCCGCTCGATCCCAAAGGTCCTGGGTTCAGCAGCAGAGGAAGGAAGCTGGGTCCATTCCTGCATTTTTTTCATTCTATGACATCGCTCTGTAATGTCATCCAGAGTCTCTCAGCTCAGGGCATTTTTTTTTGCTAGAGAACTGGTTGCCTGTAAGGCTGGTGAAATGGGAATATTGTAAAGGAGTGAAAGCATGCTTGTTCAGGTGTTTGTTATCTTTTCAACTAAACATCTCAGAGAAAGAACATTCTGTACAAAAAAAACCTATTTGCTTTTTCTCTGAATGGAAAAAAAGGGATGCATCCATCTCAAATGGGAGATACATGTAAAAGCCTCCATAAAAGATGATATGTGTCAAAGCCAGCTTCAGAATAGGAGGCATTGTCATATGCTGTTTAAGACAGATACACACTGCCGATTATGTGAGCCTACAGTGACACCTACAGGCCAGATTTCCTCACTGCAATATGGCGCACCTAATGAAGTACAGACAAGAGACTGGGTTCCCAGGGATACTGAATAGGAATTTCAGTAACACACTTTATTGTTTTTGGACTGCTGGGTTATTATATTGAAATATGTATGCTGTTAGTGCCATGCATAAACCTCCTACATCTGGAAAAATTGACTTCTCCATCTACAAATGAGAATTATGGCTTTATCTTCCGAGAATTTAAACCAACTTTATTGGTTGTTGAGTTATGAAACTCTGACAGTAGATACATTACTGAGTACTTTCAGTTAAAACACTGAAAATGTGAAAAAAATAAGTTCTAAGAGGCTTATGCACAATGCTGATGACATGTAAAATATGCCAGTGAAAGAGGAGGAGGTATTAAAGTGGGAGGGGTTATAGGGACATAAGAAGAAGTGAAGCAGAGAGAAGGAAGGTTACAAACGTGCCAGAAGGAGGAAAACGCCTCCTCGTTGTTACGACACCTGTGGAATTTACAGTTCCAAGTGCTTCGGAGTGATTTGTGTGTTGTTGAAACGTAAATGTAAGAGATGAGTCTCAAGTCTCACCAGCAGGGTGCAGTAGCGGCTATGCGAGATGAGGCGAGGTGTTATCCGTTTGAAGAACAGTTTTTTTTTTTTAAATGTTTTTTTCAGAGGTCAGTGTTCTAGAACTCCATTGCTTTCAACTACCTGCAGTGATTGTTACAGATTGTTAAAATCACGCATACGCATGTGATTAGATTGTTCTTAACTGAACATTCTAATCACATGCGTATGTGCGATCTTACACCTTAAAGGATTCAGTTTCTTATAGACTCCTCCCAGTGCCTTCCATTCAAGTCTCTAAAGAAACACAGACATACTGGAAAACAAAAAATATGGTATAATATTCTATAACAATGTTCTTCAATTAAATGGGTCTATGCTTTACTGCTATGCAAAGCAAGTCATGATTATAAAGATAGCTCACCATTCAGTATATGCACACAGAGTATCAAAAGTTCACATATTCACACAGTATCAGAAGTACACGCATTCACACAGTATCAGAAGTACACGCATTCACACAGTATCAAAAGTTCACACATTCACACAGTATCAGAAGTACACACATCCACACAGTATCAGAAGTGCACACATTCACACAGTATCAGAAGTGCGCACATTCACACAGTATCAGAAATACACACACACGCATGCATGTATCAACGTGTTTTGGCGGCAATTGTGCTGTAAAGAATAACTACCGCATATTACAAGATCATACAGCATAGCACAATCTAAAAGCATGCTGTAAACAAAAACAGCCTGTTTTTACTGCTAGTGGAAAATTCATCGCCCCAGGCTAGGGTTGCTGGGGCCCCCGGAAGGCTGCATGTCAGCCAATCACAGAGCACAATGCAACAGCCCCTCAGGCCAGGCACACGGCCTGCCAGAGTGTCCTCATCACACACTGCCGAGTGGTGCTCTCCCGCCATGAAAGAGAGAGAGAGAGAGAGAGAGAGAGAGAGAGGGAGGAGAGGGGGATGAAAGAAGATTGGGAGTAGGGGGCTGGCGTGAGCTTCTGCTTCACGTTATTATGCATTTATGTGCAGCGTGTTTCATCGCTAACCCCTTTGAATGGAAGCCGCAGTGAGTGCATCGTTTAATGCCCTCTGGGACAGAGCTGTGCCAGTTCGTACTGCATGTGGCCTATAGCAGTGGGTCCCCCTGCCTGAGACCCACTTCATGGGCGAAAATTTTTTTGGTATGACCCATCCCTTATTAAAATGCACCTGAGCATATGTTTAGGGATGGAATTTACTATTTTGTCATGACTATCAGAACATTTGGAGGCACATTATAACCAGGAAGGTTCATATAAACCTCTTTACCTAGTGCAGCGCATGAAACTATTTCAGTGATTAACTTCACTGGTGTAGTGAAGTTCCTTTTAGATGCGTGTATTTCTGCCCACCCATGACTCACCAGTTGGTCTCGATCCACAAGCTGATGTGGTGATATCTGTATGGATGTTGGTGTACTGGTGCCATGATAGCACTGTCATGACTGAATTATTGGTGCTGAGAGTATGAAGTTATCTGCATGGTAGGAAGAGAGTTTTTTATTAAATTTATATAGAGTGAGGCTTAACAGACAGTGTGTTCATCAGCTAGGGCAAATGATGCGTTAAGTTAAAGATGATTGATAGACAAAACAAACCTATTTCCATAGATCCAGCAGATGGTAAACCACAGTGGAAAAAATGAAACTGTTTCTGAAAGACACAAATAGTTGCAGCCATAACTTGTAATGAATGCGTGGCTTTCTGTTTTGTTTTTGCCGATCTTTACATACATAGCTGTAAACCATGACAACAGGTGTACAAGGTAACTACTGAGGAACGGTCATAAAAAAATCTATTTTGAGAAAGGCCATAATTAATTTCTTTACTTATCAATAGCAGCAGTCTATATGCCGCAAAACTTTTAAAACTTTCAATCCAATCGTCATTAAAATGTTGAACCTTTGTTGTTATCCATGCAAATCGCTTTTTGAGCTTCCAGGTTAACAGAAGAAAACAATATTTTTTTATTATTTACTTTTACCTTTTACTTTTAAATCTGCAGCAATTGTTTAAAGTGACAACAGACGAAACCTGTGAAAGCTGTGTGTTTCTCTCTCTTCTCCAATATTGCTATGAATCATGAAAACAATATGAGTATCTATTTCTAAACATGCCAGTTGGCTAAGTGGATGGAAAATATGTGCTTTAAATGTTGTGTCAAGCCTGCTGTTTAAACAAGGAAGCCATTTTAGCAGCTACCTCCTGTGCCAAAGTCAATCTCTTTTTCTACAATGACTTTCACAGCAGTGTGAACCATAATGTTGACTGGCTGGTGAGTTACCTACAGTAGAATCAACATAAGACTTGGTTCTTGTTTCCACTAGAATTAACCAAGCAGAACCTTGCACTTTACTCCCAGTAAGAAGTGGGCATTGCTACAGATTTTGAGCGAATCGGAAACACGTGTGTTCACACCTTCACTGTGCTGTGGTTGAATAGAACTTTATTACATTTAATAGAATTCCTGGTGAACAAAAGGCAGCCAGTTGCTATGATACTGAAGTCATGAAACATAAGTGGCCCTGGTATATCACGAGTATCGGTAGAGCTCAGCCATCGTCTCCACTCAAGGAACCATTATCAATCATCATACATGTCAACTCTAAATGAACGTTTACCTGTAATTCAATATTATCTGTCAAGTGAAGTAGGAAGTGACGTGAAATCAACTACAAATGTTTAATCTTTCAGGCCATTGTAATCTCTCACTCTCTCTCTTTCTCTACCTCTCTCTCTTTCTCTCTCTCTCCCTCCCTCCCTCCCTCCCTCCCTCCCTATTTTGACGCCTCATCTGTCAGGATTGTGCATTTGTGCTGTTGTCCCCGTTGCTTAGCAAAAGCAGGGTCTTTTTGAAAGATGACACCCCCGCTCCCTCAGCACCGCCCACGTCTTCCCTACACCCCCCCCCCCCCCCGGCCCCGTGTACCCCACACCCCCAACCCGCCCACCCAATACCTATCCCATACCGCATATCATGGCATTTAAACCGCGTCACAGGCTGTCTGACCCATTCCTTCCTTTTACCACCCGTTCCTACACCCCCAGATTGCCCCCCCCCCCTTCCCCCCCTCACCCACTCATCAGCCGCAGGGGGTGGCCGTGGCGATGGAACGTCTTGGCTCCTGCACTCCGACACTCAAGCGATCCACATTCCACATGGGGTGCAATCCCAAACTGCCCAAGATGCCAGCCAGCTCAGTCCAATGGAGTGTTCCCTGGCCTAGATCTGCTGGTGCATTCACATGCACATTTACTGTGAGAGAGGGTAGCTGCAATGACCACATGAACGGTCGTTACACATGTTCTGCACAAGGACTCTGATGTCGAATTCTGAAAACGCACACGCACACGCATGCATACGCGCGCGCACATGGGCGCACGGCCATACACACGCATGCAAATGTACACGCAGGCACACACACACACACACAGAGGGTGTGAAATGTTTTAAGTATAAATTTAAAAAGTAATTGTTTATATAGAGGTTCTCAGTGTGTATATGATCCACAGCCCCCTGAGGCTTGAGCTGGGCACTGTGTGGGAAGACTGCTAAATTGGGTCGGGACAAAGTGGGCCACAGTTCAGTTTCTCAACTTCTATTTGTGGTTTCCAGGCAACGGCTGCTGGCCCATTCTCTGATTGAGATGCATCAGAAGTCATTTTTAACCTCTGTGAACCGTGTCACTGGGGGAAATTTCCCTGGGAAAAGCCTAGCTAGGCGGCCATGTTTTTATTGCGAAGGTTATATTAATACTGTACTTCGGCACTGACACCTCACCAACAGTTCCCTCCAATCCAGATAATGCCTTACGCATATAAATTCAGGGAAAATGAATCGAGGGATAAAGATTAGAGAGAGTATTAATAGTTTAATTATATCTGCTCTTTTGTAGATGTCTTTTGTAGTAGCGCTGCATGATTCAAAGGTTTGACTAAAGGCGTTATCATGATGAATCATTGCCATGCTATCTTGACTTTCCAGAGGTCTCTATTTCTCTCCCTCTCTCTCTCTCTCTCTCTCTCAATTTATCTCTCTCTGTCTGTCTGTTCCTGTCTCTGTACAGTCTCTGGGTTCCTGTCACTTATTCTCTCCATTTCAGTTCAGTTCACATATGCTCAATAAATACTGTTTGCATTGCAAGACAACTTGTGTTGCTAAAGCAGTGAATACATAGATGAGACAAGAAAGAAGTTTTCTTTCTCTTACCCTCTCTACCAATGAAAAACTACAGATTAAAAAAGGATCAGACATGAAGAACCTCGTTGCATTGATGATGCAATCTGTTCCCTGAGGAGAAAAAGGGCTTAAGTTTCAATATTTCCTGTAAAATTGAATTGGATCTTTTTTTTTTCCATTTTGCTGTTCAATGTGATGTTCCTTGGCAACCGCATGGTTCACTGGCCAAATAAAGGTTTATTACAACCTGTTCTCCTCTTATTTTTGTCCTCCATCTTTTCATTTCTCATCAGCGCCTGGCCTGCGCATCTCTTCGCCTTGAACTTTCTGCGGGCTGGAATGCCTTTCAAAAGTTTGATCAAAAAGTTTGATCAACAAAAAATTTTTTTTTGGGGGGGGGGGGGGGCTGCTAGCAGAGGTTAGCACAGCGCTAGCTCTCCGCGAAACTGCTGACTTAAACAGGCATCATTTCAGATCCTCCAGGGCCGCCTGATGAGGCTTACTCAGCAACACCTGCTAATCAGGCCTCAGTTCTTACAATCCAAAAGTTCTGACTTCTCCCTTGGGGGGTGGGAGTGGGGGGGTGGTTGGGGTGTTTTGATTCTAGTTGTTCGGCAGCTGCTGTTCTACATCGAAGGCATCATTGACAGGATTTCATGTGCGTTGCCGTAAATGACATCGGCAGGAATCCGCGCTCTTGAGTTTCAGAGCATCAGTCAAACGCTGGAAAGCTGGTGGGGGAACAAAATGGCGTCCTTGGGCTGGTCGAAGGCTAAGACATTCCTGAAGCACTTGGCTCATGTTAAAAAATATTTCATTTGGTATTTTTGGTTCAAGCGAAACATACCAACAGTAACTGTGTGCGGGCGTGTGATGTCACTGCTGTGTGAGATTGGATATACTAACAGACCCATTTTGTCAATATTACAGTGTTCACATTTAAAGCACATTGATGTAGTCCTTTGGCACAGGCTGTAAATACATACAGGTCTCGCGCAATGACATAGACAGGATTATACATGCTGTTACTTAGCCACCTCTTCCTAACAAGCTTTCATATCTCCCTGAATTATTGCCATGGAACTCATCTGTATCCAGTTCACTGGGGAAATCTGATGATAGCCCAGGCTGTTGGAATCAATCCCGGAAGTTCTATCCAAACAAACAGTGGCACATCCATAAGGCACACCTTACCGCATCTGAACTTTGGGCTGTAGCGCATCAGATTTGATCCCACCTGGGCTGGGTGGTTCTGGAGACCGCTTCACTTCTCACAGGTGTCTGTAAACACCTGCCTCCATGTCCTCTCCTGCCACTGGGGTCCACCCTTAACCCATTGAAGAGAAGGTTTTCAAAAAAAAAAAAAAATTCATTTTCAAAATCAGTGCTCTAGAACTCAATAAGCTTTCAGTTACCAGTAGTGACTGTTACATCAGCATTAGAATGCTCGGTTAAGAACATTCTAATCGCATATTTGCAATCTCAGGGGGTTTTCAAGACCAGGCGTGATACAGTATTAGATGCTATCCAGTCTATAGGTAATCAGAACTCTAGGTACAATTTAGTTGGGAAAACAGCGAGCATTGTTGGGCTGAATGGCCTCCTCTCGCCATTATGTTAATGCTATGTTGTGTTATCTCACACCTAAAAGGGTTAAAAACCCACTGATTCTGCGTTGTGGATGTGTGGCTGCATAGACGGCTTGAGTTCTAGCATCTTCCAGATTAATTTCAGGCAGAATGATCTGATGGAATCATACACTTCTGAATCCGAACGTCTATATATAGCCTGTGAATCAGGAGGAAAAGTCTAGCAGTCTCGATTGGGGCAGTGTATTGAAGTTTCTCTATTTAGCGATTCGGTGTCATACCTTTCATGACCACATGACTTTGGAGACCTCGTGATTATTTCCCAAACTGCCCCCAAGGGGCTCTGCTCTCAGAGCTCAAAGATCTGAGCGAGCCGTCAGTGTTTGGCTCAGAAAAAGTTCAAATCAGCAGTCTATAAATCTGATTCCAATTCCACAACGTCTGGCAAACTAGGCTCTCTGGTGTTCTCTTACAATCACATTGACTCTACTTGCTTACCACAAGCTATGAGTTTAGGTCAAGAGTGCTGTCTCCCATACTTGCATCTGAAAGGAATGTATGTATGTATATGTATACCATATGTAAAATGGGTTGCTTGCCTTTTTAGTTGTGTAGTTTATACCTCTTTGACACCTGCTAAAAAACCCAGCCTTGTCCATATCTTCAATCCTGTGCGTAGAAGCCTTGCTGACAAATTTGGAGAACACAGGAAGTGGCGTCCATAGAGCTTGAGCAATCCGAATGTATTTGCGTTTCCACATTGCTGTGGCACATGTTTATGATGTGATCATGAAATGCATCCTGCATGTATTCTCGTTAGGAAGTGCTTTGGATGTGATGGGCACATGCTGTATATATTAATGTGATTTCTATAATGGGACACGGATGCCCCAAGTAGGAATTTGAGAGTAAGATCATCAAACCAACTGCTGGTATATTGTGGGGCAGGGAGTGGAGAGAGGGGGGAGGGGGCGTCATGCACACTTGTGTCAGAATTCCCAAAATGACAGCAGCGGCTGTGGGATAAGAGGTGTGTGTGTGTGTGTGTGTGCATGTGTGCATGTGTGTTGTGTGTGTGTGTGTGTGTGTGTGTGCATGTGCATGTGCATGTGCGTGCTTGTGTGTGTGTGTGTGTGTGTGTGTGTGTGTGTGTGCGCGTGAGTGTGTGTGCGCATGCATGTGTGTGCGTGCGTGTGTGTGTGCATTTGTGCATGTGTGTGCGCATGTGTGTGCGCGTGTGTGTGTGTGTGTGTGCATGTGTGTGTGCATATGTGTGTGCGTGTGTGCGTGCGTGTGTGTGTGCGCATGTGTGCGTGTGTGTGTGTGTGTTTGTTTGTATGTGCATGTGTGTGCGTGTGTGTGCATATGTGTGTGCGTGCATGTGTGCGTGTTGGGGGGTGGCTGAGGTCACTGGCTAAAATAAATGGAAATGGTGGACTCTCCATTGTTCTCCACTCCACTCAGCTGCGATAGATTTCCACTGTGTTGCATCAGTCGCTACAAAGCAGGAATTCAGACAAGCGCCAGATAGAGAGCCTGTGTCTTATGCCCCTGATCTATATTAACCCTGTCACAGGCGGGCAGAACAAAATCACTTTCTGAATCCTTAATCCACTGGCTGGTACAACGGGAGACTCGCATGGACCCTGAGTCCCCAGACTAGGCTCTTAGGGGCGTCTTACTCCAGAATAGAAATAATAACAACAAAAAACAACAAGTTACATTTCATTATTATTTAGACATGCATGAAGTAACATTGTGAAATAAAACTGTGAAAGTTGACTCAACCTGATGTAAATATTGAATGTGAAATTAATAAAAAAAAGAGTTGTGAAGCGGCTTGTTTTTCCTCGCACCGATCATTCATTTGGCTTGTTTTTAATTAACTCAAATAACACATTTCGAGACATTTATGATGCAGTGTTTTGGAAGAGAGTCTGTGATCGCGATTTCACTGCAGACCCGAGGCTATACTTCTAAACAAACGAATGACGAGATTCAACAAACAAATGAAAGTAGTGAAAACTGACTCGACCTGGAGCTTGGATGTGTTGTTCGAACCCAAACATGCTGAACCATTTTACTGTGGCGCGGTGTGTAGTCTCATTGTCCCGTGCTCTATTATGGGGGCACTTTGCACCTCCTTGACCTCGCTATGTAACCCCAGAGAGGTGAGATCTTGAGGGGGTAAAGGTCACTGCTACTGCAAATGAAGGAGGGACATGGTGTTCTATGGGACCTCCTCCAAAACAGTAATTCCCAAACCTCTCCTCTGGGATTCCCCCAGCTGGATCCAGGTATTCGATGTGTTCCACCTCAAGCACACCTGGTGCTACGCAGCAAGCCCTTGATTAGGTGCATCAAGTGTGCGTGAGTGTAGCACACTGAATACCTGGATCCGGCTGGGGGTCCATCTCGCCCAATGCATGCTGGGATAGAGGTGATAATGTCCCACCTTTGTTAGGCTAGCCGCTGTCTCTCTGATCAGGAAGTGGGTGAGTGGACCTAGCACCTGGGACACACTGCCTGAGTTACAAGACAGGCACGTAATACCACCCCCCCCCCCCCACGCCCCTGCCCACCCTTCTGTGTGTCCCCCTCACCCGGAGCTGTTATTCTACTTGGCTACCGGACACCGAGGCCATGACAGCTGACTGATGGGAAAGTGGGAGGGGGGTGAGTAGGGGTAGGGGTAGGGGTAGGGGAGGGGCAAAGGAAGGGGGCGTGGGGTGGCTACAAATATCAGAAGTCCCAGACCCAGGGCCCCTCAGTTCACCCACCTCTCCAGCTGAGCCTGGTCTCTCGCACACAAGGTCCCCACCACACCCCCCCTCAGTCTTCACCGAAAAGCCGAAGCAGAGTTCCGCCATGAGCAAGTCGTACTCCTCCTCCGCCCAGACGGCCTCCTCCTACCGGCGCACCTTCGGCTCCGGCGTGGGCTCCGCCCCGGGCCTGTTCACCGGCCGCGGCTCCCACGGGACGTCCCACTCCACCCGCATCTACGAGGTGAGCAAGTCCTCCTCCGCCTCCCCCGGCTACACCAGCTTCCGCGCCTCCTCCTCTGCCGGCGGCGGCGGCTACGGCTTCGGCGGCGGCGGCGGCTCGGTGATGGTGCGCTCCTACGGCGGCCTGGGCGGCGAGAAGCTGGACTTCAGCCTGGCCGACGCCATGAACCAGGACTTCCTGCACACGCGCACCAACGAGAAGGCCGAGCTGCAGCACCTGAACGACCGCTTCGCCAGCTACATCGAGAAGGTGCGCTTCCTGGAGCAGCAGAACCAGGCGCTGGTGGTGGAGATCGAGCGGCTGCGGGCCCGCGAGCCCACGCGCATCGCCGACATGTACGAGCAGGAGATGCAGGACCTGCGCCGCCAGGTGGAGGCGCTGACCAATCAGAAGGCCCGCGTGGAGGTGGAGAGGGACAACCTGGCTGACGACCTGCAGAAACTCAAAATGAGGTGAGAAGACGTTTAAAAAAAAAAAAAAAAAAACTGGTACCTTTTTCAAAAACCCAGATTCAGGCGATGCAGGGGGTGGGAGTGGGGGTGGGGGTGGGGGGGTGAGAAAAAAAGTAATACTTTGCCACAGGAGGACGGGAAAAGTAAAGACACACTGCACAGGGTTATTTCGAGCTCCGTATCATATCTGCAAAAGGCATCTGTCTTGTCAGGCTAGCCCATAATCTCTGCATGATGTAACCAAGGGCTCAGAGCTGCTCTGAGTCGTTTGATAGCATTAATACCACCGCCATCTTAGAGTTGATTACGGTAGCTAACACAGGGAACATCAGTCAATAATGTCAGCAGCGCAGCAGTGCATTTTAGATAGAAAGCTACGCTGCTCTTTCAGCTCGTACTGCGTTTGAAATGCAGGGTGTGTTTGAGACCGGCTTAGTTTGAGGTATATTAAAAACTACGGGGCAGGGGGGGGAGGAGGCAGCCAGAGTTAGTTAATAAGGTCTCAGCAACCCTCAGGAAACAAAGCTGCACACACTGCCTCCCCACAAATCTCTATCGTATTTCTTTTCTTTAACCTGAGGAACAACAGAAACATTACTGCGTCAAGGTGTATCCAGCTTGAAACCAATTATTTATTGGCATAAAGCACACTAAAGACTAGTGTTTCAAAAAACAATTGTTATACTAATTAACAGTCAAACGTGTGTTAATGCTAGGCAGCCACATGATAGCATTTTGGTTCTGTATGATGTATATATAGTTCCATGTCTACAACAGAATCCATTGTGAATGCAGAATCTGGACAGCTGTACACTGCGTACATGCTGTATCATGTATCATAAGGATGCGATGTGACTGGTAAAGTTAGTCACTGGAACATACTGGTTTAACTAGCTACGGTCTGATCTGAAGTGTGGCTTTGGGGAACTGGGGATTGGTGATGATTTTTAGGCAGGGCGTTGCTACCGGAATCAGGGGAAAAGGGGGAAGCTTTTACAGATTGCTCAATGACAACCCAGTGAGGCTGAGCAATATCTGTGACAGGCAGCAATGCTTGAAATGCCCCAAACAGCGCTATGTCTCATGTTACAAGCAGGAAGACGGGAATAGGAAGTAGTCTTAAGATTTTCCTATTGACATGCCAACGATGACTTTCAAAACTCTTGATAAAGTTATTTAAAATAATTTTAAAGAAAATCAATTTTCAGGATTTTAAATTTATTACAAACATGGTTATTATCTTGGTTTCACTGTATTTACTGAGGGCAGAGGGAGTATGGGCAATGTGCTTTACTTGTGATCCACATAATATATTACTAACGGTTAAAAACTGTGTTTTCGCAGATTCATCTAGAAACAAAGTAGTCACTGATTACTGGATGCAAATACAATGTCATAGTCGACACCGTTTAACAGAATAATCATAACTTGATGAGCCACCCACATTAAGTCAAAAGCTTTAAAAGCATGGTTACATAATAGTAATTTGTAAATGTGAGGGAGGACAGAGAGATGGTTGTGAACGGAACGCTGAACTGGCTGAACCAATCGCACACCTGCTGGAACCGGGAGTAACATGAGACCGTTCCCAGATTAGAGACCTATTCTCAGCCCACCCGCTTTACTGCCACCCTCCTCCGTGTATTCTCATGCGCTAAAAATACACTTAGCCTCTGTGTGTGTGTGTGTGTGTGTGAGAGAGAGAGAGAGGGAGAGAGACAAGGGGGAACAAGTGAGGAGGAAGAGAAAGAGAGGGGGAGAGAGACAAGGGGGAATGACTGAGGAGGAGAGAGAGAGAGAAGGAATGAGTGAGGAGGAGGAGAGAGTGAGAAGGAGGAGAGAAAGAGGGAGTTGTGAGAGAAACGAGAAAGAGAACAAGAGAGAAGGGGAGAGAGGGACAACGAGGAATGAGTGAGGAGGAGAGAGAGAGGGAATGAGTGAGAAGGAGGAGAGAGAGAGGGAAAGAGAGAGAAGGGGGGAGAGAGAGAGAGACAGAAGGAGAAAGAGAGCAGGGGTGGTTTCTCTGTGGAAAGGGTGGAGACCACTTCAGCAGGAAATCGGAGTGGGGTGTTGAGGAGGAGGAGGAGGAGCGCGGGGGAAAGAGGGACGGAGGAACTGGTGTCGAGGCGAGACAAAAATACACACCGGTTGTCCTGATTTCGATGCCCGTCCTTGTGCCAGAGCCGCGTTGAGCTGGAAATGTCACCGCCTACAACATGAGACAGACGCTGGCCATGCTCTCTGGCCTGTGCTCCATTCCACATATCTCCGGACTTAGCGAGAGCTGCCAAAAAGCCCTTCAGTATCGACAAATATTTAAAGCCACAGCAATGGTGTAGCGATCCACCAGTGTTCATTGATAAAAAAATTTTAAAAACTGATTGCATATTTCATTTGAGCTTCAGAAAAAGATACGACAACAGCCAATTATCCTCAATACTCTTTTGGTAGATAGCTGCCATTTATGTGCATGTATGGGTGATATATTCCTCAGTGGGCGCCGCCCCCCTCCTGCTTCTTACTAAGCCCCGCCCTCCTCCATGCCCCACTGTCTGTCCGTCTGCCTGACATTTCAGATTCCGGTCTGTTTGGCGGACAACAGCTGTACATTTTGACAGCACGGTACAGTACATACATGGAATGTGTGTGTGAGCGCTAGAGGGGCTATTCCTGAAGCCGAAAAAAGAGGGGGGGGGGGGGGGCTGTCACTGCATGTGATTTGCTGACCCCAAATGTCACATAGTCCCCTCCCCCATGCCAAGCCATATACAGCGGTAATCGTTTATTCTTGCCTTATACTGTAGCCTTTGGGGTCACAGGAGTACAGTACAGCAGTACAACTGTACTTCTGTCTGTCTGGTTGTCTGACAAATGAGGTCACTGATGCCCCTGCACTGAAATGGAGCTGGGTGGGGTGTCCTCTTCCTCAAGGGTAACGGACAACATACGGCCAGCTTTCATCCCCACTGGTGTGTAAAAAAAAAAAAAAAACAGACTCCTGAAGATGTCCGTCTTCGTGGGAGGCTATGTTTAGAGGGCGAGTAAGTCAAGAAGGCCCTGGTGTGCATGGTGTGTGAATGTGAGAATCACAGAACTGGGCAAGTGCAAAGTGCTGATGATTCTCTGATTAAACCTTTCCCTGAATGTTTTAATGTATTCTCCCCCTTCCCCCTTCCCCCTCCTCCTCCTCTTCCTCCTCCTCTTTTTTCCATCTGTTCTGCAGGTTGCAGGAGGAAATCCAGCAGAAGGAAGAGGCGGAGAACAACCTGTCAGCCTTCAGAGCTGTGAGTCGCTCTCTCTTTTTGGTTTATGCACATTTTCTGTGAGCTGAGAGTCATTTTCTTTCCATTTTAACCCCCTTTTCTGTGAGCTGTGAGTTGCTAACTTTTCATTTTATCTGCGTTTTTCGCCAGGCTCTATCTATTCCCCATATACAGTGGTAATAAAGCTTTAAGCTCTGGGTTTTCAACAGGGGGTCCTTGCAGGCATGGTAGGGGGTCCCTTGTCAGATTGAATACGCAAGGACTATTCATATAGACTTGGAAAAATATTTGAAAATATTAAACTTTAAAAAATTTATAAAGCCCTTTTTTAATTTATGATGGGGGTCCCCTGGATGCCTTTGGGTCTGGATAGGGGCCCCTGAATCACAGTTTTAAATCAATAAAACAACAAAACTGCATTCCTGCATCGCCACATTACACACACAGGCATGGACTCCCCCTTGTAAAGTAGTAAAGTGGTGCGCGGTCACTCACGTGCGATCTTTCCCCCGCGCCAGGATGTGGACGCTGCCACTCTGGCCAGGCTCGACCTGGAGCGGCGCATCGAGACCCTGCAGGAAGAGATCGCCTTCCTCAAGAAGATCCACGAGGAGGTCCGTCCGTCTGTCTGCCCGTCCGTCCGTCCGTCCGTCCGTCTGTCTGCCCATCCGTCTGTCTGTCTGTCTGTCTGTCCGTCCGTCTGTCTGTCTGCCCATCCGTCTGTCTGTCTGTCTGTCTGTTTGTTTGTTGGTCTATCGTCTCTGTCCACTCCATATCAGCCCTTCCCTTGTTCCCTTGTCCTGTCAGTGTATGTCTCTGTGGTAACCTGATCACCTACCGGTACTCTGTATATTTGTATCTGTATTTTTAATATTAAGTCAGGATTTTTGAACAACCTGTGTGGTTCAAGTACACTTATAATGTACACACACACGCACACACAAGCAGGCATCTCCACATACATACACCCGTGCACACACACACACATACAGGCATGCGCACACACACACACACACACACACGCACACAAGCACACACACACACACATGCACGCACACACACACACACACACACATACAGGCATGCACACACACACACACACACACACACACGCACACAAGCACACACACACACACATGCACACACACACACACACACACACTCAATCTTGTTCTATGATGGCCTCGATGAGGTCCTTTCATGTGCTCTCTCCTTTCTTGCTGACATTTGGCCTTGGAGAAATGTTACATGATGAGCAAGGGGGTGTGTGCAGCGGGGGCCAGGGGAGGAGGGATGGTGGGGGGAGGGGGGGGGGGGGTTGGGGCGAGGGGAGGGGGGCGGCGGCGTAATGCTATGAAGTATCTGCAGCTCTATAATTAAACACTGACGAGCAGCGACAGACAGGCAGCTGTGAGCTGTCTGGGCGCTAAGCATACGATGCACCGTGAAGTTCAGAGAGCACAAAAATACCAGGAGAGAGGCTCGCGCCCAGCTTTTACCTCGACTTCACAGAGTTAAAACCGTCTCCCCTCGCTCCTGCACGTGACGCTGAAATTAAGATGCATCATACACGTGTCCGAAGCGAGGAAATAAGAAATACAGGGAGGGGTGTGAATGTCTGACACATCACCACCTGGATTCAAACCCCACGCCCCCTCCCCCCCTCCACCCCCCATTCCACCCCCCTCCCCAAAACAGGAGATCCGCGAGCTGCAGGCCCAGATGCACGAGTCCCAGGTCCAGGTGCAGATGGACATGTCCAAGCCAGACCTGACGGCCGCCCTGCGGGACATCCGCATGCAGTACGAGGGCATTGCCGCCAAGAACATCTCAGAGGCTGAGGAATGGTACAAGTCCAAGGTGAGGGGGGGGGGCAGCGGGTGACCAAGGGTTATGAGCGATTCTGAGAGCGTGTGTGAGGTGCGTGTGTTCCTAATAATGAGCAGCACAACTTCCGCCTCAACGTCTTGCAATACCGATGGGCCTTTGGAGAATGTGGGTGTTGGGGGACAAGTGTGGAGAACAGGAAGGGGGTGGGGGTGATCCGTGTGGAGAATGGGAGGTGGGATGGGGGGGGCGTCCATGTGGAGAATGGGAGGGGGCGGGGGTGACCTGTGTGGAGAATGGGAAGTGGGATGGGGGGGGGGGTCGTCCATGTGGAGAATGGGAGGGGGGGGACCCATGCGGGGACTGGGGGGGGGGGGGGGGCGTTCGTGTGGAGAATGGGAGGTGGTGGGGGGGTCCGTGTGGAGAATGGGGGAGGGGGGGTGGCGTCCACGTGGAGAATGGGAGGGTGGGTGACCCATGCAGGGAATGGGAGGGGGTGGGGGTGACCCGTATGAAGACAGTAAGACCCATATTCCCTCCTCCAGGTGTCAGACCTGAACCAGGCCGTGAGCAAGAACAACGATTCCCTGAGACAGGCCAAGCAGGAGACCATGGAGTTCCGTCACCAGATCCAGTCCTACACCTGTGAGATCGACTCGCTCAAAGGGACCGTAAGTCTCCAGCACTTCCTTTCGTGCTCTCTCCATCCCTTTCTATCCCTCTCCATCTCTTCCCTCCATCACCCTTCATCATCACCTCACCTCTCCGCCCGTCTCTTGCTCTCTCCATCCCTTTCTATCCCTCTCCATCTCTTCCCTCTATCACTCTCAACATCACCTCACCTCTCCGCCCGTCTCTTGCTCTCTCCATCCTTCTCGATCCCTCTCCATCTCTTCCCTCTATCACTCTCAACATCACCTCACCTCTCCGCCCGTCTCTTGCTCTCTCCATCCCTTTCTATCCCTCTCCATCTCTTCCATCCATCACCCTTCAACATCACCTCACCTCGCCGCCCGTCTCTCTCTCTCTCTCTCTCTCTCCCTCTCCAGAACGAGTCTCTGATGAGGCAGATGCGGGAGATGGAGGACCGTTTCGGCAACGAGGCGTCCGGTTACCAGGACAGCATCGCCCGTCTGGAGGCCGAGATCGCCAACATGAAGGACGAGATGGCCAGGCACCTCCGCGAGTACCAGGACCTGCTCAACGTCAAGATGGCGCTGGACATTGAGATCGCCACCTACAGGAAACTCCTGGAGGGAGAGGAGAGCCGGTAAGGACACACCTAGGATGGGGGGGGGGGGGGGGGGGCACAGGTGATTTTGAGAATCACTGTCAGATACCAAACCACACATGAACAAGGTAGTCATCACCATTCAGGATGAAACAAGGCTGGTGTGTAAGGTTGGTCTTCCATGGGTAGATAGATACACTCTGAGGCATCTTCTCCTGTGTGTTCAGTGCATGAGTCGCCTGTCTGTTTGCACTCATGCTTTTCAGTTCTAATGCCTTCTCTCTCTCTTTCTCCCTCCCTCTCTCTCTTTCTCTCCATCCCTCCCTCTCTCTCTCGCCTGCAGGATCACACTCCCTACACAGACCTACTCCTCTCTAAGTTTCCGTGGTGAGTACTCCCCCCCCCACCCCCCACCCCCAAATCCCACCACACTGCCCCCATTTGAGCGGTCCCCCATTCTGTATCAGCAGAAACCTTGACTTTGACCCTTTATCAAAATGCAAGAACAGCTAGAAGCCTCTATATCACACAGCTTTAAAACAATTGATTTCAAGCCATGCAACTGAGTTGTGCACTATATTTTGTTGCAGCAGCACCCAGTGAACACTAGATAGTGCTGTTTCTACTGAATGCATTCATGTCCCCACCTTGCTGCTGGTTACATACTGCATCACCAAAAAGCATCTGCGGAACAGAATGAAGTACAGAGGTGCTTTGATTGCTCTAAATTTGCAACAGATGGAAACACCACTGGAAGAGAGGCCTCATAAATATTTAATTTTGTAGCACAACAATTCCCAGCATTGGGATCACGACTCCATCTGGGAGTCCTAATTGGAAAACGTGGGGTCATTGCAGGCGAAATGAATGTTCTTTCTTTTTTATCTTAAATAAATCATTTAAAGAACATAGTTAAGGTTTAAAGTGTCAATTTGAAGGACGTAGTTAAGGTTTAAAGTGTCAATTTGAAGGATGCAGTTAAGGTTTATCTGTACAGCTGTGCTGATGACAGACAGATGCTATTCTGGTCTGCCCCATTTCTGTGATGTTGAAATGGGATCGTGTTGGGAAAGTACTTAGAAGGGCTGTGACACAGTGTTATTCTGGTGCTGGAGTTGAATTATTAATCACCGGAGAGCGGCTGTAGCTGTTTATTTATGCTCACTGAATAAGAACTAATGTCTGAGTCACAGTCTAGCTCAGGAAAAAAAGAACTGCCTTTTTTATCCCAAGCACCACGTAGAAAAACCTTTAATGTCGAATAACAAATAATGAGCTCGTAACGAGTTCTGCATAAGCTACGCTTCTCCCTCGGCAGAATTTCTGACAGTGCAATATTCTAGAATGTTAGTTCCACGAGGGCTTTGAGAGGTACGAACGCGCGCGCACGCACGGGCGAAAGCGACTAGCAGGTGTGACGCGTTGCTGGATTCTCTGGATTCCCTGTTCTCACAGAGTCCAGCGCAGACAGCCACCGGGCACCAGACATTCAGTCCAAAAAAACTGTGATGATCAAGACTATCGAGACTCGTGACGGCGAGGTGAGATTTTCCACACACACACACGCATAAATATGCAATATTATATGTTGTAATATTCGCCAATATATTTTAATTGCATAAGGGTGGGACGTGTGCTAGCCGCCTTTCCCACAGTAAAAAAAAATACATACAGTTGTGTTTTAAGCCTTTTCAAACAAAGCTAATTTTATATTAACCTGTATTAATTGTCTGGGACAAGGAAGCATATCTTGCCATTGATTTATATATCATCGCTGTCTGAAGCTTAGTCTTAAGAAGCTTCATGGTGTGTAGGTATCTCCACAAGGTGAGGCTAATATGAATGAGGGCAGAACAGTATATCTTATATTGCAGCCTAAGGAGACTGCTGCCTGTCTGTCTGTTTGTCTGCCTGTCTGTCGGTCCGTCTGTCTGTCTGTCTGTTTGTCTATTTGCCTGTTGGTTTGTCTGTCTATCTGGTAATCACCACTTTCTCTTCGCAGGTAGTCAGCGAATCAACACAACACCAAGAAGACATCATCTAAAAAAACTAAAAAACAGACAAAAACAGGACAATAGCTATGCCGCTGGTGGCTCATAGATTTTTGTAAAGGACAGACACACCGTTTGTAATGCATGCAACCACGCCACTTACACTGACGAAATCAACCGCTAAAATAAACGCAGAAAGGAGAATACAGGAAGGGGGAGGAGTAACGGAACTCTGGGTAACTGCAGTGAAGAAGGAAAGTCAAAACTGTCACAGTTGGTACTCTACTGAGCAAGTACTGTATGTGTGTTGGTGTCTCGGAATGTGAAAAGGTGTTTCCAAAGAGGAAATTCACTAATAAAGATCAACGGTCAACGGATTAAATAGCTGACTTCTTGAGTATTTCATTCTTTCTGCGGTGGAAATACACTGAACCAAAATGGAGCCCTGATAGTAAAAAAGGCCTTTCTTTGATCTTCCACACAAGCAGTTTCTTGTTGTGCATCGTCAACTGATAGGATTTTCTCATGTCATTTCTTCAGCTGATTAAACAGTGGTGATTTCAAACACACTGGTTGGGTTATTTAATGTAAAAAAAAGAGAAAATTTTGGGAAAGAGAGCAATGCTGTCTATTTTGGATTCACATTGGCAGGACTGACAGAGGGGAGGAAGAGAGTGAATTCGTTACACTGCCTGTCAGGGGAATGATTTCTGGGCCTAGGCGCGGTTCATTGATCCTTCCATGAAATCCACAGATTTTCCTCCCTTCCACTCTCTGAGTGATGAAATTAGGTGCGTCAGTGACCACAGATCTTGCACGGAATTATTATTATTATTATTATTATTATTATTATTATTTTGCCATTAAACTGCTCTTCCCTGAAATCACAATGGTCACTTATAGAGTCCCGTGGGGCTGCTAGCCACGGTCAGAAATGGCACAATCTGATCAACCAATCAATCAATCAGAACACAATTGGCACAATCAATAAATCAGTCAATCAATCAGCTAGCACTTCAGCAGGACGAGCCAGCTGTGAACCGACCAGTCCCCTGGCATTCCTTTGATACCCCAACAGTCCTGGGCAGGTAGTACAGCCAGTACTTTACTCTTTCAAAAAGCAGGATCACAATGCAGCTGTATTATCACCCCCAACTGCATACATTATCTCAATTATTTCAATTACACATGCAATTATATTAGTAAATACATTGCTCCTCATTACTAACTATGTGCAACTGAACATTGAATCGGAGTGTTTCTCTTGCCTACAGGCACATAAGTTTTATTCAGCAATATTCATAATGATGTATCCTTAACCAGGGACAGAATGGTTGTCAGCTGTTGGTGATTGGCTGTTGACTTATTGTTGACATATTATTAAAAGAAAATAACTACTGAAAAGCCCACTACTGCAAAAATGTAAACACGAGCCCCGCTCTTGGTGTGACGTGACTCTATCAGTAAATGGATTCAGGCCATTAGAGACTGCTCTTCCTTCCAAGATCTCTCCTCTTCTTCATCAAACCCACTCGGCAGTGGAGATGCTACAGCCCTAACAAAAACAAAATCACTTCAACATGCATCAAAGTAATTCTACTCGTCCTTCACAAAGTAAAACCTTCCTTTCACATGATGATGAAAGAGATGATATTTCAAACTCCACTATTCATCTCCATCAAAGCTATTTTTTAAATAATGCTCTACTTGGGTATAAAATGTGAGTATACAGAAGCCTAACAATGGCATTATTAATTTTACTGCCAGACCTTAATGGCATAATTAGCCAGAAAATGTAGCTGTAGCATTAGCGAATGAAATGTAGCGCTACGTCTCAGGTTGGTTGAGCCAGTAATCCGGGTAGATAATACCCTAATGTTGTTAGTAACTCTATTATCTCTTCAAGCACAACTGCTTTTGTTCACATCGTATTTGAAATATCTATTCTGCTCTAACGATCGCAGACATGAACGCAATAGCTTTCCTCCCCTACGTAAATGAGACATTTGTTTTTTTGCCCAAATTTTTAATAGCTGATCTCTAATCGCACTCACAGGCCACACGCATTGCTGCAGCCTCAGTCTACCCGTCTGCAAGCTAGCAATCTGTGAGAGAACAGACTAGCTAGTGTTTTCCTCCAAAATATGTAACGCAAAGGAGTCGCAAGTGAGCAATGGAAATGGTCATTTCATGGTTGACATAATCTTTCCATCGCTGGGCAAGGCTATTGGCAATTACGCTTTACCCCAGGGGTGTCAAATCCTATCCGAAAAGGGCCAGAGCGGGTGCAGGGTTTTTTTTTGTTTTGGCCCAGCACTACAACAGCTGATTCTACTCATCGAGGCCTGGATTGAAGATCTTAGTTAAATAGTTAAAGCAGATGTTACAGTGCTGAGATAAAACAAAAACCTGTACCCACATCGGCCATTTTCGGGATAAGACTGGCCACCCCCCTGCTTCACTCTGTCAAGATGTCTACTTCAGCTGGCAATGGTACTGCTCCAGATTCAAGACCAGATTTGGGCGTCCAACCAGACTCTGGAACAGTGTCTTACCAGCCCTGTATTTTTCTCCTTTGGCTCTAAAATGGTGACTGAAAGAGATAAATGGGCATAAATATAATCAAAGTTAAAAAAAGTATTCTAAACAAAAGTGATAAATTAATGCAAATACATTCACAGTAAAACATTCAAAACAAACAAAAAAATCCCAACACAGGGGTAGGTCTTGCTTTTTTTGTTTTTTGGTGTACGAAAATAGTAAACAAACACAAATTGAGTCCAACTGGGGAAAAAAGATCTGTCAATCAAAAGGCGTCTGAACTTCACATTTCACAGAGCAATTAACACACACAGAGGAAACAGGCGTCATTAGACCTGCGATTAGCTTTGGGTTAAACTGAAACTCCCTCCATCATGCCATGATTATAGATAATCTACTTCCTCTGAGCAATTGCAGATGCAGGCACAAATAGAGACGCATAAAAAAAAAACACTCACATGATTAACCCTAATGTTCCCCATTAGGCAGCATGTCACTGCATTGCTATTTCAAACATCTGAGACAGGAGAAATGCCCTGCAATCTGCATCATACTGCATGCAACAAGAATGTAGTTGGAAACCACAACCATCCATCCATCCATTATCTACACCTGCTTATTCCTGGTCAGGGTCACGGGGCGTTGCTGGAGCCTATCCCAGCGTGCACTAGGCAGGACGCAGGAATATACCCTGGACAGGTTGCCAATCTGTCGCAGGTAACCACAAACAATACTAGTTTTTCATTTTTATTTTTAGAGAAATGAAAAAAAAAATGTTATCAACATTTATAGACTCTTGAAAAGCCTCTAGGGGACAGGTGTTGGGGACAATGCTTAACACCGTGTATCTACTGCATATTGCATGTTTTACTAATGGGACGGTCATGCATACAAATTAAACAAAATCTTTAATAAATGAACTGGACTACCACCTCTGCATGAGAAATTATAAATAGCTAAGCAAATCTACATTATTAATTTTATATGACGTGTGTTTTGTACGGTTGTTTCGTAGGCGAAATCAGTCGGAATGCGTCAAACGCAAACAAATGGGGAGGAAGTCCCATTAGAGGTTTTCAGTAAACAGGAAGTGGCTGACCTGTGAGCAGGAGAGAGCGAGGACATAATGGAAGCCTCTGGCTAGATTCCATTAAGCTGTCCATTATAATTCCATTAACTGTCATTACCAATAAAACAGCAATCATCGTATTGAAAAAGGTGTATTTTAGAGTTCTTTATGTCCCACTGTGCACAACAGAACAGGCAATCGAGTGCCATATTTTCACTTCCGAGACAAGGAGGACAAAGGTTTTTCTTTAATGTAACTCGTACAGGAAGCAATTTTCTTTGACTGGAAAGAGAACACGTATTTTGCGGGCTTACTCACAGAAAATGACGTGGATAAAATGTAGGAGAGTGGGGTTCATTATTTTCTTTTTCCTGCCATGTTCTTCAGGGTCAGGCCAGGAGAGCCGAAAAATCCAAATCAACGTTTTAGACCGAATGCTCCAGAGCTCATTGACCATCCATCACACATACCACTAACAGGAAACAGCACATCAAGTAACTGCCAAGTATTACTAATTATAAAATAGCTTTAAAATATGTCAGAGATCAAATAAACTGAACATTTGAACAATAATACAAAGCAAAAATCTATACTGCTGTTTTAATGTTGATACCCCCGCCCCTCCTTCTATTTTAAAATTAAATTCTGCCAAATGAAATGATTAAAAATTCCCCACGGGGTAAGTCATAATTATAATCAGTACAGAGAAAGAGCCAGCACACTGAGACCCTTGTTTGGTGTGTCAGGCATGAATGGACGGCTCCCTGTGCTCCTAGCTCACGAGACGTGGGTGCCAATATGGCCGGTTTTTCCCAAAAAAACAGCCACACTTCACCAATCATCTTCTCCCGTGCTCCTGAGCTTTGGGACCAGAGACTGTTTGGGACAGCGGCGGATAATTCAAAGCGTAAACATTTTTACGCGTTTACAGCTGAACTCCGAACTACTCCCCGCTTCCTGTTGCTATGGCCAGATCGTGCCGGATTGAGGGGGCGGGGTTAGCGTTAGCCGCGCACGTTCTTTTAACGGTCGCTTCTAGGGAGAAGGGGGGGCTTGAGGGAGGAGGCTTCCCAACGGCCCCCTCGGTATGGGGCGGTATTTTTTACAGTCTCTGGGCGGGTTCCTCTGAGGAGCAGCTCCACTTTCGGGCCGATGCGTATCAGGCTTAAATCGGTGTGCTGCTCCGAGCTCTGCTCTAATTACGAGCCGCCGCGGACGCTGTGGATTCACAGGAGACCCCGTAATCTGGATTTCCGCGCAGCGCAGAGGCGACTTAAATCAGAGCCAAATCATGGTTTCAGTGAGTCCTTCACCGTTTAAAAAATGTGACGAGCAGTTCCCCACTGTTGCCAATTTATCCAATAATTTGTGATTTGCAACTTCACACACATCAGTTCATCCATTCATTAGCAATGTGCAAGTGTAGCATCACATACGCCAGCTAAAGCCAGGCATGCACACAATCAAACACACACACACACACAGCAACAGAAAACTGGCAGTAGAGAAATAAATAGCCAAAGAGTTTTAGAATCACAGTTTACTATATCCAGGCCCATGTAAAGACATGCTTATTAATAATAATAATAATAATAATAATAATAATAATAATAATAATTCTGATTTTCAGGGCTGTCAGTAACATGTGGTCCTTTCATCAGTGTCAGTTGGAGCCACGCCCCCACACGGAATTCCGATTCAGAAGCTTCAACACCTGACAGCCCACAGGTGGAAGGTGCATATGCATAATAAGCAGTCACTTCAATAAATTAAGAAATAAATAAAAAAAAAACAAACATGTCAATTTAAGAGGGACACAAAAAAAAAACATATTTCAAATATCATATAAATTAAAGGCGAAGGAACCAACTTAAAATGGACAGCAAAACAACAGTCGCAAGAAATACAGTCCAGTTTGTATGTACAACAAAATTCAGAGCTTTTACAAAACATAGAGGAGGGCAACGTGGGGCCATCTCAGAACTGACTGACAGTGGCATGAAAACACAGCTGTAGCCATTTAAACACCCCCCCCAAACCCCCCCCCCCCCCGACCCCACCCCCCCAGAATTATACCACTTACAAATGAGGAAAGGAGACACTGGTAACACACAGAGTCATGCAGTTTTTCCACTGGAGGGGCCCAAAAAGAGGGGGACCCCCCCTGGCACGGATCTCAGAAGGGGTTTTTCAGGTCACTTTCAGTCTGTGGGGCGAAGGGGGGGTCGCGATGTCAGCCCCCTCCCATAGTCTCTGCAGTGCAGTGTGTCACTCCCCCCCCCGCGCCCAAACACACACTGTTCCGTACCTTCAACAGTCTTCATATATACACCCTTGAACACGTCAGTATCGCTCCCCACTCAACAGCTGTTTCCCTAACCCTAACCCAAACAGCCGGAAAGTTCCGTCCTCGTTCTCCAGTCTCCATGGCATCGAAGGGAAGGAGTGCGCTCTTACCATACCACCCATAACTGTCCCCAACTGTCGGAGGAGTGTCCACTTTTTTCTCTTCCTTTCCATCAACAATAATCGCTAGCTCCATTCTCGTTTAAATTCACATTTAAAAAAACACCACCCACTTTTCTGATGGAGGAAAAAAAAAAAAGACAGCCCAAAGGGGTTTTTGAATATTGGACGTACAATTCCTGAGGCAAACTCCTGCTGCATTTTAGTGTCAAACAGGGATTTGCAAAATTCACCCTTTTTTTCCCCCAGTGGTTTGGTCCTAGTCTAGTCTGGACACAAGGTTCAGACTGGTAGAGTCCACTTCATGAAGGTAGAGGGGGGGGAAATCACAGAGCCCCTCCTCAATCTTCAAATCTATCCTCCACATGTCAAAACTATGACTGCAATTCACATTTGCACCACACAAGTACTCTCAGGCAAAAGGTGCAAACTTATTACATATTCATGAATTAAAAGAGAGTTTACCCAATGAAAATAATGCATACACTTTGTTCCTCCACTTTGCAGTCTGCATTTGAATTTGATTAAACAAATCTTTTATATGGCCGTGAAAGTGAGGAGCTAGGAATCGGGAAGGGGTTATTTGCATTTTTTTTTGCATACAAATCCTGATTAGGTATTTCCCAATCTGTTTTTTTTTCTTCAATCTCTATAATGATTCTTAAATGCTGTGATTTTTAGAAGTTATACTGAGGCCTTACGAGGGACTAAAAAACTCAGTAGGAAATTTCAGCTGGAGAATAAATTAATCATAAATAAACTCCAAAATAACTCTGTGGTGCAGTCACAAACGGTTTGATGAAAGGAATACTTCAGTACTTCATGAAAGGACGTACCGAAATGTGAAAACAAACAGCTTGTCTGAGGGCTAATGTAAGATGTCCTTACTGTAGCTGCACCATTCTGGGTAGCTGCTATACCTGCAATACTCTACAGCTGTAGAGCATCTGGAAAGGGGCGAGGGTATTGGACACACGGTGTGGCCCCTGCCACACAGACCAATAGAGTCCTGTGTCACTGGAATGTGAGAGTTAGACAGAGAGAGACGGAATGTGGGCGCATCACAGAATCTCCCTGGGATACGGTAACACTGCGTCCAATCAGAGAGGGAGGCCTGGGAAGGGGAGCAGTTCCGCCGGCTGCAACACCACCCCCAGGCCAGCAGAGGGCGGTCTCACACACGCACGGCAGGGCCGGCGGAGGCCGTGAGGGGCACGGTGGAGCCGCAGTCGTAGTCCAGGTCCACGATGGTGTGCGTCCCGCTGACCAGGCGACCCTGGGGGTAGCCCCGCCGGTCCACCTGCCTGTCCCGAAAACTCTGGATGTAACTCTGCGAGAGAGAGAGAGAAAGAGAGAGAGAGAAGAGGATGAGTACAGAGATGATGGGAGAGAGGGGGCAGGCTTTGAGATAAAGAGTGAGAGAGAGAGAGAGAGAAGGCACTGGGAGAATGAGGCTGAGAAAGAAAAGAGCAAGCGAGAGAACAAGAGTGAGCAAGTGAAAGAGAGGGAGGAGGGAGAGTGAGAATGAGAAGGAGCAAGAAAGGAGGAAGAGTGAAAGCGAGGGAGGAAGACAGAATGAGAATGTGAGAATGAGAATGAGCAAGAGAGAGAGAAAGAGAAAAAGGAGAGAGTGAGAGAGTGACAGCAGGAGTGAGAGAGAAGAGAGGGAAGAGGAGGGAGAGAATGAGAGAATGAGAAAGAGCAAGACAGAGACCAAAAGAGAGGGAGAGAAAGAGAGGGAGGAGGGAGAGTGAGAATGAGAAGGAGCAAGAGAGAGAGAGAGCGAGAGGCAGAGCTTGACAGAGCTAAAGAAAGAGACAGCAGGGCAACGAGATACAGGAAGAGAGCAAAAGTAAGAAAGAGAGTGAAGGAGAGAGGGAGTCTGACCGGAGAGAGCACGTCCCCGTCGTAGCGCCGGATGGGGTTGGGTTTTCGGCGGTACCCGGGCTCGGGCTGGAGGGGCTTGGGGGGGTGCGTGTGGTGAGGGTGGTAGTTCTGCTGCTGCTTCTTCTTCTTCTTCCTGTTCTCCCTCCTCTCCTCCTTCTGACGGATACGCATCAGCTGAACCCTCCTCTGCTGCCGGCTGATAATCACTACAGAGAGAGAGGGAGAGAGAGGGAGAGAGAGAGAGCAGGGTCACACTTTATACCAGTGTACACCATACACCACTCACACTGTACACACACACACAATACCACAATACACCACTCACACTGTACACACATACACTATACACCAGTGTACACCATACACCACTCACACTGTACACACACATACACTATACACCAGTGTACAGCATACACCAGTCACACTGTACACACACATACACTATACACCAGTGTACACTATACACCACTCACACTGTACACACACATACACTATACACCAGTGTAGACAATATACCAGTCACACAAACACCCACACGCACACTCTACACCAGTGTACACCACACACAAGCGAACACACAAACACACACACACATGTACGCAAACAATAATTGCCACACTGATTTGAAACCATTATTTTATTCAAAACACAACTAAATCACTTTCTCAGAAACACCCCCCTGCTCCACATCTATGAAATAACATCATGAATACACCAGTCATTCCAAGGGCCCAACAGGGCCGGGACAGGCCCTGGATACAGGGAGACACACCATCTGCCAAGCAGCTCAGTAAACGATCTCCCCAATTCCTCCTCCTCCTCCCCCTGCCCTTTCCACCCCTCTCCCCCACCCCTCTCCCCTCCCTTTCTCCTCCACACCCTGTAGGCTGTTAACCCCCGCCAGGCATCTGTCGGGGCGGAGTCCCCTCCTGACCTCCCCTCCGTCAGCGCAGCTGCAGCTCTTTAAGCTCCACCCCCCTTACACGTCCATTTTTAGGTTGCATGAATCACTGCAACGCACTCCGGCAATTCGATCTACACTGTAGCATATAGCAACTGTGTAACGATGATGTAACAGGAAGGGTCTGCTTTACTGGCACCGAGACTTCTTTGGTCCTCATGACATGAGAGACAACGGCAACAGTCTCCAAGTGCAAATGCCACACTCAAAAATAGACCTTTTGTTAGCTTCCTTGTGCATGAACTAATTGTGCAACATCACACAGCTGGCCAAGAATCAGCTGAGCAGCCAATCGTCCAATTGAAAGTCTGAGCTTTAACCTCATATTCACATTCATAGCTTTTATTTCCAATCCAACCCGCTGGAGCAGAGTCAAAAGCAAAAATTATGCCGCTGTCCCAATACTTTTGCATTGAACTGTAAATGTAAACTGCATATACACACTGTCACACACAGGCGCGCATACACGCACACAGCACACACACACACTATATATATATATATATATATATATATATACACGCTTCACCACCCAAAACAAAGGTTAGTCTTGGCAGCCACTGCCCTCAACATCGCCTAAATCAAGAGTGACATTATTTATACTGGTAATTTCACTTCACATAAACAACACTGCATTTTTTTTGGCTTGTTGCTCTGAACAGTTAGGACTTCCTCAAGGCAGCCCAGGCCTATTTATGACCAGTAGATGGATGCCCTTGTAATTATATTTTACTGGGTAGAATAAATCTCACATTGAAAGTAATTACTACCGTTAAGAAAATTAGGAGGGAAATGCCATGTTCCTCACAAATAGAAATGCCTGGTAAGTACAAACGGTTTTAATTTGTTGTATTTTCCACTCAAAACCACACAAAACCGGCTTTCGTTGGAGCAATAGTCAGTGAGGTCAATCCGAAACACTTCACTCAAAACAAAAGGCACTTCCGGAACCCGAAGACGGCCGATTCGGTGACCGGGACGCGGGCCCCAAACTCACCCTCGGTGTGGGAGTACCCCTCGCCGGTGACCTTCCACTGGACCAGCACCCCCAGCAGCGTGAGGACGGGCCAGACGCCCAGGATGACCCAGCTGAACCAGCACACGGGCTGGCGGGGCCCGGCCTTGACGCGCTCGTACACGTAGCGCACCAGCGCGCACAGCTCCACGAAGTAGTCGACGGTGACGGTGATGACGGCGGAGCCGAAGACGGCGGTGGAGAGCGTGGTGAAGCAGCGCTGCCACTGCAGCGTCAGCACGGCGAACAGCATGCCCGAGCCCAGTAGCGCGCCCAGCGGCACCCACACCGTGCGCGGGTGGTAGAACTCCTCCATCGCCACCAGCGCCGCCACCGCCACCAGCAGGCCCAGCAGCAGGCCCACCATGAAGAGCCCCACGCTGCGCACCAGCATGGTGACCAGGCCGCACAGCACGCCGATGCCCAGCCCGATGCCCGCGCTGGCCTCCACGCTCAGCTGCGTCTCCATCACGCGCTCCTTGTAGCACAGCATGAAGATGATGATGGAGCCGAACATCAGGCCCGTCAGGAACATCACCGCCTTGAAGCAGCGGTAGCCTGGAGGAGGAGGGGGAAGGGGGGGGGAGGAGGAGGAAGACGAGCAAGAGGCGAAAGACAGAGAAGGGAAGAAGAGGATGAGGAGCATGAGAGAGGAGGAAGAGGGGGACGAGGAAGAGGAGGATGAGGAAGATGAGCAAGAGGTGGAAGACAGAGAAAAGGAGGAAGAGGATGAGGAGCGTGAGAGAGGAGGAAGAGGGGGGAAGGAGGAAGACAAGGGGGAAGATGGTGAGAAGGAAGAAGAGGTGGATGAGGAGGAGGAGGAGGAATTTGAGTAAGAGGTAGAAGACAGAGAACAGCAGGAAGAGGATGAGGAGGATGAGAGAGGAGGAGGAAGAGGGGGAGAAGGATGAAAGGGGGATTCAGGAAGAACGAAGCATGCACACAGAGGGCAGGGAGGATGAAAGGAGAGAAGAAACAGAGATGTAGAGAGATGCACGATATGGGGATCAGGAGTGAAAAAGAAGAGGATAAAAGGGGAGAAGAACGAGAGAGAGAAACGAGGAGGAAGGTAATGATGGATTGGAAAAAGGAAGGAGAAAAAGACAATGGAAATGATTAAAGCACACACTCAGCTATTATGCTCAGCACAGGAGAAAGATCTAAATGTGGCTCCAGCAGTGAAAAGAGCTGCCCCAAGTTAATCGCCACCTCAACCTCTCAACACCGTCTTTCCCCTAAGATCCCCTAATTAAGTCAAACGGTAACCCGGAGAGCCCCAGACGAGCCTCTGCATCTGGGAACACTTGACTGGTGTGCTAATGGGAGGAGGTACATAAGAGAGACAGAGAGTTTGGGGAGCAGAGCGGAGGAGGTCAATACAGGCTTACGCAAGCTGTCGACAGGCGCGACCCCGAAACGCCGCATCAATAATGAATGAAGAGAGTAACCGAGGTTTGAGTCGCATTTAATTACAGGCTTCTGGGTTCACCAGAGGCTGCGGGCTCGTTTGGCTGTACTCCCTCTCGCCACCAGGGGGAGCACGTCTGGGTTTCAGAGTCCCAGCCCTCGACAGAGCGCCTTCCCTGTCTCTGCACACTTTTCTCTCTGATCAGGAACAGACCGGATTCACACAGAAAAATTCCCTCAGGGGAATCCTGTCTGTGCTGCGGCGCTGCAGCGGGAATAACCGCCAACAGCGGCAAACATTTTTAAAAGAAATAATAACTCAAACCTGAGGAGAACTAAGGTGAACACAGGTGGAACACCTGTCTCTGTCTGAAGTGTAGCATGCTAAACCTGCACTCAAGCACGCTCTCCCCAACTTCCCTCCATAACTCACACATATATATAATATATATATGGAACATCCATTTTCTGTCCAGTGGCGCCTGTGGGTAATCCCTGTGCAAACAGGATTTTGAGCTGACGACTCAATTGGGTTCAAACACACATCCACACATACGTATAAATGCAAAGCACACACACTCACGCACTCTCACGCACACGCACACACAGCTCAAACACTCCCACTGCTAATACTTAACCATGACATACTGTATGCATTATAATCCTAAATTTAAAAAATAAAAAATTCATGCTTTTCTGCTGAGGCTTTAGTCATGGTTGCAGAGCCATGGACCCTCTGGAACCCGTTCCATTAGATTAAGACTCTCTTCCTAGAATCCCATTCACACAGTGAGTAAAAACCATCCCAGAGGTTATCCAGGATTAAGAGCAGATGTTCCACCCCTCCCACTAGATCCCCATCCGAAACGCTGAAGCTCCGCCAGACTGCTTCCTCTCAACAACAGAGACTCCAAACGAGCCTGTGCCATTTCACCAAGGACCAGAAAACCCCACTTTAAAACGGCCCCCTGGAGTATTCCACACAAAAAGCCATGGAACATATGTTGTGAAATGTTCTAAATTCTTGCCTTGTAAAGGCTGTCTGTAGGGTGCATTTTTTAAGTATGCAAAAGTCAACCCCCAACCGTGAGGTTCATTTACAAACACTTTTCTCATCAATTTCAAGCCCTAATTAAGACACGCACGTGGTAAAACAGAATTGAACAGTTGCCACTGAAAACCAAATTCAGGAGAGCAATTACTGCTGCCTTTGTAACACAACCAAGATCCCCACAACCCAGATGCTCTCTCCTAGCATGCTTTGCTCTCACCCAGCATGCTCTGCTTTTCCCCAGCATGCTCTGCTCTCTCCCAGCATACTCTACTCAATCCCAGGATGCTTGGCTACCCCCAGCATGCTCAGCTCTCTCCCAGCATGCTCTACTCTCTTCCAGAAAGCTCCACTCTCTCCCAGCATGCTCTACTCTCTCCTCTCTCCCAGCATGCTCTACTCTCTTCCAGAAAGCTCCACTCTCTCCCAGCATGCTCTACTCTCTCCCAGAAAGCTCAGCTCTCTCCCAGCATGCTCTACTCTCTTCCAGAAAGCTCCACTCTCTCCCAGCATGCTCTACTGTCTCCTCTCTCCCAGCATGCTCTACTCTCTTCCAGAAAGCTCCACTCTCTCCCAGCATGCTCTACTCTCTCCCAGAAAGCTCCGCTCTCTCCTAGCATGCTCTACTCTCTCCTCTCTCCCAGCATGCTCTACTCTCTCCCAGCATCCTCTCCTCCCTCCCATCATGCCTGTCTTACCAAAGAAGCAGTAGATGATGCCGAAGAGGCAGCACATAGAGCAGACCACGGACGGGACGATCTCGTAGCGGCGCTCGATCTCATCCTCGCAGGTGTAGAGGCGCTCCGGGCTCCCGTCCCGCGGAGCAGGGGCGAGCTCGAAGGCCAGGGTCTGCAGCGTGGACGTCATGGCGATGGCGACGGCGACGGCGACGGCGAGGACGAGGGGTGGTGGGGGGTTCAGGGAAACTGGAAGAGGAGGGGTATAGGGGGGCGGGAGGGAGGATTAGGGCGGGGCAGGACAGCGAGGATCAGGAGGTGCTTCCCATCCACAAGGACTCACCTGAGCAAAGGAAGGAAGAAAGAGAAGGTGATGAAAAAAGGCACCTTTTATATGAAAGGCGTCTCTTTTGAGAACAAAATGAAGAGTAACAAAGACATCGCCCGAGGGGTTCTCAGCCCACAGCTGTTAAATCAGCCCGTTATCCGTTTGACCATCTAAAGCACAGGCGTCAAACTCCACTCCTGGAGGCCTGCAGTGTCTGCTGGTTTTTGGGCAGTTGTCAGAATTCCAGCAGTGCATTTAAATCATTGATTTCCTGAAAAATCCACACTCTTTGTTCTCAAGGTCTCAAGCTGATTGAAAGGAAGCCACAAAAACCCGGCAGTCACTGCGGCCCTCTGGGAATTCAGTTTGACACCCCGGCTCTAACACAAAAAGCCAACAAAACCCCTAAAAGCCTGGACAAATGCAACCGGAGCTACCTCCCTCCTGCCCCAAACTTCACCCCTCAATTTTGTCGTCTTCAGTCAGCTCCGTGTCACACAGTTAAGCTTGGCTCAAACCCCACATCCGGTCAGGGATGTTACCCCCAGAGTGACACACAGACTCGGCCATGAGGTTTTAGTCACGGGCCCATAATTCAACAAGGTGTCTAAAGACAGGACAGGTGATTTCGGAACAGCTCTGGTTTGAGCTCACAACAGATGAAGTTCAGATATGGATGGGCAATCCTGATCCGAGACCAGCACTCCTACCCCGAGGGGCTCAACATGAATATTAGTCCCGGGCATTGTAGGGCATTGTGTGGCCTTCAAAAATATTCTATTTTTTTTTACTCAACTCTGCCCAGACTGGTGAGGGTCATTTGGTTTGGCAGTGCGGAACACAACAGCGGTGCTTCGAAAAAGCCGCTGAGACACCCATGAGCATCACTTTCCCAGCTCCCATTTCCTCTCCCTAATTTCTCAGCTGGGTAGAAACGGACACAGAAACTCAGACCCAATCAACCACGTCATCATCAGCCACCAAGAGGCAATGATCAAGTGCACAATTTACATTTTATTCCCCTCCCCCCCCCCTCCAAAAAAAAAAAAAATAGAAAGGGGAACAATCAGAACTTAAGTAGCCAGCACCAGCGCAAGCAGTGCAGCTCACACTCGCTGGCAGTAAGATCAGATTCCCTCAGAAAGACCTGAGGAGGCAAAAACAGTGACGGACCGCGCAGCCATCTGGAGTCAGGCCTCCTTTTGTTCTGTTTGGTTCTTTTTTTTTTTTTTTTTTGCTTATTCAGACAGAAGAAAAGCAGAGTGGGCAACAGACAGAGAAAGGATGGTGGGTCAGAAGGTGCCAGGGGGGGTGGGGGTGGGGGGGGCACCGACACAAGGCTCAACAGTCGGCCTCCCTACGCACTGGGCCACACGTCCCGCTAACATCCCGCAATTCCCGCCATTAACCCGTGCACAGAAATGACCGGAGAGCACTGGAATGAGCTCATCCAGCAGTCCAAAGACTTGTACACACCAGGGCTCACTTGCAGAAGAGATGTCCATCTCGATGTGACTATCCTGGCTTTAAAAAATTAAAAAATGAAATCATCACTTAAATGTATTTCCTTCATACGCCGTGCGGCTGCATCAATCGAGCTTCCTGTAATCAGTATGTCTGCTCGGCTTAACAGCCACTAGCTTTACTCCTCCCACGGGAAAAAGAAAAAAAAAAGACGGATAAAAAAAAAGACGGATTTAAAAAAATAAAAATAAAAAAAAGACCTGTTCTCTCTAAATATGCAAGAGGGGCCTGTGCCAAACGGGACAGCAACTGATAACGACTGACAGGTTGAAAGAGGAGGAAAAAAAACAGACAAAACAAAACAAAGCAAATATTGATCTTGCTGCTGAACGGGACTCATTAATCTTTCACTGGGGTGTACGGTTACCTCACAGCAGACAGGGCAGAGGCTTCCCCCGTTTTGTCCACACTACCGTAACTCTACACGCTGCTCTGGAAGGGAGAGAGAGGAACGAGGGATACAGAGGGAAAGGGAGGGAGAGAGAGAGAGAGGGAGGGGGGAGGGAAAGAGTGAGAGGGAGAAGAATAGGGAGAGAGGAGAGAGAGAAAGAGGGGAATAGGCAGAGAGAGAGAGAGAGAGTGAGAGAAGGTGGGAAGAGGAATCAGAGACCGGAGGACTCATTCAGAAAATTCCACTCCCTGGTCACCCACACACACACACACACACACACGCACGCACACACACACACACACACACACGTAACACCAGTGCTCAGGAGCTTCGCGTGGCTCTCCACAAGCGTACGCCCACGTTCCCATGAGCGAGGCGGTGAGCTCTCAGTGACGGAATGAGCAGACACACACACGGAGGAGGGACCCTGACGGAGGGAAATAATCACACACCTCCACCGTGGCAGGACGCCCACCCCCCGCCCTCTGCCCAGCACACTCTGTGACGCACGCAGCACACTGACTGCTGCCGATCCACAATTAGATAAACAAATTACCATTTCACAGAGTCAAGACGATTCAGTTCTGCTGCGACACCGGTAAGTATGTTATTAACTCTTTTTGTATCACACAAAGACGTACTACAAGCGCACGGCCTGGAATCATGTGTTCAGCTCATGGTGATAACACTGCAGGGCTGAACTAAAGCTTTAATATGAATACATACTTGATACACATTTTTTCTCTGTAAAATGACAAAAGTATGTTTCAAATCACGATTATAGGCACAGTTTTCACTGTGATGAATGTTGAGAAAACTGTGGTCTCGAAACCACTGAATGCCAAGCAGAGTGCCAGACCAACTCTGCGGTGAAGAGGAACAAATAATGGTTAAACAAAAACAGAAAGATTATCCCAGAAAAGAAATTCAATGCTACTATTATGACAAGCACACATTTCCTGTCTGTTGTCATAACAACGGAGGGATGCTGGTTCTGGGTCGCTCCAGGTTACGCAAGACCTGTCCAATGAAATCGCAGCCTGACCCCCATAGCAACAGCCGGATAGCCAATCAGAGCCTCAGCCTTCCTCTCTCAGTCTATCCCTCTGTTGCAGGAACACCGAGGACCCAGGCAGCTTGCAGTGACTTCCCCCAGCTGAAGCACACAGCATGCAAACAACAGAAACCATCCCGGGCCTCGCAGGCAAATTTCCGACCACTATCTGGTTATAAACAATGTCAGAAGCAGTCATGTATGAAGTAAGTTTTGGTGGGTATATGTTTCATTGTGCTGTGCATGAATGTTTATATTTGTGTGTGAGAGAAAAATAGAGTGAGAGAGGGACGGAGGGAGGGAGAGACCGACAGGGAAAGTGTAAATGGGTAGGCAGACGTAAGGCTATCGCAGTAAAACGGACTTAGCAATGGCAAAGTGAGGGAGAGAAGGTTTGTGGCTTGTGGAGACTGCAGTGGAATAGGATTAGACTAGCACCTTTTCCCTTTCCCAGTTAATCCCCATCTGGATCTATGGAAGAGTAGCACATGGGGCAAACAGATCTAGACAAACACACCCATAGACCAGTCCCTCGAATGAGGAGGCTATGCTATCACAAAACATTAACATTACAGAGGAGAATTCTAACCCCCTCCCCCCACCCAAAAAAAAAAAAGAACAGTGTGGCTGCATCCTTTCCCATTTTCTCCCCAATTCACCTGTCGGTCTCTGTCTGCCCCCTCCCCCCCTCCCCATACACCTGTCTGTTTCTCCTGGCGGTGCCGCTGTCCCCAGCCCCCCCTTTTCAGATGGAAGTGTCAGTCATGATCCATAGCCGGGAGGGTAGACCAGGGGAGGAAACGTCATTAATATTTCACACAGCCTGGAGAGACACGGCTCTCGTTGGGGGGGGGGCGGGGGGGTGGGGGGGGGCGGGGGGGGGGGGGGGGTGGGGGGCTGGGGAACCTGCCTGTTCTCCACAGCTCCACGCATTGTGGGGGACCCCAGGTTCAAATGAAGGGGGGGGGGGGGAGGGCTCGCGGTCATACGATCCATGTTTTTCAGCGGCAGTCACCTGTTCGTCCTCAGATCCATGGTCACCTGATGGTCTCCGGTCACCTGCTGTCACTCATACCTGTGCCACGCGTTACAGGTGAAACCGTCCCACTCTACAGCTGGGCTAAACGAGACACCGCTACTCCCCCGGCTCGTGGAGGGATTTCAGACGTTTGAGCAACTGTGGCTCTTCATTACCACCTATCCAGTCACTAAACAGAACTACAGCCCCTCAGGTGCATTAATAGGCAGGCTTTACCTCCAGTTTATTTCTCCTGAAGTTCAATAGGGCTCCCAAAGCAGATGACTCTGCAATGTTTACAGCCTACGATGCAGTGGAGGATGAGCTACGCATTTTCACTGAGGCTTTTGTTTAGTAACGTGCTTAAAAATGCACAGGTCCTGCACCTGTCGCTATCCTGTCATATCGCACAAGAGAGGACTCGGCTTCCCAAATCCACAGCCCCGTTACGTAGAGAGATCACATACACCGAACATGCTCTAGACCCGGCGAAATCCAGTTAGATTAATACTGCGTTTGTGCGGTGGACCAGCCAGCCAATTGCAGAAACACAGGCTCTTATTGCACATTTCCACCACCCCTCTGTTATACATCGCTAACGCTAATTCCAGGATCAGATGGAAGTGTTTCCCGACAGGCAGCCGGGCTGTCTGCTAGCGTTTCCCAGAAGGACAGGAGGCCCTCGAGGACAGAGCGGCGCGCTTCTCCGCCACTTAAAAGGTGATTATCCTCAATCCCCCGGCCTCGACGGCATCTCTATTTGCGGCCCCACTTGGGCAGTCGGGCCAGATGTTCTTTCCGCAAGCCTGACCTTATATGGCACAGCAAACATCTGTACGTATAAGGGTCTGTCCCAGATCCTGCTAGACAGTAAAGCGTCCAGTGTCAATGCTCCACTTGATAGATAACATTTGGTCCCACATTCCAGAGTGGGATCAAATGTTATTGGTTAAGGGTTCAATTAACACTGTTAGGCTTATATTAACACTGGACAATGTACTGTGTATTCCTACTTGACTGCTGTACAGATGGGTGGAGAGGTGAGGTTCCACACGGAGGCATCCAATTTGAATTCAAATTTTTCAAATTGTGAAAAAGACATTATGAAAATTAAGACGACACTATCCATATGGAATGGGGACAATAAGACGTGTTTTAAAAACTGTAAAACAGGGAGGATGACCCCAGGGTGGTCGAGTGTCTACCTGTGTCTACAAAAATCCCCAGTGTAGCTGGGAATTAAGATTCCCCGCCACGGCACTTCCTGTACAGTAAAGCCCACCTGTCTGGAAAAACCTCTGCCTCACCCTCCCTCCCCCCATCTGAATAAAGAGAGAGGGGGAAGGAAAAAATGCATGAGGAGGGCTGACTGTCAGCTTTCCTTCGACAAACCGAAGCCCATCCACCAGCCGTCCCAGGATGCATTTTCCATGCGGTGGCTCAGCGGCGGGATCAGGAACGCAATAACATTAGGAGCGAGGGGATGAAAGTAGGCACTGGGAGAGGCGGACTGAAGGCTTTATTGAGCGCTAGGGCGGTGTAAAGACTGATTGATTCGGGGGGGGAGGGCGGGGGGGGGGTTGAATATGGAGCAGTGGCAGGTTAAACCCTTTTAATCTTGTTGAGCGCCGTCGCTCCTCAGTTGCTGGAGGCTCTGACGGCTCGGGACGAGGATGACGCTCGCCTGGAGCGCAAGAGCACCCTCCCCCCCCCCCCCCCCCGAAAACTAAAAAAGTCGCTACGGAATACGGAACGGGACGGATTCCACAGGCAACGTCTGGTGATTAACTCCACTCCACTTTCTATGAGCCACTCGGGAAACAAAAAAAAAGGAACACCGCGTAATACAGTCCTATTTATGACACAAAATCTCGCCACCTGGACATACGATTTCTTATTTTGACACTTTATGAACAATTTACCGTATAAATCCATCATTAGGTCGCACTAATTTAACCTGTAGTGCATTGTTCCAATAAAACACTGATACCAATGAAAAACAAGAAATAATTTTTAAATATCATGAAAGACAAAAAAAACCCTTCTTATCCAACACTACAGTTCTTTCAAAAACTTCATACAAATCATTTTGTGAGCAGGTCCGTATCGGTTACAAATCAGAAGCCAGCTGACGGTCTGAGGGGATGGAAGGTCTGACATGAATCATCCTGAGTGTCTCCTCAGCGGCGGGCGACGAACGGCCACATGTCCGTCACGGACGCCGACACCCGAGCTGTCAGATGACGCGCGGCGTTCGTGCGTGCGGAGGAGTGGCGCGGGGCCCAGCGCCATCGAGCGCAGCGTCACCGCAGCGAACGAGTCGTGACGAACGCGGAGCCTTTGGGCGGAGAGAGTCACACGCCCGTCCTCCTCTCTCCCCCCCCGGAAAATCTGTCCCCCTCTGCCACGCCCGGTGGGACGGTGTGCCGGCGATTCCGGGTACATGCCCACGCGCAACTCGAGCGCTTCCTGCGCCTCTTAGGGGTGCCGGGGCTCGGGACAGGCGTGGTCAGACCCTCCCGCGGCTCGCCGTGGGAATACACGCTACCCCCCCACCCCCACCCCCACCCCCCCCACCCCCGTACGAGTGGATCAAGGCTCTGACATCACTCACCCGATTGGCCGCTCACGTGCGTAGGACGATCGACACGCGCCGCTCTGTACTGCACCACAGCAGCACCAGATGACAGCCAGTTCTCACCCACGGTGGCATCGGCACGCTGTGACAGGGCCCGTTACACCCACAGACACCGGATGAACATCACAGCTGTGCCGTGAACACATGCCTTCTCTCCTCACATAGTGATAACGGTAATAACAGTGGGCAAGATCCGTTTAGATCCAGACTAAAGGGCTTCTTGTTTGCTGTTAGTAGCCTCATAAATGGTGCTATTGGCTAGCTATTTCATATCGAGGCACGATAAAATCATACGAGCACCTCCGTCACTTTCACATCATTTTAATTCAATCACAACACGGGCCAATGGGGGCTTTTACTGTGAGCAGCTACGGGAAACGAGAGAGAGGGAGAGAGAGAGCAGCGACAAACCAACACGCCGCACACAAACTCGGCGACACCGCGAGAGGAAACCGTGAGCGCTGAAAGCAAACCGAGGTTGAGGCCCCGCGATTCAGGGCCCGATGAACACGCGCTGGAGCCCCCGGTGTCGGATTACACCCGTATCCCGGTTTTCCCAGCCTGCCCCGCTCCCATCGCAGACGCGACGCGGCCCCTCCGCCGAGCTATTCCGGGACTCCAGGGAGGAGCAGCTTGGGCAAGGAGGAGAAAGAGCAGGAGCAGGAGGAGCAGGAGCAGGCGGAGCAGGAGCAGGAGCAGGAGGAGCAGGAGGAGCAGGAGCAGGAGCAGGAGGAGCAGGGGCAGGAGCAGGAGCAGGAGCAGGAGCAGGAGCAGGAGGAGCAGGGGGAGCAGGAGCAGGAGCAGGAGGAGCAGGAGCAGGCAGAGAAGGGAGGGGCCAAGCGGGGAGGAGCAATGAAACGGAAAAGAGAGGAGCGTGGGGCTCTCGAACAACAAGAACGAACTCGCTCACCCAATTGCTGTTGTTGCAAAGGCTGTTAGTTTTATTAAACCCTAAAAGGAATCTAATGAGTTGCTTGGAAAGGATGCTGGAAACAAAGGTCCCTGCAAGGAGCAACAGGAGGGTTTGTATACGCAATTTCAATGATCTGCTCAGTGAAGAGTGGGTGACCACTTAACAACCCTCATTATCTCCCTGTTACTCTGGGAGCGATGCAGGGATGGCTCTCCCTAAAAGGCAAATGCACTGTACTCGAGTACAATGGACGAGCAGCGCACGGCCTTAATGATCAGTGCAGAGGACGCAGTCCAGCGCTGACACCGCTGTCTGCTGAGAACAGCTGTTCAGGAAGCCTAGGCAGCTGAACAAAGAGCAGTGTCCGAAAATTTTTTTTACAAAATTAAAAGAAAATGTTTACGTTTGTGCCATAAATCGATGAGTTCTGGAAACTGACAGAACTGTCGACGGTGTCAACTGCCCACTCGATACGCCCCGCAGATTGATGAGCTGCATCAAGGCTTCTGCGGCAATTATGGAAAAACACGACTCGATGGAGTCCAGAGAAAAACCACAGCGCCGGCGAGGACTTTGATGACTTGGCACGTCACCGCGAACAGGAGAAGATAAAAATGCCTCCCGGGAGCTGCAGGAACACGTCCCGAAAAAAACAGCATCCGAATTGGCACAAGGGGGGCAAGGCCGTGACTGCCATTCCAAACACAGAGAAAAACATCCGCTGTGATTTAGTCCAGGTTTGGGGACCGCTGTTCTATCTGTGAGGTGTGGCACGCAACAGGTCTACGGGAAATGTGTGGGTTATTAGAGGCCGCCCAGCCGCCGCGATCCGACAGAGAGAGAGACAGACAGGCTGTTTACAGGTGCAGGACAGCCAGGCGACGTGGTCAAAAGGCCCTGGCAGGGGGTGGGGGGGGTGGGGGCAAGCTTCATGCAGAGGCTACAGACAAGACATTTGGTAACACTGTTCTAGTCTGGCTCAGAGCCAAGTCAAGGGAATGGGGCACATGGTACTGACAGGGCTAACAGGACCACAGCTCTGATTGGCTGGAAGGGAGTAATGAACCAACATGACCACGGCCCTGATTGGCTGGAAGGGGGTAATGAACCAACAGGACCACAGCTCTGATTGGCTGGAAGGAGCAGGGGGTAATGAAAGGACACGGGGCCCTAATAAGGCCCTCCAGGGGCGCTGATCGGACGCCTTTGGCCAGGGCACCTTGAACGTGTTTACCTACCTTATTTACCGACAGGTAATCACGAGATTGTCTGTGATTAGCGGGCATTAGAATAAAGCACAGCTCCACCCCCCCTCCCCAGCAGCCGTTAACACCTGATATAAAACCCCAGCGGGAGCAGCTAGAGGGCCCGTCGGAGAGAGAGTCCGAACCCACGCCGTGTTCCCTCCACCACCCCGCCTCCGAAACGAGCACCTCCATTAGCCAACATGCGGCACGGCACGGCGAGGCACGGCACGGCACGGCACGGCACGGCACGGCCTGGCACGGCACGGCACGGCACGGCCCGGCACGGCCCGGCGCGGCACGCCGAGGCAAAGCTGATCAGGGATCTCCCAGACCAGGCTCGGTTTACACGGACTCCCCCCAAGCCCGACAACATGACCCGGACAGCGCCATCATCGCAGACCGCGTGTAGAACACGGCGGATTTCGACGCCGCCTCCCTCGTTAACGCGCGCCCGCGAGACATTCGGGACGACGGCGGGCACTCTTGTTCGGGTCCAGGGACGGACGATTACACTCGCGAGTGCTGCGTTTCCAACAGGGACCCCATTTATCACGCGGCGGACAGGCGGTAATTCCGTTTCAAACATCTGCCTGCACAGTGTGTGGCAAATGAACCGAGACAACGATGCGGAGATGTCCGCACACGCACACACGCACACGCTCCAGTCCACGTGCGCTAACGTTACCCTGGGGCTGGAAAACAGCAGCACAGAGCACAGGCTCGATCGCGTTCGCTGCGTGAATCATTTGACATGTGACTATCTTTAGACCCGGTAAACAATTCAAATTCGGTGACAACAGAATGGGAAAAAAACCGTAACATATGCATTCAATTCATAACCAAAAAAATGCTGGTTTGGGCTCTTCAAAGCATGTTTTACATTATACTGTCCATTAGAACGTAGCCTATATTATATTATAATGTCAGTTACATTACAATGTGTAATAATTTTTACAAAGATGGTGCGAATGACCACACAAAGAGAGCACTTTTGATTCATCAACAATTACCGCATAGAAGAAACGCTCGAGACATAAATAAACTGCACTCCATTTGTGCGTATGAAAGATTTTTTATTGCAGGCGCATAACTAACGCGGCAATAATGCTGAGCATAATTGCTTAATGAGGTGTGCTGCTCCCTGGCGTAAATCAGCGGCCAATTCACACTCTAATTTAAAAGCCAGGGAACACAAACCGGCTGTGAGGACAGATCGGGGTGCCTAGGTGCCGCTCCCTGACGATGCACAGACCCTGTCAGTCAACGGTCACCCGGGAAACCTTGGTCAGTCAGCGCCACAAAACAGAGAAATGGCCGCCTTGAAATGACACTCTCTGGGAGAGTTTTAAACAAGACCGGGTTGAAACCTAGCATATATGGCTGGACCTGACACACGTGATCCGGCCGACCAACGGTGTGACTTCATAACTCGGCCGACCAATGGTGTGACTTCATAACTCGGCCGACCAATGGTGTGACTTCATAACTCGGCCAACCAACGGTGTAACTTCATCACTCAGTCAGTCAGTCAGTGAGTCATCACTCACAGACATTTGTGTTAGTAGTGCTGGCCCCGCTGTTGCAGTCCAGCCAAAAATCGTGACTACACATTTGAACAGTAAAGAAGAAACAAATAAACTTTCTTTTTTAACCTCCAATGCTCTGGTAAAATAATATAGGGATAAACATTATAACAGTAAGGAGAAATTATGAAAGTCAAAACAGAGTCATAGAGGAGGGGCTCCTTTCACACTAAATAAAAACACACTCGTTTGGCATCGTTCCAGAGTTGCACCCCTCCCTGCTGGGCGTGCCTCTGCACTGATAAAGGGCCTGTGCTTCAGTATCCCTCGCTGGTGGGAAGGACAATACTGAAGTGGATTAATGGGATTAGAATTGACTTTCTTCCTCACACTCTTTTGCTCGCTATCTCTCTCTCTCTCCCTCACTCTTTTGCACTCTCTCTCAATACAGAAGATATCTTGCCTATTGCAGCAAAGCTGAACTATGGGCAGCTCCTCTGAAGAAAACATTTATTGTTTGCCTTTATCTTCCCATAATTACTGAGCTTCCAGTGCCGCATACCAAATTTCACACCACCCATTCTTTCCATTTCATTATTTCCTGTTGTCCATTAACCCTTGAAAAAGAGTAGGTTTTCTGGAATGTTTTTTTTTTCTTCAAAATTCTAAGCCAGTGTTCTAGAACTCCACTGCTTTCATTTTCCAGCGATTGTTACATCAGCATTAGCATGTTTAGTCAAGAATATTCCAATCACATGTTTGTGATCTTACACCTTAAAACCCACCTTAATTAAAACCCAGGTAATTTCTCGCACTGTCCCTCCCACAATTCCCACACCTCCCACCCCCAAAGCTCCACTGTACTGTTGAAACAGTACGTTTCCATGGCGACGTCCCTGGCATTCCGCCAAAACGTGCCCACTCACCTGTTCTATTCCACCAGGTACACGCCCTCACCCTGAGACCCGTCACCGTCCACATCAGCCCCCTCCTCCACCCCTCAGAGTCTGACTAACAAATAGGCAACTCGTAATCGTTACCTGCGCCCCAAAGCACAGACTAGCCCAGTCGTCCCCCTTCCTCTCCGCCCCATGTTCATGCAACGAGATCCCAGCTGTCATCCACCAGGCAGGACTTTGGCACAGAAGCCCACACACATCCTGAACAGCAGCCGGTAACACTGAGCCTGTCACTCTCCAGAGAAGCCCTGTCACTCAGCGCAGGGCTGCCCACCTGACAGGATTCCTATTCGCCTGTCTCTAAAATTGGCTCCCACACAGAGACAGGATATGAAGACATGGGAGCTCTGAGCATCAAAATTTGCAAAGAAATGGGAGCTCACAGCAGGGAAAATATATCTAAATCAGTGCTGTTGTATCTCACAAATGACCCTTCAGCAGGAACACTGTAGCCAAGACAAATATGATCATTCCAATTATTAATGCTGAGAATTCCCCACAGTTACAATAAGACTTTGGTATGGCTGCTCTTATCATGTTGTGTCAGGAGTCCATATCCATCCCAAGGCATATTTTGACAAAACATTTGCTTCAGTTTCTAGAAGATCAGCAATGGAGTCTATGTCGATTTAATGTCCAAATGCAGAAGAGACTGACACTTCTGATATTAACATTCACAAACTCTGGTGGATGGCATCTTTTGAGCAGAGTGAGGGGGCAATCCCAGAACTAATGTCACCCACACACCTGTGACCATGGGCTACCCAATCTAACCTGAAGATCACTATTAGAGACGTATTACCACGCCCCTGAATATTACTGCTTACACATCTCTCTGCCCATTTCACTAGCTAATTTAACTACCTCTCACTGCAACCTGCCCAACACATTTTATTGTTAGCTCTGATAGATTTCTCATTACATTTCTGTTACCATTCAGTCTGTCTATCCTATTACACCAGGCTGGCCCGCAGAGGATGGGCTTCCCCTCGATAGCCAGACTCCTCCTGAGATTTCTTCCCATAGGGCATTTTTTTCACACAACTGTTCAAGTGTTTTTCTTTCCGCTGGAGAGTTTTTCTGTTACCTGAACTGTGCATTTTTTGGGGTTCAGGCCTGGTATCATCCCAATTTTCTTTTGTATGTCCACTGTAATGTGTCTGTTTGACAGTGTCTATGTAAAAAGCCATATTCAAAGTTTAATTGAAATTAACTGAACTATATTGATTAGACTGCATTAATTAAATGCCACGCCACAAACTAGCTGCAATAAAATGCCTGATAATTACAGCTGGGCATTGTCATTTGTATCAGAACTGTGGTTCCACGGCTGCTTAGCCAATCAATAGCAGCCATGTGCAAATGTCGCTCGCCCCATGATTCCACATGGCTGGAACAGCCCCCTGGCGATCTCGGGCCCCAGTTAGGGCCCATCTCCCCACCACTCCCCCAATTTAGTACCCAGGCTCCCTTGCATTTCCCCCTCCCAGCTGTCACTCAGAGGAAGTCGATACGCCTGTCATTAAAATCGGAGATCGCACGCGGCCAGACAGCGCCTCCAGCATGAACTGAAAACATCAATCACCTTTATCTGAGACAGTCACAGACACACACATGCATGCATTTTATTCATACAACAGAATGTGTCGACCTGCTTAATTCCTTATTAAGCAGAGATTGCGGGTCTACAGAGCTGTCGAGAACTTGCATAGCTTTCGCTTGTCAGTTTGGCTTGTAAAAATGATACAAGAAAACAAAATAATAAATGAAAGAGGTTCAGTGGTTATGATCACACTCACATAATTCACAGCATCAGCAGCACATGTCTCGCCTCTCTGGCACATGCGTGTTGCGTCACCATAGCGGCCCCAATCGATAGCTATTTCAATAGCCCAGTGATGTCATCGCCTTTGCAAATAGGAAGCGGTGCTGCTGCAATGTCGTGTGGGCACGTGAAGAGCAGGAGGTTGTCTGATGGTTTCACAGTGTGGAGACTGCCCTGCAGAGCAGTGGGACTAGACTCATGTCTCCACTCTCCAAATTGTGTGCTTGTGTTTGTTTTGCTTGAGTCACACCAGTGAATCGGGCTGAGGAACTTGCGAAAGGTACATACAATGTCTCTTTTTTTTTAAATGCTTTGAGCTACTCCCTTCTGTTTCAGTTTGTTATTCATTCCAGTCCCACAGTGCTTGTACTGACAGATCCTTTTTTTCCAGGCACAGATGGGTAAACAAAGATACCGAAAGACGGACACATTGGCAGTGACTCAGATGGACTGGCGTTTGGTCTGACGCTCTACCAGTAGTGTTAAGTGTGGCCTTTGCTTGTATGTCAGTCCAAAATTATAATTAAAAAAAAATTTTGTTAATAAAATGGTGAGATGACAGAAGTTAAATAAAATCGAACCTCCGACTGTTCACATGGCCAGCGTAGTTATGAAGGCCAACGGACTCTGAGCGCACGTGACCAGGTCCACAACCGAATAAGTGCGCGAGAGGGGGCACAAGCAGGTTTCACCTCACCCTTGTTTACACTGTCAAATTTCTCACATCGCGGATGCGATACAAACAAAGAATGTCTCATTGTTTTCAATTACACAAAATCAGCAACTGAAAACGTTTCTATGAGCGGAAGAGATTAAAAATTTGGTGAAAATAAACTCTTTTTTTTATAACAGTCCTACTATGTAGGCTAACCAAACAATAGTGACACGATGACAGTGATCAAGAACAATAGCAATTCCAGGAAGGTGGGCAAATCACGAAAGGCAGTATTTTCTGTCCATAGCAGTCAATGTTCTATGAATGCTATAAATAAGCACGGGAAACATGACATTACTCATTAAATTATGTGCAGATATAATTATATTATGCAAACCGCTGAATGAAAACACCCCTTCGTATCCAATGTTAAAACTGACACACTAATCTAGCAATACAGCATCTTATCGGTAAAAAAAAATGTTAGCTCCGTCCCCTGTTGTTTGGTGGCAGCACATTTCCCAGCTCATCCTGCTTGTAATAAAATTAATTCACGCCCTAGCATCTGTTCAGCAGGGTATCGTATGTCTGCGAACAAAGAAGACCCTACTCACCCTCGTTACGACTCTGCATCCTGCTACTAGACGTGGACTACCACTGGCCAGAGAGCACAGCGTCCACCGTGCCAGCTCGCTGCGTCTGAGATCCGCATCTCAACGACAGGCTCCCCATCCTACGGCGTCATCATTCAATTCTTTCGTACAGTCCTCTTCACAATGTTAAAACAAAGACCCTTACACGTATGCTATTGCAATGATGCTCCCACTACGAATATCAGTGTTATGGTTATCCTCAAATGGAAAGAACGAAATAAAACTGAAATGGGTTCAATGGAATGTGCCAAGTATCCACTGTAGGAAAAATAAATAACTACAATTTTCTCTTTTGCAAAAAAAAAAAAATGTTTCAAGTGTCCATACTACACGCCAAATCCCTAACAATCGCGGGTGTGAGCTCGCAAAACCTCTTCCGACCGCCCCAAGTGAAAATGTTAATTACCTCACAAGGGGTGGAATGTACCAATCCGCAGTGCTGGGGGAAAGTGGGGCAATCCAAACTAGCGCCGCGTCCGAGATGCGCTCTTCTTTCAAGAGTTGTGTGCCGGAATAGTCTGACGCAAAATGGTGTGCGGTTAACACACAGACAATTTGGTTAGAAACTCAGTTTTTTTTGATAAGCAGTTTACCAGCAGTTATGGTTACGTTCGTGTTTCATGCCTTATATTTTTCAGTTGTCGCCAGAATGTTTGCTACATTTTGAGGTGGCACCCTGACACCCTGCTTTCATCCTTCTGAGACCCAGCAGAAAACAGTTTAAGTATTTAATTATTATTATTTTTAATAATAAGTTTCTTGGGTGACAAAAACATGTCACAGACAAAACATTTTTTTAAATATTATTTTATTTTTACTGAATGCCCCTTGTAGTGTATGTTCCAGCATTGTACAATATATAGTTCTTGAGATTAAAACCAGAGACTCATGTCCCTTACAGTGGACAAAAATGAACTGTCGGGTCTTAGGAGGATGTCAAGACGTGATTGACGAGTTTAGACAGGCACTGTTAGCATTATTGCAGGTGGGTGGTGAGGGCAGCAGTTTGGATAGAGATAGAGAAATTTCCATGGTACTTTCCTTTGAGAGGGCATGTGTGTGCATAGTAGCCTTTAAGTGATAACAGTTAAATATGAAAACCAGGATCGTACTTTTAATTTGCATGTATTCAGTAGCCAACAGGCTTTTATCATATGCCTCTTCTAAGACGATTGCTTTGGAACTCATCTCAATCGTGTATTACATTACATTACATTACAGGCATTTAGCAGACGCTCTTATCCAGAGCGACATACAACAAGTGCATTAGTTCCAGGTGCAGAGCTACAAAAGAAACATACTAGAGCGAAATAAAGATCGTAGTGCCAGAAGTGACCACATAGATCAGGACTCCAACCCTGTAGAGTAATTGTATATAACTTCCTTCCCAAAGAGTACGTTCATTATTTAATTTTCTCAGTTTTTATTTGCTCTGGATATATGCTGCATCCTTAGTTATCATACTTACAAATAAACTGACACATTTGAAAATTTCTGCTCATTTGATATCAATATCACTATACCAGGAAAAAATCATCATGTAGACTGGAAAACTGATTGACCCTACAATGGCTCCAGTGAGTGGACCAGTGAATATTTTAAAAGTTATTGTATGCAGTATTGTATTCATGATGACATGACAGTATAAATAACCTTTTTTTCTTATTTTTTTATTTTTTGCAAGATGACAGTGCACCATCAACAACAATGATTTGGAGATTTTTAAATGGGCCCCAAAATCACTAAGTCCAGACCTCAAAGGCAGCGATTCCCAAACTTAAAGATCTACCATCCTGTAGGCGTTCACTCCAATCCCATCAAAGCACACCTAATTCAACAGCTAGAGCACGGCTGCCCAACCCTGTTCCTGGAGATCTGCCATCCTGTAGGTTTTCACTCCATCCCTAACAAAGCACACCTCATTCAATAGCAAGAGCAGGGCTGCCCAACCCTGTTCCTGGAGATCTGCCATCCTGTAGGTTTTCACTCCATCCCTAACAAAGCGCACCTCATTTAACAGCTAGAGATTTCATTGAGCTGCTAATTAGCAGAATCAGGTGTGCCAAATTAGGGTTTAAATTATGGTAGATCAGGGTTGGGAACCGCTGCTCTATGAATAAGAAGCCGAAACAGGCTGAATACTTGTAAATCCCAGCTCATATTTGTTTAACAATAGCTTTTAATGTGAAGTTGTAATCCTCTTTTCATTCAAGTCATTGATTTGATGGGTGGGTGCCAAAGAATATTTGGCATCTTACTGGAGCTCACACAGCAGTCTCAGCAAAGAGTGTGTTTCTCATTTTGTCCTCAGCTTGCATAAACATGCCATGGTACCTTTCGACTGAATGTTTGCCTGATATTTTGAATTTCAAAACATTTTAGCTGCTTAAATTGTTAAGCTGAAGGGCACAAAACAAATGGTGTAAACAGGGAGATGCAGTTGATGAGCATTTGGAAAAGGGATTTTTTAAAAAGCATAATTAATACATGCAAATGAGGTGGTTTTCCATCTGCATAGCCATGTCTGTCCAAACGCCTGCCTCAGGCTCTGTCACTGCACACTGTTTACACACACAGTCCTCTTTCTGGCATTTGCCAATGTTATTCCATTCATTGCTGGCTAATTTGACTAACAAAGCATTCTTAATGGAGCGACATCTTTATGTCAACAGTATCATTCCACTGCTGTCTGCAGAAAATAGGAAATGGACTAGACAAGAAATGAAACAGACTTGCAATTGCTATAGGACTGCTGCAAATCCTGCATACTCATAATATGTAAATGCTTACATAGTATTTCTGTAACGGTGATGATAACGATGATATTGATGATGATAATGGTGGCATCGTTACCATCACTGGTAGGATATTCCTTTTTTCGAAAGATTATAATTGAAGTTATATTCCAGCAAGGAAACATTACATTACATTACAGGCATTTAGCAGACGCTCTTATCCAGAGCGACGTACAACAAGTGCATTAGTTCCAGGTGCAGAGGTACAAAAGAAACATACTAGAGCGAAATAAAGATTGTAGTGCCAGAAGTGACCACAGATCAGGACTCCAACCCTGTAGAGTAACCTGTTCAGCAAACAAACAACCCTGCCAAATACAAACTAGCACTGAAATCACGATTTCCTGATCAGAATCAGACAAACAATCCTGAAACATGTTAGACAATTCCAACTGCGCCTCTCCAACACAGAGGACTCAGTGTGGGGACCAGGAGTCATCAGAGCTGCCCTCCCACTTGCTCCGGGCTCCATCTCAGCTTCGGGGGAAGAAGCACAGGCCGATGGGGGCCGCAGGGACCAGGAGCGTCCGCGTCTTGGCCTCCAAGGGAGGGAGCAGCAGAGCTATTCGGCCGTACCTCGTAGTGCTGAATCAACTGCGGGAGACGAAGGATGAGTCAACAGGAAGCCCACAGACTGTAGGCCAGAATTGGAGCCGTGCCTGTCTAACTGCACGTCACCCACCCGCATTGGTCTTTCAATGACTAAAATGCCTCCATAAAATGAGCTTGTTGGTACAGATGCCATTTTACACAATCAGGCATAGGAAGTGGTTACTGTAGGACCTCCACACAGGGTATATAATATAAGCCTAGGATGACATTTTGATTTCAGAACAGGTTTCACGCACAGTCATAAATTAATGTCCACTACAGATGACAAATATTGATCGGCTGTGCCCTCAGAGGATACCTGGCAAAGTGACCTTTGCTTACCCGGGACAGAGCGAAGTACATCTCACGTTCCGCGACTCTCCTGCCCACGCAGGCACGTACCCCCGACCCCAAACGGGATGGAGCTGTATGGGTGGTGCTGGGACTGTGCTGGGCGCGCCCTCAGCCAGCGTTCTGGGACGAACCGCTCGGCGTCCGGAAACTCATTTTCGTGACTAGCGGCGTAATGGCAGAGATGGAACTGAGTCTGAAGAGGCAGAAGAAGACGGGGTGGAAAGACCAGGGTTAGAAAGTAAAAGTCCTGCCATATGTTTCTTCCATCCATGAACTGAGCTGGCTGATTTCACTCATTAGTTCTGCCTACTGGCTGAATAATTGTGCTAATTTGCAAAGCCAGGTGATTGGAACAAATACTTGGGAGGACTCTTACTGTCTTAACCTGGAATTTCCACCTTTGGAAGAATCCATGTGGCTGTACAGGGAAGGGAAGCTGCCGGAACATTGCGTTCACAGGGAGGGGGGACATGGGGAGATTGCACCCACTGGGGCAGGGGTGGGGGGGGGGGGGGGGGGGGTCATGGGAGGAGATTGTGATTGCAGACCGACGGGCGGGGTCGACATTGAAATAGAGGCCTCAGAGGAGGGTTGCGATTGCAAATGGGAACCTGTGCTCTCCTGTCCACTCAAAATGGTACTTTAGGTCACAGCAAAGAGGCATGGGATCCAGCCACAGTTGGTCCCTAACTCTGAAAGTGCCTGAGAGTGATGAAGCTGAAGCCTGAGAGATACTCAATTTCACACACAACCCACCTTCTTTGGAAACCAGTAGTTATCGACCACAACTTCATTGTCTACTGTCAGACGGCCATCTCCAGGCACCACCGGGTACATCCTGTGGAGCCAAAAAAAAAGTTGGAGAAAGAGGCACACTTTGCCTCCTACTGAAACCACAGCCAACAAGACACACAGTACAGTAATGAAGCTCCCAATATCAGACCCAAAGCAGATGCTGCTACACTATACTTGCGCCAGAACTCCAACACAAAAAAAAGCATATTTCTTGATAAATTGTCCTTATTATAGTACATACAGAAAACAGTATATAAACGAAGATAGTAACACGGTAGGATTTGGAAAGCGCTCGTGTAATTAACAGAGTCAGTGTACGGCATTTTGTGTGGAATGCCCTCCTGAACTTCCTTTCAAACTTAGCCACACAACAATAATTTTATTTACATTTATTTTCAGTTGTGCTGACAAATGCATGATACAGTTGGCTCTTCCAAATTAGAGAGAAAAAAGTGGGAGCATTAACAAAAGAGAACAGAAATTGCTTCTGAAAACTGGGGCGATTTCCAGATTCACAGTAATTGGCATCACCCTGGTGGCTATTCTAAATAGCACTAATAGGACATGATTTGTACGTGTGAATATATAAGTACATATATAAAACAAGTGTGACCTATTGATGAAATGCATGGCATGGAATATCTTAGTAGGGACATCTACCTGAGTGTCTCTTTGATGACAGCCTTCAGGTAGGGCATCCTGGCCAGGTCTTCTCTGGAGGGCAGCTGCGTCCCTGGGCACACAGAGGAGACTTCCTGGTACAGCCAGTCCTGGACCGACTTATCCCGGGCCAGATGGTAGAGTGTCCAGGAAAGCGTGTTGGACGTCTAGGCAGAGATCGGATCATGCCGTACATTTAAACTGCCTCACACAGAGTATGGAATTAACTACCATGGAGTACAGCATTAACACTTTAAGGTGTAAGATCGCAAATGTGTGATTAGAATGTTCTTAACTGAACATCCTAATGCTGATGTAACAGTCACTACTGCTAATTTTAAATCGGTGAAGAGAACCCCATTGCTTTCAATTACCAGCACTAATTGTTACATCAGCATTAGAATGTTCTAAACGGAACATTCTCAGGCTAATGTAACAGTTAGTATTGCTAATTGAAAGCAATGGAGTTTTTAGAACAGTCCTAAAATTTTGGGGGAAAAAAAACATTTTGAAAAACCTACTCATCAAAGGGTTTATAAGATTTGCATGATCTGTATTTCAGAGCAGGAAGCTGACACAAGAGCACTGCTTCCTGGCCTGATGCAAACAGGCCCAGACTGGAGTAAAGAATGCAGCAGGGCGGGCTTCAATATGCCTCCATTTAGATGACAAAAGCAGATATCAAATGGGGTAACAGGAGCTCTTGAAGCAGTTTCCACATGACATCTCTTTCAGGTCATACCATACCAGGTCATGCCCTCAACCTCCCTCACCCAGGCACAGCAAAAAGGTCTGTCTTAACAAGTGTTTTAGTCTTTTAACGAGACTTTAAGTCTTTTTTTTTTCCTCTGAAGTAGAAAATAGTATCTTGTTTTATTTTACTGTTTGCTGGCTTGACAAGTGAAATTTTCACCTCCTTGGCAACATTTTTGTCTTGTTTAGCGAAAAAGTAAAATAAGATCTTAAGTCTAAATATAGGAGTAACATGCTTGTTGAGAACGACTTATTTTTTGGTTTTTGCTGTGGGTGCACCTGGGCCTCACCGTGTTGCCTCCGCCCAGCAGCAGCTCGGTGATGCTGGTGTACACTTCCCCCAGAGACAGCCTGTCGCTGGACAGCAGGTAGGTCAGGTACATCCCTTCCACCTCCTCACCCCGCTTTACTCTGTCATTGATCTCCTGGGCCCTCCTGTCAATCAGATTCCGGGCTGCAAATGTGTACACAAGTATAGCACAGGTGACATGGACAGACACCAGGCATTATAAACAGTCAGCTGGTCATTAATAATTTGCACGATGGCCATCTGTTCAGCGGTCAAATCCATTTCAATTCGGTGAACACAGGAAGTTAACTGCAATTCAGCTCATGACTGGAAAATAGCAAATAATGTTCTTTGTGGATTTTTTTATTGACTGCAATGAATCTCAATTCTTCAAAATATCCTATTTTTGTTTATATTTATCTGCTTCCTCTCTTGTCAAGACTTTTCTAGTCTTGTCTGTCTCATCAAGTCTTCGCTAAACCACCCTAACCCTCTTCAGTCTGTATCCCTCCCCGTGTGGGACCGTACCGACATCATAGAGGTCATCCCAGGCCCGGACAAACTGGGTCCAGAAGGGCAGGATCCAGCAGGTCCAGTGAGGGAGGAACAGGACCGTCTCGGATAGGGTCAGCATGTCGTTCACCGCGGTGATGAAGCGAAGGGTGTACCCGGGGATCTCATCCCACAGGCACCCCAGCCGAGTCTCAAACAGGATGGCGGAAATGCCTGGGAACGGTGTGATGGAGCGAGTGTTAAAGGGACGTCGGGACTTCTGATTCGTTCCAAGCAGGAGCTCAGCGTAGGAGTGCTGGTCTGGGATCAGACTTGCCCCTTTACATACCCTTACCTCGCCCATTATGGGGCAAAAAGGGCAAAACTGATCCTAGATCAGCACTCCTACGCTGAGAAGCTGTGTGGATATGCAGGCGTTAAACTGATGTGGACAGGAAAACGAGACACACACAACCCAATGCAACCTAGAGAAGATCCTTGGAAGAAGAGTGGAGAATAGTCCTACCATCCCCTCTCCATCCAGCGTTAACAATCGTTTGCACAGACACTGTGCAACCACCATGTAGTACAGAATGAACGGTCATGGTGTACAGAATTAACCCTTTAAGGTGTAGGATTACAAATACGTGATTAGAGCGTTCTTAACTGAGCACTCTAATGCTGATGTAACAATCAATACTGCTAACTGAAAACAATGGCGTTCTAGAACACCTATTTATAATTTTTGAAAAAAAAATTCCGAAAAAACTTACTCTTCAAGCAGTTAACTGGCACGTACAGAAGGGAGACAGAACTTAACCCCTACCCTAACCCCCAGGGGGCTGACCTTCGAAGCCGAACTTGTAGTGTTCGCCTGCGAGGTTGCTGACGGTCGCCCGGTCGGGGCTACGTAGCCGCAGGCGCTCCAGCCGCTGGAGAAGGTCGCCCACCGGGGCGTACGCGGACACTTCCTTCAGCTTCAGCATCCTGGGGTTCAGGATGCCGCGTATGCAGTGCCACTCCGAGCCCATACTAGGGGAGGGGAATGGGGGGAGGCGTGTTGATGGTAAGGCCTCTGGAGCAAACACACTTACAAAGCGTGGCTGGTTTGAAAGCTTCTTTAGCGCTTTTAAAAGAGACCAGACTCCGGGTATTACTGTTTCCCAATAGAGGATGTCAGACGCAGGGCGGCCGAGTCACTCACTCAACATGAAGTCCATAGGCCTGTCCCCGCGGGTCCCGGTGCTCCTTCCAGTGGGGCAGCTCAGTGCGGACGGGGTACCGACCCTCCTGTCGGATCACCTGTGCGATCGGTTCTGGGCAGGCAACGTTCACCACGTCAAAAGGGCCGAACCACGACCTCCAGATTGGGCCGTAAAGCTTCCGGTGTTTGACCTGAATGCAGAGGCTGTGTCAAACGGAGTCCGGGAAAACCGGAATTCCGCTTTAGAACATTCCAGCCAGTAGCACTGTTTCCCACAAAATATCTTGCAGTATTCTTTTGGAAAGGAGAATAGCGGCTTCTGATCGTCTCAGTCAGTTAAGTCTCATAGATTTGCCTAGATCCATTAGTGCAGTGGTTGCTTCCCGACCTTGGTCCTGGAGTACCCCCTGCGTATGCTGGTTATCGTTCTAACCGCAACTGCAATCTCAGAATTCTAACAAGGTGTTAATTTTTCTTAATGAGGTGCTTTTCGCGTTTAGAGGGATTATTTACTAGATGTGGCTCTGTACTCCACAATTTTAGATTTGCAATCAAACAGCTGGTTACAGTGGACATTCTGAGGTGTTACTTAAGGGAATTTTTTTTTATACACTTTGTTTTAACCGGTAGAAATTACAGCACTTTTTATACATAAACCCCCCCCCCCCCCCCATTTCAGGGCACTGTAATGTCTACACGGTGAAAAGTTACTTTAAATAAAAACTGAGAATGAGCGCCTTAACCAGGTGTGAATTGTTTGTTACAAATCTAAAATAGTGGAGTACAGGGCCAAATCAAGAAAAAAGACATGTCTTTGTCTCAAACGTTATGGAGCTCACTGTATGTTTAGCTATCTTTTAATGAAGGCCGAACCCCACTAATTAAGGGAGTTGCGGGCTCAGGAACTTTGGAAACCATTGATTCAGCAGATTCTACCAGATGGGTAGCAGATTCTACCCCAGGCTATATCCTTAGCTAACTAAGAGTCTGTAGTGAGGAGACATAATTGCCTTTTTCCCAACAGGGGAAGGTCAACCAGGGTTCCTTGGGTTTCTGCTATATTTGTTCCTACCAGGAACTGTCTGTTCTGGCAGAATGCGCTTCCCACCAATCAGGACAGTCGACACTCCACCCATCTTCGGACACAGGCTGAAGACCCAGCTGTTCAGATCGCACCATGATTCCCCTGACACCCTTCAACTATTCTTTCTTCAGATTTCCTTTCTTTCTTTAAAAAGTCATCATTAGGTTATCTGTTTAGTGGTATTTACTTTTGTGTCAATACCAACCTGCTGGTTTATTACATTAACATTCCACTTATTGATCATGGGCCGTATGTGCCTTCTTTGTGATAGTGTGATTTTGCATTCCTGAGACTAACACTTATCTCCACTTCTGCGTGTCACTTTGGATAAGACTGTCTGCTAAGTGACTGCAATATAATACAATGGAACGTTACATAAATGATTAGAAGAGGAGGAGTTTTATCCCGGTGACACCATCATTTCCAACAGTGTTTTTCAGATACAGACATAAGACTTTGTTTTGACTTATGAAATACAGGTCACACCAATTTAAGGTTAAGATTGACCATGCCAAATTATGATTTTTAGGTGATGTTCCCCTTTGACTGAGGCATCGGTTTCAGTTTATAGATTACTATAATCAATAATCTATCATTTATATATTACAGATTACTGGTGGTTATCTTTGGTGGTATTCGGTCAATAAAGGGGAACGATTTAGAGCAGCTGAATCAAACACTCCTGAGTGTACTTTGAGCTGGAAATGACACTGACATAAATGTTGCTTTAAAAAACCAGTACAGCAGAGAGTAAGGCAGCCTTAACATCTAAAAAGTCTACCTCTTCCATTCTGCATGAATAATTCTTTTTGATTACACAAATACATAATCCTTAGTCCCCAGACTTGTGCCTTTTCACAATTTTACATTTGCACTTCACAGAGAACCGAGATAAGAACCGTAGAAGTGCCAGCCAGTTCAGCTCAGTGCACTGCATTTCCTAGCCGATCAAGATCGTAAAACTCATCACAAATTCGGATTAATCACTTTTTTTGTGAACATTATCTTTTTGTTTAAAATGGTAGAATGTAATGTTGGAGGACATATAAATATATATATGGTACATATCAGGGTGTATAATAAATTGATGAATAAAAAGCTACGTTCTCTCTACCTGCATGGCATGGCTCTTGTTAGCGTATCCCTTCACAAAAAGCCAGTACGCAGTGGTGGCCAGACTCGGTCCCGGCAGGTCATTAATGGTCTTGTACCTCCCAGTTTTAACAGCCGTTGTTGGTACATTTAAACCACCGGATCCCGACTTCGACCTGTAAGTCGTGCTGTCCGGCAGGGTTGCCAGGGTGAGGCCATGTGATTTGGGGCGCAAGGCTGACCTCAACACAACAGTGGTCCACATGCCTCGTAAACAAAAGCAGACGAGCTGCAGACGGATGAACAAAGAAGTGACGCAATCTCCAGCTTCACAGGGGCAAAGTTTCTGGGTCAGGACACACCTGCAGGAGTCCTTGTTTGATGGGGTGATTTTTATAAAGATTGGACTCTATTAAAAAGAATCATATTTGCTGTATCTGATGGTTTTGTTGACTGTGCTCCCGCAGTATACCTTTCAAAATACATGTCCATGCGGCAACATCTTTCCAGCACAGAATTACATATGTGCAGGAAAGCAGGCTAGACGCTGTCGTCTGGACTTGAATTCTGGACGTTACATTCCAGGGGATTACTCTGCGACAGTCTACAAAATGACCATACAGACGCTCAAACTAGCCAACCCAGGTCAGCGCAGAGACAAGGCATAGGCCTCTAGGCAGACTGCCAATGAACACAGTCATAAAATGATTGCTCCATTAAACAATCTTGGTTGATTAGGGTCAAAGAATCAAATCAGCTGTAGTTGGGGGACTGATTATAATAAAATAGGGAGCCCATCATCAGTTGTAATTAAAATAATTCCGTTCCCGAAAATAGCTGCCATATAATGTTGTACCACAAGGTGGTAGTAGCTCCATACAATTACATTAAGTTTGTTGATTTACATTGTTACAGCGACGTAAACAAAATAGGTATGGGGCATGCCCCCGCCAAGGCGTAACTTGGCGGGATGGCATACCTGCCATCCCAATTAAAGCATTTTTTTTTCAGTCGCTAACGTCACCTACCAATAAATTGGGTGCTGTTGTGTGGTGCAGGCTAGCGAGCTTCACATCTCATATAGGGACAGGTGATTACAAAAAAATCTTTGCAAGCTAGTAATGATGCACGTTTTTCGTTTTAATAAAGTGACACTGATGAAAGTAGTCGCTCCGTAAGTGAAGTTAAGGTTCGTCATCCCGCAATAAATGGACCTTGTTTGCTTAGCAAGTAGCCGTCCGCGTTAGCGTGCCAATTAATTCAGTGAATAACGTGAATTCTGGTTAGACTGCAGATGTTAATAGCTGGAGGGATTCGAAAGGTTCGCCCAGTTACAAGAATGCCCGCCCACCAGCTTCTGTTCTGGGGCGGGATTTTGAGTGAGATTTTTTGTGTAGGACGTAAAAATCAAGTAATTCCTACTACACATATTGAATGTGAGGAACATACGTGTTATTAGAATGAGGTTATTACGCACAAAGGAATCACTACTTTACATACCCACCCCCCTGCAGAACCCAGTCCAAATTTTCTTATGGGAAAAAATAAGAAACTTATAGGATCAAGTATACTTTTTTGCACGTGTTTACCACTTTCAAGTCTACTAGTTCAATTATTTCCTTCACCTGTAATTTTATATACATTTACAATATAAATTAATATATTATACCATATTCTGCTTAAACACAAGATATAGTATAAACATCCAATATTACAAAGTGGATCAAAGATACCTCAAGACAACTGGCTTGCGGCAAAATAATGAAATTAATAGCGACTCACGGTGGATCTTGCATGTATACGTTAACTGTGAGCATATAACTTAATATCTTTTATAAAGGGAAGATACTATGTAGACTTGATTACTCATTTACACTGAGAAATGTTCTTAAAGGTCTCAGTGAAATTACATGAAGGACACATCAGAACAGAAGTGCTTGAACATAGAGCATACACTATATGACCAAAATTATCTGGACACTGGTCTGGGGCTGTTTTTCATAGTTTGGCCCCTTAGTTCCAGAGAAGGCAAATCTTACTGCTACAGCACACAATACAATTCTAGATGATTCTGTGCTTCCCCAACAGTTTGCAGAAGAGGCCCTTTCCTGTTACAGCATGACAATGCCCCTGGGCACAGTGAAGTCCTCAGGAAACCCTGAGAAGTGCCAAACTCTCTGATGTATAGGTATGGGGCATGCCGCCCCGCCAAGGCATAACTTGGCGGGGTGGCATACCTGCCATCCCAATATAGAAATGATTTTGTCAAGATTGGTGTGGAAGAACTTGACTGACCTGCACAGAGCCCTGACCCCAAGCCCATCCAACACCTGGGATCAATTGGAAAGCCGTTAACTCACCGTTAGACAGCCATTGCACTGCAGCCTGTAGCTGGCTTTGTTTAAGGCATTTAACAGAATGTTAATCAGCCCAACAGGATGGTTGTTGTGGGGATTTTGAGATAGAACTCAAATGTGCATTTCTGCCCTTCCGTTGAGGGTAACAAACGCATAACCTGAAATGGTGACCAAAAGGTTGCTCATGCAACTCCACGACTGACTTATAGGAATTTAAATAACATACCTAAGCATGCAGCCGTACACACAGAATGTGTCAAACACAAGTCATGTAATCAAATACAGGCCTGCCGTGGGAGTTAGACTAGCAAAGATCACGTTAAATAGAGCAATTAGCATTTGTAATCAACTTCCAGTAATCCAGTTGTAATCAAAAGGCAATAAAAACTGGTTTAAGACAACAAACCACTTCGGGGCAGAATTCTGACAATCTCTCACCGTACACCAAGCCAATGAACCAAATATCAAATGGACCAATGAACTGTACATGCCTAGAAGATTCACTTGTTCTGGGGGACTGAAACAGGTTATATGTGGGTGTTGACAATGGCCAAAGAGAGGATACTGAAGTATGCTCAGATTTCATTTGTTCATAGTGACCATGCTCAGGGTATATGTGCAGGAGCAACTTAGCTTTAAACTACATATTACAGTATTTAATGGTCACACTTCGGCAGTGCCCTTAATGAAAAGATGCTAATAAACCATCCTGAAACACTGCAAATGTTCCACTATGGCTAATGTACAAGAAAAATACATTTTACACAGCGCGAGTCAAGCGCCAGTCCTCATCATGTAAAATTCGACCAATTTATAACTCAAATTTACTATTTGTTTATTTGAATTAAAGAAATTGTCAGCATTTAACATGTTCATATACTTATTTTATTTTTGAGTATCAGTTGAGAACTGAAAAAATAAAAATAAAAAATCACTATTAAAGCAGCATTGCATTTTAATTTTATCAGGCATTAAAGCACCACAAGCAGTTGGAGGACGCCACCCACAACCCAAAACGGGTTTAAATTTTTTTTTAAATCCAGTTCAGCATCCTGTATTTACATGCATCTAAAATATGAACCGAAGTAATCACCATAACATAATCATGATGAAACAGACTGTTTGCTCAAAAAAGAATGGAAGACTTAAGTTAGTCTCCAGAAGCGGTAAAAAAAATAATAAAAATAAAAAAGCATAAAATGTCCATGATAAAAAAAATGTTTTAAAAATCCACTAAAAGGCAATTCCCCCCCCCCCCCCAAAAAAAAAAAATAAAAAATAAAAAATAAAAAATTACATTTTAATAGATCTTCCAAAACTCTGCCACACCGCCCGCCACCCCTTTACCCCCCCCGCCCCCACCAACAGCAGACAGTCTCAGGCAGCAGCTCAGCACACTTCCGTTGCACGAGGGGCTGAACACGCCAAGCCGTTCAGCCGTCCCTGAAAAGACATAACCGATAAACATATTAAAGAGGTAGAGAAAACACTATAGGACCACTTGAAATGGATCACATTTCAAAGCATGTGAAACTAACCACCCCCATCCCCCTCCACCTCCCCACCCCCCACCTCTGAAAAAATCTCCAATTTGTGGATGAGATCTAGACTATAGAATTACAGGAATTTGAGTGCGCGTGCACATTTCAGGAGAGCTAATCAGCTTTTCAGTTTAATATCGCGGCATATTATAACAGGGAAGCCTTTATAGACCTGGGTTTGTTTACCAACCTGAGCGGTTGAGGACGTTCCTGGAAATTTTCCCGGTCCTTTGCACACGCCACCAAAACCGTTTGCAGCCAATGAAAAGCCACAGGTGATTGGAGGGGGCAAGGGCAGGCCACCGAAGCTTCCTGGAGACAGAGAAAGCAAGTTGGAACAGGTGCTGCGTAAGGGAGGCGGACAAACATGACGTTTGTCAAGCTGGCACGGGAGCTCATTCCCTTTCCAAGTCGCATTTCAATCAATGACTAACACTGGAAAGTGGGAATTTTGCAACAGCTACTGCATTAAAGGCCCATAATTCACAACCCATTAACTGTACATATCTTAGTAAGCAAACTTAATGTGAAAGATTTTTTTCTTCAGGTACAACAAAAATCCAGAGAACATAAGATTAATTGGGTTTACATATATATTACTAAATTAACCAGATAAAATCCAGAGAAATCATAAAATACTTGTAACTAATGTGTAGGTGGAGACAGATTGATTTACATACCTAGTTTTGCAGGAAGTGATCCTAATGAGATATTTCAGAGTCCTATCACAACCTCGACCCCAGGTATTGAACAGGGTCCCTGTATAAAATCTGCTACACCTATTTTGAGGTACCGGGATAACAGTATGAACACCTAAATATAGGAATCAGAAATAAAGGTGAGCCCTCCATAGTCCAAACAATCCAGGACATAAAAAATAAAATTAATAAAAACTCATTTCCATTTTGAAATGTCTTCAAGTCAAGTGGTAACACGACTACCTATAGTCAGTTAAAACCAACAGAAATATCCATGCATTGTGCATAGATCCCCAAACATGCCTGGGGGTGTCAGTTATCAAACAAGATTTTCCACAGCCAATTAAATACGTAAAATCGAGATCCTCAGACCAAACAGGGGAAACCAGTTCTATATGGTTGCTACTTGCTGCCCTTCCAAACGCGTCTTACAACAATGGGACGAATCAAGCAATTGAATTGAACCAATTGTGGTTACAGGGTGTTGATATTGGACTACGTTATGAATTTAATGTTAAAGTTCTGACACCCCACTGCCCCAGTAACCGCATGTAAAATCATGTTAACGATACACTCACGCTCAGGTAGGAACATACAACTGTACACCTGGTTCCTTAGGCACGGCGTGTATTTAGTGAAAAACACACGTCTATGAAACGCGTGCGTACACTGAATGAAGTAATAGTCAACTAAATTTCTGGTTGACAATTTCGTTCACATAGCTAATGCATTTCTATATGGGTATGTCAACTCAAATGGTCCGGATTTACTTTAACCCCTTTTAACAGTTTGCGTTTGACATCGATACGATACTAGCTAAATTTAAAGAGCAGTAAGGTCAATTAGATCGATATTCCACATGCGTTTCCAAGTCAGCGTATTCGTACTCAAGTTCGCATGGGATTCAACATTAATGTAGAACCAGCACTCAACCGCCATAGCGTATCCCTGAAAGCGTCATTTGGTAACACAACATCCATAAAGTAAAGTAAAATAACCTTTGTTCTGCTTTGATTTTTTATTTAAAAATGAACATACAATTGCATATCAATGTTTAACAATGCTAAGATGGTGTAACTGCACAATGACAATACACAAAGAGCATGTTGCTTGAAAATGTAATAAACTGCTTCGCCGGTATTAGAGGAGGGGGGGGGGGGACATCAACTTTGCAACACCAGACCCTAACAAAAAAATAACGTTCAGATCGCCTTCCAAGCGTTTAAATAAAAATGAATCGAATCGACTGCAGCGGGCAGTCAATGAGGTTACAACTGAGTTTACAACGGAGTTTACTGCTATAAACAGATCGTATAGCTGAACCTGCCCGTCATAAATTCCAACTTGTTTTCCTGGGTTCTCCACCCTTTACATTTACATCATGGCATTTCAGAGCTGCTAAGGGAGGGACATGAAAGTCAGATTAATTGCGGAAAATACAGATAAAACAAAAATCAGATAGGGTTACACAAACAAAACTAAAACAGTCGACATAAGACCTCTGCTACTCAATATTCGTACATATTACAATTTTTAAAATAAAAATGCTGATTTCACACCTTAACTTGGAACAGTGCCACGCTTAGAAAATATAGCGAGTAGTTTTGCTAATCAATCCTGCAAAATCGAACATGTCCTATGATAAAACGTGGTCGTGCAAGTCAGGTTCTCTGGGTATGGGTCTTCCTACCTGTTAGGGTCACTTGAGGTCTTCTTTAGGATTAGGATTCAGTGTCCGCTATTTTGCCAGGTGTCTCAGCAATAGCAAACTTGACTGTTTTGAGTTCTGTTTGATGTCCAAAGAAATGGCTATAACTGGCGGCAAAGAGACGAAACGGCCGCTCGACCCAGTCTCTCGGCTTAGTAAGAGCCGCCGTAGCCCCCCCTGCTATAGCCTCCTCCACCCCCTCGGGAGTAAGGGGCACTGCTTCGGCCGGAGTAGCTGCTGCCTCCTTTCATGGGCCCGTAGCCAGATGACTGTTGGCCGTATCCGCTGCCAAAGTCACTGTAGCCATTTCCGCCACCATAGCTATCGCCATAGCCTCCTCCATACCCGCCGCTTCCTCCGTAACTTCCACCGTAGCCTCCTCCGCTGCCATAGCCGCCGCCGCCGTATCCGCCATCACTGCTTCCGTAGCCTCCTCCCCCATAGCCACCACCATAGCTGCTGTAACCACCTCCTCTTCCTCCACCGTAGCCATTTTGAGGCCGTCCCATTCCTCGTCCGCCTCTTCCCCCCCTGCCGCCTCGTCCCCCAGCAGCCTGCATCTCCTGCTTGGTCAGGGCTTTCTTCACCTCCACTTTGTGTCCATTGACAGTGTGAAATTTCAGCACCACCGCTTTGTCGGCAGAGTCGTTATCTTCAAAGTAGACAAAGCCGAATCCACGCTTCTTGCCGGTCTGCTTGTCGCTGATAACTTCAGCCTTCTCGATAGCGCCATATTGGGAAAAATAGTCGTGTAGGTGTTCGTCTTCTATATCGTCTTTGAGCCCACCGACGAAAATTTTCTTTACCTTGGCGTGTGCCTCTGGTCTCCCGGCGTCTTCTCGCGCCACGGCTCTTTTCACTTCCACGCCGTGGCCGTCTACGGTGTGTGGTCTGGCGGCCATTGCTGCGTCGGCCTCCTGCTCAGTCGAGTAGGTCACAAAGCCGAAACAGCGGGACCGCTGTAGTTGCTGATTCTGAACCACAACGCAGTCGGTAAGCTGGCCGTACTGCTCGAAATGTTGTCGAAGTCCCTCATTTGTCGTCTGTACGTTCAATCCACCGACGAACAGCTTGCAGAGTTGGTTAGTCATGGTTTTTCTCGGCTTATCTTTTCCCTCAAATTCGAAATGCCTTCTCGCCTTTCGTTTTCCTCCTTTTTGAAAGAATCGAGGGCGTTTTTGCGTTTACGTCACGAATCGCGTCCTGTACGCAGATTGGTTCACCAATCGCTCTCGTCCTTAGTAAAAATGGAGGCAAATCTCTGAGGCAAGCGCTTGCTACTTTCTGTTTAGGTGGCGGTTTCGGATGTGAATATGTTCTGATTATTTCAGCATGTAACTATCAAATGTATCGGTAGATATAACGTAATGTCAGAATACACAATTACTGTAAAGCACTTAAACTAAATGTTGGAACCTTTCGGAAAGGAGCGAAGATGTTTTTCAAATGCCAACGTCTTGGTAAAAGTTGGTCTGTAAACACCTGGGTTCATTGTTGCTCAAAGCAATTAATATGGCAGGGACACTATATAAAAGCTAAACTGGTACATTTCACATTGTTTTCACAAAATAAATATCTCACAAAATAAAATCTGTCGACGAATTTACTCAGTAGCCTACAATTATCCGTAAATGTATTTATGTAACGTTATAGTTTACATTTCAGCTCAGGCATTAATAAATTATAGTTAATTTGTGGGTTTAGCTGTAAACTTGGTAATAACGTAGGCTCAAGAAAGCTTGTTTGAAATTACTTCATTCTTCTTAATTCTCATTCAAATGGGTGTGATGATGATTTGGCTCCTGTGTCTTGTCCGGACCCTTAGTGATGATTCAGAAACCTTGTACACTCGTATCAAAAACTAAAAAGAGGCATCTGAACAAACGTGCTCAACATGGGATATTTCTTAACGTGGCTATAGGCTATTTTAAGAGACAAACCGGGGATTAAGCAACGTGATCCTGACCATAAGTAACAAGAGACAGGGACAAAGGTATACAGACTCCTTCAGTGACTTCATGTATAAAACCCACAGTTTCCAATTTTCTTCATCACACGTTATTATATATTTAATGACTCAGCCATTGACTGGGCCCTTCATTGTTAGCAATATGTTATAAACTGTTTCACTAAATGTTCTTAAATATAACGACAAGTCCCCCAACTGTGAAGTGTTTTTTTATTATTAATTTGTTGCTAGTTTTTACTGGTCTGTTTTTCAATGTATATAAATTAAATTTAGTATGTAAACTATTTTAAAGTGTCTCATAAATCCAGAGGAATTAATCCAGATAAATACCTGTTAAATCATGGTGCGGTAAGTCAAAGTGAAATAAAGTGAACCTTGTCAGCTAGCCTATTAATTTATATTATTTAATCAATTATGCTATTCTGAATGGTTTCATTTACAATTAATATGACTTAGGCAAAGCCTAAAACTGTTTAAAAGCTAGTATGAGCTACTGTAGGTTCAAAGGTTCATTGTGCAATTTTGAGAATTTGAGAATTTGTACCTTTGCACTGAAGAGAAATCACTGGTTTTGTGCATTTTACTCTGTAGGTCCTATATGAGCAAATGTCAATACTTATTCTCAACATCAGTATTGCAACAATGATTTTAACAAAATACAACTGTGTGAGAAAAGCATTGAAAATAAAGATATCTAGTCTAAACAGAAAAATAATTGAATCCCTAGGATAGATTCCCATTAATATGAGTTGGTGCCTAATCTGAACACCTGGACGTAGAATAGATTCGGTTATTCTGATCATCTAAATCTGAATGTGCTCTTCGAGGTGCGAGACTTGAGATTGGCAGTATTTCCACAACAAGAGAGGGGCCATCAGATCGGTGAATGTGACACAAGTGGCTGCAGCTGTGTGTTCTCGGTTACACCCTGGTCTGAAGCTTTAAACACAAGCTGATTAAATATTTGTGTTTAAATGACAAAGCCCCCCCCCCCCCCCCCCCAAGTGTGAGGATGAAACCCTGCCAAGTGCTAATCAGAGATAAAATCTCTCATCATCCGAGTTCCACCCCTGAGTGCATCTAGCTAAACATTGTCCATTGTTCCAGATTCAAGTAAATTAAATCAAAATGTCACTGTACTCTGTATAAATATAAGTATGTAGAGCTGTGATCACTGTGTTTGATGTTTAGGAATAAATGTGTATGTTTAAGGAATTATATGTCATTTGTTCTGGAAATTTTGAACATGGTATTCTGGCGTGAACACTTTGTGATGCAATTGGGATTACTGTTGGTGTTGATAATGTACATTGAACCAAGTTTAAATGGTCTTTCACTTGTTATTATTATTATTATTATTATCATTATTATTATTATTATTGTTGTTGTTGTTGTTGTTATTATTACCAATAAAGCAGGTACATTGTTAAGAAGCACACTGGTGAGCTCAGCAATAGCAAACAACCTGGTAGACCATAAAATGGACTGACAAATACTTGTAACTGTAAAGAAAAACCCCTTTTCAACTATCAAACAGATCAAGATCACTCGACAGGATGTAGGCATGGATGTGTCAAAGACTACCATAAAGAGAAGGCTACATCAGCATCGCCTCAGAAAGTTCTCTGCTACTGCAAGCACTAAATATGATAACTTTATTTAAGGTTGTGTTCATTTGACCTATTACTTTTTGTCCCCTAAAATGAGGAACTGTGTGTAAAGGGCTGGTAATTACTGTACCACTGAGTATGGATGCAAATACCCTTAAAGTAAAGCTGCCCCTCTGCACTTTAACCTCATGTTCATTGTTTTATTTTAAATCCAGTGTGAGTACAGAGCCCAAACATCAAAAGTTGTGTCACTGTACAAATACTCACAGGCTGCACCGTAGTAAAGATTATATTAATGTAAATACTTGCACCTAAAGTGGTGCATTTTATTTTCTAAATAAAACTTGTGAAACCCAGGTGCAATGTGAAATTTGTTAAACCAAGTTTGCTTTCAAATTATTTACGATTGAGCAATTGATTATAATTTATTATGAATTAGCCAGTGACTATTTACGGAGGTGATGACTATCAATCTCCGTTCTCTGTGGGAAAGCTGAGAGACCGAGATCGCCTGTACTTACCACAACAACAGACAGAACATCTATAGCCGTACAAGTAACACAATTCCCAGTGAGATACCTAGATGTGTGTAGCTGTAAATGCAAATAAGTTCGGTAACCGTGTCAAAAGAAATTCTCGCCCACATCTTGGACGTGTGAAAGAGTGGATGGAGTAAATCAGTCCTGCAAACCATTCACATTCGTATGGGCTATTGGCAAAGCTCCTTCTTAAGATGAAAGTTACAATACAAAATTGCATATACCTTTATGCAATTTATCGTTGTTAAATAACGTAACTTCTGATACATACGCTAGCGTAACAAACGACTTGTTTTAACTGATATGTTTTAAATAAAAAAACGCGTTTTATTCCAACAAATGACATGGCAAATTCAATTAAATTATATAGAAAAGGGCATTGTTTTGTCATAGCCTACATAAAGTGTACTGGATTTGGATCTAATGACATGCCTTGAACAGGACGTCCCTGTAAAATCACGAAGCTTTGGTCATCTCGCGACGTTTCACTGGTTACTGGAGCTGAATTCAAATAGCGCTAAGCAGACGAACGGTTGAGGAAAGGCGGGGGAACCTTTCTAAACTAAAGGTAAACTAATAAAGTTTGTTAACCGGTTACGCTATTATTTTTAATGCTGAGTTGAACTGATCTTGCTATCCGTGTCTTTGCAATTCCTAAACAGCTTATTAGCTTGCTTACCAATAGTTTTTAGCTAGACCTGACTAGTGCTAGAACGCTTGCTAGCTAACTGTAGTCTAGTTTAACTTTGTAACATTAGACTAGCCTAGCTAAGATGCAAACCAAAAATCATTACTATTAGTGTAGTAGCTAACCAGCGACATAATTGACTTCTTGCCTTCAACAGAGGACGATTTATCCAACTCGTTATAGTGGTATTTTTTTTTTTTTTTTTTTAGGTCTAATGTCTTTCGTGTAAAAATGTGTACTGATTAGCTATATTGAGTGTAAAGACAAGTACTTCGCTAGACTAGCTACATCTAACGTTAGTTTGCGAAACATTCGATTCCGAAGTCCCGATCGAACGTTAGCTAAAGACAGCCTGTGCAAATAGATGTAGCCTAGTAAAGAAAGTTGGCAGAGCCTTTTAGGAGTGATGTGTGCACGTGATAGTGCGAGAGGATTGCTTGAAACGGACCGTGCATTTTACGCTCCATTTATGTAAATTTGTAAAATCACGTATCGTATCTTGAATTTGGGCCACATGGCAACGGGTGTTGTTACTGTTTTCCCCAGAAAGGTGAGATAACACTTCAATTAGGGTTAGACGCTATGTTGTGTCATTAGGCCAGCTGTAGTTAATGACTAAATAGATGGGTGCTGTCAGCACTGACAGTTGGCAACACTAATATCATACCATATCATTGTTTTTTTTAATTTAAATTTTTATATTATGCATTATATTGCGGAAAAGAAAGTACTTTAAAAGTTCAAATAATGCAGTCATGTGTGATACAGCTCTCCCATGTATTACCTGTGCAAACCTTTCAAAATCCAAGTAGTGTCCCCAAATAAAATTGCATGGACCTATAAATTTGCAGACATGATCTAGTTCTCAAAAGCATGTTGGAAACTTCATTAACGGGACTCTACACTAACATTTTTGTCCAAGGAGCGCATCCGCTCCTAAGTTGAAAGATTTAGGAGTACACTAAATCCCAGTTCGTAGATGTGGTCCTAAAAAATCTTTCCAGTTAGCACACATCAATTTTCAGGAGCAAATGCTCCTTCCTAAAATGGGAGCTCTGTAGAGCCCTGATTAAACTGTCTGTTTTTTTGTCCATAGCTGTGTCCAGTACAGGGGACAGTAGTGATATCTGGAGCCTAAAAGTGTCAGTTTTTCTTTAAGGTAGAGCTATGTCCTGCACAGGGGACACTAGTGAACCCTGAGCCTGAAACAGTCCGTTTTTCTTTAAGGCGGCGCTATGTCCAGCACAGGGGACAGTAGCGATATCCTGAGACTGAGATGCAAGCTGAAGGAAGCGGAGGAGTCGCTGCAGAAGGCAGCTCAGTATGGCCTCCAGCTGCTGGACGGCCAGCTGGACCTGCAGAACCAGCTGGAGGAGCAGCGCGTCGAGATGACCAATGCCATGGAGGTGAGCAAACGCTCTCACCTGCAGCTGTCACCGGTGGTGATTGCCTGTAGGGTGGATCTTTGAGTTTAAGACTTACGGCTGCGTGAGCATTATAATCCATGTGCTGTGTGTGGTTTCAGTTTGCTGACACTACACTAAGCGGTGTGGATTCTAATTCAACTGTTAATATTTGTTAAATTTGAATTTTCATGTTGGAAAAAGAAACGCCAAAATACACAAACCACAAACACACAGAGACCTGGGTCTGATGACTGCCTGAAAGTAATGTGAATGTGTAAAACATAACTGAGATAGTGTTCCAGGTACTCCAGAAGTATGAAAGCAAGGAAAATAATTAATTAAAAGGCCTTTATTGTCATGGCTAAAACATTACAACAGCGGGAGATAAGAAAAGCTAACATGTTTTGACCATAACTGGTCTTCGTCAGGGCTTGTGAGTATGTGCCTGCTAAATGTAATGTAAACCTTGGTTGCCTGTGAGGTACTGGACGGAGTGTGGCACAGTGGGTAAGGAACTGGGCTTGTAACCGAAAGGTCGCAGGTTCGATTCCCGGGTAGGACACTGCCGTTGTACCCTTGAGCAAGGTACTTAACCGAAATTGCTTCAGTATATATCCAGCTGTATAAATGGATACAATGTAAAATGCTGTGTAAACGTTGTGTAAGTCGCTCTGGATAAGAGCGTCTGCTAAATGCCTGTAATGTAATGTAATGTAATGTAATACTGAAGTCAGGTGGTTAAGCTTTCATGGTGTAAGATCACAAGTATGTGATTGGAATGTTCTTAACTGGACATTCTAATGCTGATGCTACAATCACTACTGGTAATTGAAAGCAGTAAAGTTCTAGAACATTGCTTTTGAATTTTGAAGAAGAAAAAAAATTCCAAAAAACCTACCCATCAGAGGGTTAAAGGAGAAGAAGTAGAAGGGGTGTGATGTCTCTGTACCCATGGGTGGTCCGAGGGGAAGCTGCAGAAGCTGCATGGTGTCTGTCTGTGTGCTGACGCAGGCCCTGGAGCAGGAGAAGTACTCCCTGCAGAGGGAGGTGGAGCTGAAGGGCCGTATGCTGGAGAGCCTGAGGTCGGAGTGTGAAGCCGTCAAGGGCCAGCAGAAGCTCCTGTGGGAGCAGCAGGAGGCGCAGCTGGAGAGGAGGCACACTGTAGAGCTCAACGATTTCAGGAACAAGGTCGGGTAACGTTCTGCTTTCTCCTGTTCACGATAGGCCAGGCAAGCGGTTTTTTACCAGCAGACATATTGTAAGCTAATGCCTCTTGTTTTGATCTTGGCTTCCCAGCCTTCACGGTGACACTCACAGTCACAGGAATGATGCTCATGGCGAACATCCTAAATAGCTTAGCCTGTAAGTGTGCTGGTGTTGAGTGCAGAGTGTACACCACAGTGTGGACATTGCTAGTTTTATTCTGGGCTATGGCCAGCCATTTCTAATGGGAGGACAGTTGTCTGTCGCTTGCCTGTGATAATTTGGTATTGGTCAGCCAGTGGCATTACATTACCGCTACATCAGTGCCCTAGAGGAGAAGGTGTTCCTAAATAAACGAATAAATAAACGTATTGATAAGTCCTGAGCTCAGTAGGTAGCGCCCCATGATGTGTGCCTGAACGTACCTGTGCGGCCCCCCTGCAGACGGAGAGGATGAAGGTGGAGCTGGAGGAGGCGCGGCTCAGCGAGAAGCAGCTGAGGCACAAGCTGGACGTGCAGGCCGAGAGCCTGAGGGAGAAGGCCGAGGAGCTGCGGGCGCTCACTGAGCGCGCTCACGAGACCATGTCCACCGAGATGCTGGAGCTGCAGGTGGAGAGGGCCGAGCTGGAGTCCGCAAAGGTGGGGGTCGCCGCCTCCGGAGCTGGGCGTCCTTTCCCAGGGAACGCCTCGGATTCGGATGAGCTGTTCTGCCTTTAGGACAAGAGCATACAACAAGACCGTATAGGTTCTCGCTTGTTATTGTGCTGGAGAAATGGATTTGGTGGGGCTCTCAATCACCTCAAAATCATCCAGTCACATCCATGAAATCCCCCACGACTACATTCGTCTCCAAGGTTAGGCACGGACTGCGTTATGTCAGGATGAGCCGTGAATTAGGAATTACTTGATTTTAAAAGTGAGTGAATTCAGTTTTGCATTAATGGGGATCCGTAGATGGAAGTTAACTTTGCCTTGTTCCCACATGTAATGATCACACGTGCTTGAGGACAGAATCGCTCCCTAACTGTGTATCCACTGGTCGTTTAATTACAGCATTTGCAAGGACACATAGTCAGAAAAAGGGAGTCCTGCTCCTTGGCTAATTCTCTCTCCTGCTCTGTGTGTCTCTTGCTCCCAGGATGCTTTGCAGCAGGCCCTCCAGGAGGCACACTACAAAGAGCAGCAGCTGCAGCTGTCCAACGCCAACCTCCTTCGCCAGCTGGAGCGCCTGCGGGACGAGAAGGAGGAGCGCGAGAAGGAGGCGGTGTCCTACTTCAACGCCCTGGAGGTAAAAGAGCAACAGCATCTCCAGAACGTGAAATTCACTTCAAGCTCCGTCTCTGATTTCCAGGCAGATGCAACGTAAAATTCATGTAGGAGTTGCGAAAGACTTAGCATACAGTCTTTATTTGTGTCCGTGAGGTAGCTAGCTTAGTAATAGAGGACCACAGAATATGGAGGAGGCTAAAGAATTATGGCACTGTGTTCACGTTTTATGCATTAATAAGGGGTGAACACTGAATTATGCTGAGTTAGGGACACAACTGTTTTTGACCAATGTCCAGCTCCAAAAGCGTGTAGAGCGAAGTGTTATGCGTGTTGTCTTAACTGGATTTTCCTCGATGGTTTCTTCCTGATTGCCGGTGGTTTTTTTACTGGTGTTTTCCCATGTTTTCCTTCGTCCAGAAATCCCGCGAAGCCAACCAGATGCTGCAGATTCAGCTGGACCAGGCGACGCAGCAGGCACAGGATCCCAACAGCCGGGGCAACTCTCTCTTCTCAGAGGTGCGTAGGCCTTGATGCTAACCCTGCTTAGCGCCCACCGCGTCTGCGCCGGCGTCGTCCTTCACCTTCCTCCTCTTCCCACCGTCGTCATTCACCCTCCTCCTCTTCCTCCTGTCGTCATTCACCTTTCTCCTCTTCCTCCCCGCTGTCGTCCTTCACCTTCCTCCTCTTCCCACCGTCGTCCTTCACCCTCCTCCTCTTCTTGCTGTCGTCATTCACCTTCCTCCTCCTCCTCCTCCTCTTCCTCCCCGCAGCTGGAGGACAAGCGAGCGGAGATGGAGCGGCAGCTCATCAGCATGAAGGTGCAGCACCAGTCTCTGCAGAAACAGCACGCCTTCTCCAAGCAGCAGCTGCACCGCATGAAGGTACGAAGCGGCGCGTCTGGTGGACGGCGTTATCGCTGGTGCGTCTCAGCGCTCCATTCTGTCGCCTGGGAATGGCTACATTAGCTCGTGCTAATGCGTTACATTGTGTTGCACTGTTACGGTTTTCGTTGTGGCAGGTGAGGATAGAATGATCTGGTCCTGCCCAATGACTTAAGTTTTAAAATGTTTTGCTAAAGTGTGAGAGGATGAAAGTCTGTCCACATTGCTGCAAGGTCATTAGTCATAAATCAGATCTGAGATCTTTGATTGACACACTAATAATGTACAACTAAGCTGTTTCGAATGACTCGTGATGGAAAGCCAAAATAGAGACGACAAATGCGGGAACTAATAGCAGGTTTGCAGATTGCTGTGGGTCGGCCGGCCCAAGGTGAGCTTTTTGTGTGGGGTGTTTTTTTAAGGTGAAACGCAGTGGTTCCATGCTGATGTAGTTGTGACAGGTGTGTTTTGAGGTGAAATGTGCTGTGTGCATTCCAGGTGCAGATCGCCACGCTGATGCAGCTGCAGGGCTCCAGGGCGGACCCGGGCCAGCTGGAGAGGCTGCAGTCCATGCTGTCTGAGAAGAACAGCGAGATCGAGGCTCTCATGATCAAACTGCGCCGCCTGGAGAAGGTGGAGGTATGCTCAAGCAAGAGGCCACACCGGTGAAAGCAGTGATCTTCGTTCCTGATTTTTCTCAGAGTAGAGAGACAGACCAATAAGTAATTTTCACCTGCTTTTGATTACTGATTGAGGGTATATTGTACTACGATACTACTGACTGACTAGTACAGCAAATATTCATGTGTGTACTTTGACATATTAGTAGGAAAGAATGCAGCTCTGATACTGTAAAGAAGCTGGACACCTGTGATGTTTCCTTCAGATGATGGTGAAGACTCAGCCATCTTCTGCACCGCCGGTGGAAGCAGACAGCAACGATGGGACCTACTATACTGACCTTCTTAAAATGCAGCTGTCAAACTCTGTGTGAGTACAACTGTCTTTTTATTTTATTTATTTGAACATTAATGAGGTTTTTCAGATGGTACATTGATTCCCATGAATGTGTGTTCAGCATATGCCGCTGTGACTACTGGATGTGGTTTTGCTAGTGGCTCTTAATAAGATGCGTGTGTCCGTGCTGGAGATGAACAGGGTTAGCGTTAGCGGTGTGTTTGTTTGTGTGCAGAAAGGACGCAGAGCGGCTCGGGGACGAGCTGGCCCTGCAGCGGATTAAGGCCCTGTCCGAGAGCCAGAGGGTGCTGGAGATGGAGAGGAAGCTGTTCAGCGCCGAGCGGACGCTCAAGCACTGCCAGAGCGACAACATCAAGCTGCAGGTCAAACTGGACGAGCTTCGCCTGAAATACGAGCCCAACGGTAACCATCCGCGTCGGTCGCTAGTGCGTTAGCCCGCATGTTTTAGATACTGCCTGAGAAGTTGTTGAAATGAAGTGTCAGTCAAAATCATTTTACTGTAATTGTGTGATTTTTTTTTTTTTGTTGTTGTCGTGTTAGATGTGAATAAGACTCGTATACAGAAGCGCAGACGCGAGAAGCTCCTGGTGGACGTCCTTCCCATTGGCTCAGAGCCGAAGGAAGAGGAGACCAAGACTGTGGAGATGAACCCTTCTGATTGGCTGAAAGAGGAGGCCGAAACGGAGCCCTGCCCCCACGCTGCGGAGCGGCTCCCCGCGGCCCCCCCGCAGCCTGCCCCGCCCCCGGAGCCCAGCCCCCAGCTGCCCCGCGACAGCAAGTGCGTGCGCATTTGCGAAGACCCCCCCGTCACCATCCCTAGCCCCCCAAGGTCAGTGCCGTCCTCCTCCTGCGGACCCCTCTCCCTCTTCCTCCGCTGCGTAAACTCTGCCTTCTTTCTCCTCTTCCTCTTCCTGGGCTTCGTGCGCACGCTCACCCCTCGCCTGCCGCTGCCCAACCTGCCCCTCCCCTACAGAAAGCCCATCAAAGGAAAGGGCCCCCCCTGGTTTAACTGACCAACGCACCCCTCTAGAGGAACATCGTGATGAAGCCGTACTCCACTCTGATCAGCCAGTGCTTCAGTGGCGTCTTGGGGGGGGCGGGGGGGGGGGGGGCACCTGCCAGTATCAAATGCTGTAGCACCTTTTTTTTTTTTAATTAAAAAAAATATTTTTTTTGTGTAGTATTGTTTTATAGCAGGAATTTTGTGTTTAAAATGGTCTTTTGACATCTTGCGTTGTGTGTAGATTTTGAGCGCTTTGTAGTCTTGACCTGAAGGGTGCATATGATGAAGCTGCTTCTCGTGTCCATATTTCCTAAAAGGACTGCTTTTCATAGGTGTCTTAGCATTGGGAATTAACTCTGTTGTGAGCATGTGCAGTCACACTCCCTGTAAATATGCATTGTTAAGACTGGTTGAGGGACCGCAGTGTAAGTTTTTAAACGAGACAAGAGCTTGAAATTAGATTGATTTTCAGTTCTGCTGTCTCCAGTCAAAAGAATCTGATTATCTTTGTCATCTATAAATTATAACATATCATTTTCCTTTAAGTTATTTGCGCATTGAGTAATACTATAGACTAGGCAATTTCTGTGATTTTTCTGAATCCAGAGTTGTTTACAAGGTAAACTTTGCATGTCCTGTTAATTTACCTGAACAAGCTAAGCATTCAAAATAAGATCCAAGCTGTGGAATGGGAAATAACTCCCCAAGTTCTTGGCTTATATTATCAGCAGCTGTTAGCTATTTTCATAATTTCATAATTATTAACCTCTGTGGCACATGAGGTTTTTTTATTTTTTATTTTCTAATATTTCTGTCTGACAGATGTGCATTAATTATTTGCTGTTGATTTCCATCTGCATGGAGGAATAGCAGAATGTCATTATGGACGACGTCAACTTTTCTGATCTCATCATTGAATTAATGGGAGTAGATAGCCTAGCTTTTGTGTCCCGCGATAAATTGGTGACCTGTCCAGGGTGTATTCCTGCCTGTCCCCCACTGCACGCTGGGATAGGCTCCAGCACCAGCCCAGCAGGCAGGCAGCCTTTGTACTCCCCTGAAATACCCTTAAAGAACAGGGAATAGACACTTCCACTCAAACTAATAATAATAACTTTACTCGCAACACTAAGTTGCAAAGTGCTGTAAAGAACAGGGAATAGACATTCCATTCTCAAAATAACAACTTAATTTATATAGCACTTTCCAAAGCACTAAGTGACAAAGTGCTGTACAAGATACAACGGCAGAATACAAGATAAATAGAAACAGAAATATAATATATTTAAAGTTATAAATAACCTAAGATAAAAATGTTACAAAAGCAAGTCTATAAAAGTGAGCTTGCAGTTGGGTTTTAAAAGATTCGAACAGATTCATTATTTTCATTAGCCGTTTTTATGTTTTGGACACAACTGCAGTAACAGTCATGTGTGAGGACAACTTGTCTGATAAGTTGTGCCTTATAAAGTTGAGTCTGTTCAGCAGTGGATGCACCATGCAGTTTGAGATTAAAATTAAAGAAAACATTTCCCCATTGGTGCCCCCCCCCCCCCCCCCCTCAAGTGGAGTCTCTTCCATATACTACCAAGAGGTCCTGTCCAGACTTTGCTTGTTTACAGCCCGGTGTTAAAGAGCCATTGAGGAAGAGCCAAACAACGGTCAGAATTTAACACAAGATGATTAGCAAAGGAACAGACATGGAGTCATGACTGTCAATGAATACATCCTCCCGGGTCCTCCTTGTATACCCAAAAAGACAGGAGTGCAGCCTTGTGATAGTTTAGTGTTGGCGTCACTGAACTTATCTGTCCCTGTGCACCATATCTAGTTCGAGGAGACACTGTGCCTATATCTCACTTGAGTTAAGACGCAAGTTTGGTGAGCTGTGAGTTAAGAAGGTCCTTGTGAGGAGCCATCTAGAATATGTTATTCTTATGGTACAGAAATATATTATTACAGTGTTCAGAAACTATTCTGAAAGTGTAATGCCTGAGCACTAATTCAGTTGCACTAAAACATATGCCATGATTTTACAGATGCCTTTAAAAAGAAAATGTAGCATAAAATATGTAGGAAGAACACTAATGCCAAATGCAGAAAAATTAGTGAAAGTTAGTTAGAATGTTGAAATGAAAGTTGGTTAGAAAGATATAAAACTTCGTTAACTTCATTGAAAAAAAGGTTTTGGCAGAAACTTTGCTTTGTACAGTCATTCACATATAAAATTTGCTAGACAATGGGTATAGAAAAAGGTAATATTAACCTTCCTCAGACACTAAGGAGGACATTGCAAGACATTAAAATGTCACTCTGTTCCCTTTACAAAAGGGAAGTTAAGTTGCTGTAAGTCCCTTTTCTTGCTGTAATTAAGCATTTGGAGTACAAGTACACATTTGGAGTGGTCTTGCTCTCCTGAATACTGTTAACTGCTTCCATCAAGCTGTTATTGGACTAGCAATGAGATTTTTCATTATTAAATCTCTACTTCACTCCTTTTATTTAGTTTTTGTTAAGTAAATCAGAATGTATGTACATGAATAAAACTTGAATATGAGGGGGAAATGACACTACTACAGTTTGAATCTGAGGAAAATTGTCAAGTGGCAATATCTTGGGGGCGGGCGTGCGGTCCTGGAATTAAAATGTTAAGAGTGAATTATAACATTACAATGAATTCACAGTACATGTGGCTGCTGAATGATTATAGTGCTTTGCATATTTAGTTAATAATTGTTATATTTTTCAAAAGCACTTCACTTTAAAAAGTATTCCTTCATATTTATCTGAGTTTATGTGGCTGAGCACTAGGCAGGGTTTCTTGGAAGTGTGCCGAAGGTTTGACGAAGGTGATTTAAGATTGTGATGGTTTGGTGATGGAAGGTATTGGGGATTATTGTTGGAGAAATGTAAATTGGAAATGGATTTTCAGAAGAAGAAAGCAAAGAAAATATCAGCTGGTTTATGGAATTTAGCACATGAAAGTATTTTAACACACTATCAGATTCAGACAGCTATTGTGAGATTAAATAATAATAATAATAATAATAATAATAAATAATAACTAAAACTCTAATCTCTAATGGCAACCAAGATAAATATGCTGTTTGTATGCAATAATTAATACAGGAGAACTGGTTCTGCTAGTCATTTTTAGTAATAGATTTTAAACATTTTTAATTTATTTTATTTTTTTGTTGTAAAATTTTAACTATTTAAAGTTTAATACCTTTTTCATTTTTAGTTAGAATTTCCACATTGTGCAGTATGAAATATAAGCTATTTATACAAAGTGATGTTTTTGACCGATCATGGTCATGGATGCAGATAGCAAAAATGCTAACTAACTTACGTTTTCACATTTTGAGAAGTAGATGTGCACAGACATCAACTTATGATGGGAAACAAATTTTGGTTGTGAAAGAAAAATATTTCAGTTTGCTTGTTTTATTGTTAAGCAGTGAGCATGAGGCTAGAAAGTTAGGCACGGTATGAGTGTAGAGATTGCTCAGTTTTGCTTGGGAGTTTAACTGGTAACAAGTGATAATTACAAATAAATAAATTAAATTCGGATAGCTGATTAGAATGCTTTTTAGCATTAAATTTAAACGTACAGTGCAGAGTCAGCAGCGCATCACCCACATCAACAAAACAGCCATAATCCTGTCAGCCAAAAGTGATGGGTTGGTTTTAAGATATTAGCCAATACCGATGTGACCCCAACATTAGCAAGCATCCATACCTTAGTATGAAGAATTGGCATAAAGCTTCATATATATAAGCGAAGAGCAGAGGGAGCGTGTATTTTAAATACTGTTCAATGTTGCCGTGGTAAATGGAAACTGGAATTAAGAAATACTGCACTGTCGGATAAATATTCCTGTGTGGTTCTATTATGGTGAATATTTATATTATTTTGAATTTTATCTTTTTTAACCGTAGTTCTAGGCTTGAATTCTATGGAAGGAATCCTGGGAATGTGAAGGTGAAATTTTCTGTAATAGTTTTGCCACATGTCTGAACTATTGAATGTTTTTCGCAAGCTGGCGGTGTACTGTGTGTTGTGCCAAAGGTTAGCCGTGAACCTTTTTCGGGCTTTCCGTTACTGCTGAACACCAACCCCGGCTGGTTTGCCTGTAGGTCTCCCCCAGTCGACTGCAAAATCAAGACAGAGGAGGCAGAGGTGACGGTGGTTATGGGAAATGAGAACAGGAGAGCCGAGCGGAAAAAGCAAGTAAAATCCCAGGGGGCCATTCACGTGGCTTCCGAGCGCACCATGGAGAACCAGTGCTCTCAGCAGTAGTGCCAGGCGTCCATCGGTGACGTGCGTTGCTCTCTCTCTGTCCCTGCCAGGGACCACCATCTTACCACACAGGCCTTGGTGTTTTCTGTTTTGTGTGGTTTTTTTTTTTTTTTTTTAAATATAAGGTCTGAAAAGCACCAATCTTTATTTATTTTTTAATTTTTTTCTTTTGTCTCTTGTGTATTTAATTTTCTGAGTCTTGTAACTTTATAATGATATGCTTATATTCGTTTGTATGTCTATTCGGGATAAAGTTTTGATTAATAAAGACTTGACAATATATAGTGCATTTTCTGGTTTAATTGTGTTTTTTTCCTTTACATACATGAATAACATTCACAATTACATGAAAAGATTATGTTTGCATATATGAAGGGCCAAAGTTCTGCTTTTGGCATTGTTGTTCACTTAAAACCAAATATCTGTACAGATATTCAGCAATTTAAAAAATATTTTCAGACGCCGTTTCATTTATAATTCTTGAATTTGTGTACACTTGATTGGCTGTAATTCAAAACATAATCAAGGGATTTGTGAGGAAAAGCACGCAGTTACCCTTATAGGTATGAACGCTGCACCGGCTAGTGCCATTTGCTATACAAACGTCCCTTATTTTAACATGTTAGACAAACTTTATTACGGGGCTATTACAGACCGCGGCATCAGGCCTCTGCTTTTTGCATTACCAGTGCAGTCAAAAAGTAATGCGTATAGGGCTCTGTTGTCACGACGTCACAAGAAACATGGGCGGTGTAGCGCTTTTAGCCAATACAATTGCGAGACTCGAGACACGTGCTTACAAACACACTTTTCAAATTGTGATTGGGTCAATCATCCGATGACGTGTAAGATTTTGGGGGAGCTTGCTTGTCTTATGCGGATGTGTTTTGTATAAAATTGGATAGTTCTGTGTGTAAGTGCGGTTAATAGAATTGGTAAAGACCGATAATGGTTTTCACGCTTAAATCTGCATTGGTTACTCATGTAATACGATAGCGTTGTATTATAGAAACGGTGATAACTGGATTTGCAGCATATAGTAATCGAGGTAGCCTACTAGCTGACAGTGAAAACGAATTAAAAGTAACACTCTCCGTTTAAAAAATGGATACAAACACGACCGCTAAAATGGTAAAAGACAGACAACGCCATTCATCGTAAGCGCACAGCCACTAATGTGTATCAGATATCTTTGCTGCGCAGAGGAAATTCTAGAGTAGCAGACGTCTACCATGCCTGTTGGATGGCGAACGCCGCGCATTTCTTGGAGCGGAGCCGGGGTGACACTCATTCTTTGGGTGTTCAGTGTTCATTTTGTTTGTGCCAGTTGTGAAAAGGTAAGCTCAATATTCGCCTTTGGTGTCTTTCAGCATTTTACCGGTCTCATCTTGGCATGAAGCGCGGCTATTTCAGGGAAGAGCGATACAAATTATGTACCTTTCATCAGTTCATCATTCATCACCAAGTCAGTTTTGTTCCGGACGCTGGACTTGACCCTTTCGCAGAGGTTTTTAAGTCAGACTAAAGTTTTTTCAGAGAATGTACCTACGTGCCCTTTAATTAATATTTCATGAATAAATCGAACTTTACAAAGAATAATATCTTTCACAATACGGTTGTTGCATGATTCATTTTTTTGTCTTTCCTAGTCTGTCTCAGCCCTGACTGTTGTGGAGAGCGCTGAGCCCAGCAATGATGACGACGGAGAGGCCCGTGTTGACAGTGAAGAAGACCCCGAAGACATGAAGGTGCTTCAGCCCACGGACCAGTGGCAGACGGTCCGACCAGGTGCGCGCAGAACAGCTTGCCTCGCGGAAAGGCAGTGCAAACCCCAGCTCAACTGCAGTCATTTGTCATAGTAGTTGATTTTACTGTTTTATTATTGTTCTTTGTTGTCGTTTTATTTATTTGTATTTATCAGCTACATCTCATGCTACATTTTTTAAAAATCGTTTTACCTGTTTCTATTTGCTCGCAGCTTTTTGTAAGTGTTGTTAATATGTAACTTCATTGTTTATATATTAGCAAAAACACAAGCTGAAATAGCCTGAATGGTTTGCTGTAGTCCATGCTGTGGCACAGCACATTTTTCCCTCCATCTTTGCATTGCTTTGACTGGAATGCAATGGGAGTGCAGCTGTCTAAGGGCAGTGTAGTATAATGGGTCTTGTAACCTGTAGGTCACAGGTTCGATTCCCAGGTGGGACACTGCCGTTGTACCCTTGAGCAAGGCACTTTACCTGCATTGCCTCGGTGTACTTCCAGGTGTATAAATGGATGCAGTGTAGAAAGTTTTGTCTGGATGAGAGCGTCTGCTGAGTGCCTGTAATGTGATGTAGTGGTCACGTGATCGGTGTGCGTTGCCAGGTTACGCCGTGCCCGCGGGCTCCCACGTGAGGCTCAACCTGCAGACGGGACAGCGGGAAGTGAAGCTCGGGGAAGAGGGGTCTCTCCGCTACTGGAGCGACGGTCAGAGGTGCGCACTTGCAGCACGTAGGTTCACGCGAGGCCATGATTTACCTGTCCTGTCCCTGAGACTTACGGGTTAGGTTTTTAAAAACGCGTCACCTTTGACCCCTGGCTCTGTGCGTATGGACATTTTCAAAAAAGTGCTTGGCTGGAGGTGAGCACAGCTGGACCGACCCATCCCGATATGTCAGTGTGTAACCTCCTGGTTACGCAGCCATGGTAGTGTTTCAGGTTTCATTTGATGGCTTATTTTCTTTGTGGTTTTTCACAAAAGTGTCCTTTCGTTTTCTTGTGATTTTTGTGACTGTTCAAACTTTTCAGCCAAGGAAACCAGGCACAGGAATAATTGAAAACAGTCACTTTCGTGTCAGTTACACCAAGTACGAATTGTGCACTTGCGTTTATTGTTAGATGAGAGACACTACATCTTACAGTATTTTAACCTACCAAAATATGAGATGGGAAGATATTTGTTGTCCCTCACAAAATAATGACATTTAGTAGTGGAATAGTGTATGGGTGGTTCAGAGGCAGTGGTGACCAGAAAGCATGAAGTCCTCGGTTGATACTGCTGATTTTCACGCAAGCGGGGAAAGAGGCCTGCGTCAGTACTGATGTCCGGCTCTGTCTCTTCCCGGTGGGGCAGGCGAGGCATGGTCAACACGGAGACCCCGTCCTTCACCGCTCAAGAGCTGAAGAAGGCCCTGAAGCAGTTCAAGGAAGAAGGAGCTGAGTCTCCAAAAAAGGACAAAGAGAAGGTGCGTGGATGGATGATGACTTTAATAGTTTTTAATAATAAGGTTTTTTTTTTTTGGCACTTGCACTTTATAGACTTTTTTTAAGGAACTTTAAACATTACATTTTACATTACAGGCATTTAGCAGACGCTCTTATCCAGAGCGACTTACACAACTTTTACATAGCATTTTACATTGTATTCATTTATACAGCTGGATATATACTGAAGCAATGCAGGTTAAGTACCTTGCTCAAGGGTACAACGGCAGTGTCCTTACCCGGGAATCGAACCTGCAACCTTTTGGTTACAAGCCCAGTTCCTTACCCACTGTGCTACACTCCGTCCTCAGAGGCAATGTGGTGAAAACAAAGCCTGAATACAAATGTATTAATTGGGGGGGAAAAACCAAGATTTAAATATATGAAATTCCACCCTCCGTCTCAGTGTTTGCCTTTCTGGTCCTCGCTGTAGTCGCCGTGAATATTAACGTGCCCGGGGGCTGTTTGTACCGGTGCAGGAGGAGGCGGAGCTTCGGGCCCAGTTCCGCCCCATGGAGGAGCTGAGGAAGGACATGGAGAAGCTGGACATGCTCGTGGAGACCGACTTCCAGATCATGAGCAAACTGATATCCAAGCTCAACAGCTCCAGCTCCACGCCGGAGGAGAGGGTCTCAGCCCTGCTCGACCTGGAGTACCTGGTGCACCAAGTGAGACCCACAGCCAGTGTCAGGAAAAATGCAGGCCATCCATATCACAATAGGCTCAGATGCAGGCTGTGAATATTGCAATAGGCTCAGATTCACGTCATGCACATCGCAATAGGCCCAGATGCAGGCCACCCATATCACAATAGGCCAAAATTCAGGCCAGGCATATCACAATAGGCCCAGATGCAGTCCGTGAATATCACAGCAGGTCCAGATGCAGGCCGTGCATATCGCAGTAGGCCCTGATGCAGACCGTGCATATTGCAATTGGCTGATTGACAAAATATGGGTATAATAAACTGAAAATTCCAGAATTTCACGAAGGCAGATGTCTACGACAATATATAATTGAAGCCGAGCAAGAATGGCTCTATTCGTGACGGCATTTTAGAGCATTTTAGAAATTTCAGTAGCTACCAGAAGACCTGAAGAAGTTCAACTGAAGTTCTCTGTTTGTTTCTTTCCCATTCTTTGAGCTTCTGTTTTAACGGACTCTAACGCCCTGTGTGTGTTCAGGTGGACAATGGGCAGGACCTGGTGTCTATGGGAGGGCTGAGACTGGTGATCGACGCTTTGAACAGCACAGATCTACGCCTGCAGGAGAGTGCTGCTTTTGTCCTGGGCTCTGCTGTCTCCAGGTAGGCTCCTGCAGTCCCTGTCTTCGAGTAGTCTCCTGCATTCCCTGTCCCCAGGTAGGCTTCTGCAGTCCCTGTCCCCAGGTAGGCTTCTGCAGTCCCTGTCCCCAGGTAGGCTCCTGCAGTCCCTGTCCCCAGGTAGGCTCCTGTTTGTATGTCAGTCCTGTAAAACGTTAGTGGGCTCATTCCAACAGCTTACTTACACTCCTTGCATCCTTTCCTCATGTTGTTTCCTCGCTCCTTGGCTCCACCCAACATGGTGGACGCAAGGAAAGGACATGAGGAAGGAGGAATCAAGGAGGCTTGTATTAGGCAAATGGAACGCCCAGCTTGCTCTTTCAACCGTCAGTCTGAAGCCACGTCAATTACTGACATGGCACGTGGAGAAGCTGGTCTACGGGTCGATCATTTATATGTCACACGTTCCGAAAAAAAAGTATAATGTATAACGTCAGTATAATTGTTTTCAAAATGTTTTGATAATGTAGAGGCAGTGTTACAGGGCGGTTGAGTAATGCTACCCTGCCCTCTTCCCTCAGTAATCCTCGGGTGCAGGTTGAGGCGATGGAGGGCGGTGCCCTGCAGAAGCTCTTGACCCTGCTGGCCACAGAGCGGCCAATGGGTGTGAAGAAGAAGGTAAGCGACATGTTGCTCCTCCCACTCTTGCCAGCTCTTGCATGCATTCAGCGTAATCAACGGTCAACATTCAGAGCCTCAGAAAATGCACAGATGAATTGTCATGTCAGCATCTATTGACAGAAGAACCTCAGTTGCTAACAACTATTTTAATGCTGGGGCCATCATACAAAAATATGGATCTTGGCGTCCATATACTTACATGGCTCATTTTTGTTGTTAGTTTTACCTTTCTGAATCATCACACCTTTGAAATTGGACGCAACTCTAACAATCTGCAGAATTGTGAATGCCTACTTTAACTTCAGACGTGAGTAGTGTATTTATCTGTGTGTGTGTGTCTGTGTGTGCGCAGTTGCTGTTTGCTGTAGGTTCACTGCTGCGTCACTTCCCCTACGCTCAAAGTCACTTCCTGAAGATGGGTGGCGTGCAGGTGCTGGGGGACCTGTTCCGAGCCTCTGGGGGCGGGGCTATACGTGTGAGAGTTGTCACCTTGCTCTATGACATGATCGTTGAGAAGGTGAGTCATGCTTTATGTCCAAAACAAGTAAGGGACAGGTGGAGTGGTAATTATGCAACTAACGACAATTGCTTATAGTAGCAGTTAGTCAGAACTTAATGTCGGTTGCTTTTCGGAAAGTACTGTTGCATTTTAGGTGTTCGGCTGGATGTTGAGTGAAATGCTGTGCTCAAGGCGAACCTCTCCCTCCCTCCCGTCCACAGGAGCTGATCTCTCAGGCTGGCCTGGATCCCATCCCGGATTCACATCAGGAGCGCCTGCGGCAGTACGCTCAGATCTCCTTGCTCCCCCTGCTGGCCGAGCAGGGCTGGTGCAGCCTCGTGCCCGAGATGCTGGCCTCCCCGGAGCACGACTGGCGGGAGAAGGCCCTGCGCGCCCTGCTGGCCATGATGCCACACTGCCGGCCCCAGTACCGGCAGAACCAGGCGCTGGCCCTCTCCCTGAGCGCCCTGCAGGAGCAGTACCAGGAGCTAGCACTTAGCGAGCAGGGCCTCGGGGAGGAGGAGGGCTACTTCGGGGAGATCCTGAGTCTGCTCAACACCGTGCTGCTGAAAGTGCGCTGACCCTGGGGGGTTTTCAGGGTGGGGGTGGGGGTGGGTGGCTGGAGCACCTGTGTGCCAGAGCGGGCAATAAAGGCTACGTTGCTGGAAAGGTGTTTGCGTGCCTGTCCCTTGGTTTTGTGCTGGGGATTTCAACCTGTGCCGGACCCCACCGTGTACCTGTTCCTCTACATGAAAGGTAGCTGGCACTGTGGCTGCAAAATTATCCATGCAACATAGTCGTCAAAGCACCAACCTTCTGTTTATTTCGCGAAGTTGTGTGCTAAATCCAACTTCAGTTGGTTGGGTACCAAATCCAACTTCAGTTGGTTGGGTACCCCAACGATGTTAGCTGTGAACTAGAGAAGTCCTTGTATTTATTGGTGAATTTTGATTTGTTCAGTTTTCAATTGTTCAGTTATTGAGTAAATGCTTTCCACAAGGATGAAAAGGGTTGAACTAGCCGCATGAGAAATTAAGGTTTCTTAAAAACGAATGACCAGGCACTGCTGTTGCTAAGTAACGAAGCAATTCTATTTGATGCCTGTTTACACATTGTATTCTAATGTCTAATGCCTTGTTTGTATATATCATCTCAACAAATATATATTAATATATGAATCAATAAATGCAGTATTGGTGTGGGGCATGCCACCTCAAGTTGTAATTTAGCAAGCCTGCGATCCCAATTAAGAGTACTTATTAGTTGACTGTGAGTTGCTGATAGGAACCTCATTGCCGAGTCGTGTATCACTGTGGTCACCATAGATACGCCACGAGTCATTACTAATAGCAGGTAGAAACTTTTTGTTCGGTAGGTCGTGAGTCATGGCACATATAGAAACACGAAATGAGGGAAGATGCACGTGCTGAATGCTGAATATTTTATTGATGCAGCGTACACAAAGTTGCGATCTACAGATTACACATAAAATTGCGGTCTAACGGATTACACATGAAATTGGCGTTAACTGATAACACAAAAAAAAATTCTACCGATTACACATTAAGCAGCGGTCCTTCTTGCGTGAGAGGCGTGAGACGTTTACGTTAAAGAATTTTAACTGAGAGTAAACCGGACCATTTACGGTCCTCTTCTCTTTGGACACGGCCTGTCCCTGATGATCATGATGTTTTTATTATTTTTCCTGTAAGAGAAGTACAGCACAGTGTCACGGCTACAGATAAAAAACACTTCAAGCCTGACATTATGTTGGTAGGTAAGAGGCGTCTCTGGTAACAAGCCAAGTTTGCAGAAAAAAAGGTCCTGTACTAATTTGCACTGAAAATATTATGCTTTATGTTTCAAAGATTAAACAGTAACAGACAAAATTTGTACAGCAGGAAAGCGGTTTCAACCTCTGTGGTATTTGAATATGTGTTAATATGTCATGCCTAACATATGCTGGCTAGTGTAGTGTTTCTCGTGTGGATAAAGAGAAAACAACTGTGAGTGAACTGGACCGTTTACTTTCAGTAGTCGACTGGACAGTCCCCTTTATGCACGATCATGATGTTTTCATTCTTTTTCCTGTAAGATAAGTAGAGCAGTGTCATGGCTACTGAGAAAAAACACTTCAAGTCTGAAATTATGTTGGCACAGTAACAAGCCAAGTTTGGAGAAAAAAAGGTACTGTACTAATTTGCACTGAAAAAATTATGTAACAGACAAAAGTTGTACAGCAGGTAAGCGATTTCAACCACTGTGGTATTTGAATATGTGTTAATATGTCATGCCTAACACATGCTGGCTAGTGTAGTGTTTCTCGTGTGGATAAAGAGAAAACAAAGAAAAAATAATCCAGTCTGCTTTGATGTTCAGTCAAAATTTTTTAAACACCCTCATGGACTGTCTCACTCAATGAATTACAGACCTAGAAGGGAATCTGCCAATGAACTACAATTCAGTGGTCTGACTCCACATCTGTAATATAGTTAACAGAACTGAGGACTGTATGGGGAAGCAGTATAAGTTATGCTGTTAGAAAACTGGCCTCGAGCAGGAGTGCTGATTCACTACATGGCCAAAAGTATGTGGACATCTGACATGCAAAATCTCATCCAAAATGATGGGCATTACCATCCACCCTTTGCTGCTATAGCAACCTCCACTCTTCAGGGAAGGCTTTATACTATGTGATGGAGCATTGCTGTGGGGATTTGCTTCCATTCAACCAGCAGAGCATTAGTGATGTCGGGCACTGATTGGGCGATTAGGCCTGGCTCGCAGCTGCCTTTCCAATTTGTCCTAAAGGTGTTGGATGGGGTTGAGGTCAGGGCAGGGTGCAGGCCAGTCAAGTTTTTCCACACCGTTGTCAACAACAACCATTTCTGTATGGACCTCGCTGTGTGCCCGGGAGCACAGTCATGCTGAAATAGGAAAGGGGTTTTCCAGAACTGTTGGGGAAGCACATAATCATCTGGAATGCGGTTGTATTCTTTGATTGTATTCAGATTGTATTTTACAGCAGCTTTGTGATTTGAGAAAACAGCCCCAGATCAAGGGGTGTCCAGATACTTTTGGTCATATAGTGTAGGTTCACATACCTAATGTTTGGGCCAGAGACGCACAAGAAGCAGTGCATTTTATATTGTATGCTGTATGCTAATATGGCAGCTAATATGTAAACAAAAGAATAAAAATATCTTCAAAGCCTAACTCAAGTGCAGGCCTCCATGCACCTCAGTGCATTAGTGTACGCATGTGTTATGTTCTGCAGCAGAAAACAATCAACACACAGGAGAGGGGGAAAAAAATCTTCTACTTACTTGTTTTCATAACAGAGTAAACACTCGTTATCATAAGTTTGGCCATCAGTCCCACACACAGGTTGTGAAATTTTGGGACACAAGCCACTTTCGGAACCCTTCGAGCATTCGGCCTGTTAGAGGGAGGTATGAAAGAGCAGCCATTAATGGAATTATGTACATTTTTTAAATGATTCTATGATTGTGCATCTGTTCAGCAAAGGGCCATGTCCTAAATAACTCAGTTATTGCCTACATTTTTACATGCCACTTCAGTAGATGAATATTTACTGGAGTAAATTTAGTTGAGCTTTTTCTCTACTTGGCATGTGAACCTGTCCCCGCTCCTGGTCGAGGTTAGTTTTCTAGCAACACCACTTATACTGCTGCCTCATGCAGTCCTCAGTTCTGTTAACTATATTACAGAAGTGGAGTCAGACAGCCCAGGAGGGGTCTAAAGAAATTAGACTGAACATCAAAACAGACTGCATTCTGTTTTCTTTGTGTATTCTTTTGAAATGACTCTAAATACCCTACGAAGAATTTGATATGGTGCACGCAGAGGTTGAAAATCCAGGTTCAGAAAGTAAAAGTCCTCCCCAGTATATTGTTCTAATCACCTGGATTTCCTAATTAGCACAATTCTTCAGCCAGGTAGGTAGAATTAATTAGCGAAATCAGCTGGCGGAGTTCATGGGTGGTCGAAGCACATGGCAGGAGTTTTACTTTCTGAGCCCTGGACTTTCCATTTCTGGTCTCACATGACACATTAAGGTGAATTTGCACACATTAAAACAGCAATCTTGGTTTGTGACTCGCCAAAATAATGTCAAACATCTTCTCAATGATGCCTCACCTTTCTGGGCCCTGGCCGTGTCCCTCTGGCTGAGAGCTCTGAAAAGAAAGAACGAGGTTGACGTGTGAGTGCCCTTTTCTATTGGGAATCTGAGCCATAGTTCAGTGTCACAGTTGCATTGTGGGTGAATACTGAGGGATTGGCCTCCACTGAGCCACGGTCAATGCACAGAAATTGAAAAGAAATGTTTGTACTTCGGTGTTATTCAATAAATCTTCTCTACCTAATGTTTTTATTTTTAATGTAGATAAAACAAACTACAAGTTAATGTCATAAAGAATTGGAAATAGTAAAGTAGGAAGTAAAGTGAGGTACTGACGGACAAAAAACAGTCACAACAAGAAAAATGAAAAAAAAAAAAATCTCACAAATATTTTATTCTGATTGCCTTTATAACGACATGTATTTTGTCTTCTGATTTTTTCTCTCCCTCTGCCAGAAATATCTGAGCAAGTTTCCTCAAAATTCACTGTCCCTTAAAAAGAGAAAACCCCATTCACAGTCCCCACTGTCAACACCACGGACAGGATAAACAAATGTATTTTGGAGCAGCTAAAATAAGACTCCTTTTAAGGAGAGGTTAATAAATATACACAGATTTTAACATCATGCCCTGAACTTGCTGGTACTCACCAGACACTGCGATCAGCAGCACTATGCAGACCAGGATAGTGAGTTTCATGGTGCCTCTGAGGTTGTCCTAATGAGAGTGTGACTGCAGGTGTGTTTGCCCCTGTTTCTGTCTCTGTTCTGGTCCCAGCTCTCTTTAAATGGAGCTAGAGCCAGTCCCCACTGCACCCACTCCACCCTCACCTGTGTACACCAAAATTTGGTTGTTGATGTGCAAATGCTGGTTCTCACACCAGCCCACAGACCTGGTAATCTCTGCTTTGCTTTAAAACTGCATAATTCTTAATCAGGCTAGCCCTGGGGGGGGGGAGAGGCAGGATACATATCCCCCCCTCCCTTGCACTCCCATTTTTGGTCTACCCCCCCCCCCCAAACTTCAACCATTTACACTGAATAAACAAATATTTTGATCCACCCCTGGAAGAAACCTAAAAAAAATTTTCACAAGTTAATATTTCTCACCTTATTTCCTACTGGGGGGGTGGCAGTGTAGTATAATGGCTAAGGAGTTGGTCTTGTAAGCTAAAGGTCCGAGGTTCGATTCCCCAGTAGGACACTGCCGTTGTACCCTTGAGCAGGGTGCTTAACTTTTTAACCCCTTACTCCACCTCCAGGTCCCTCAGGTCGTCTGACTTGACTGTCCCGCGAGCAAAACTTAAGCTCAGGGGTGACCGCGCCTTTGCTGTTGCTGCCCCTAGACTATGGAACAGCATCCCCCACTCAATTAGATCTGCCCCCTCCATTGATTCCTTCAAGTCCAGGCTGAAAACATACTTTTATTCTGTAGCGTTTGGATCTTCCTGATGTGATTTCAGTGCGCCTATGCCTGTGATTTGTAGATTTGTGCCTATACGTGTGTTTTGTTTCAGAGAGTGCTATGTTCACACTGACCTGCTGTGGGCTTTTTTTCTTTTTTTTTTAGGAAAGAGTGGATCTATATAATTAAAAAGAGATTCATCTTTAACTGCACTAGTCTTTTAAGCAAAATGTGTGGATGTATTGTGTTACATACAGAACTAAAAATCGATGAACATCAGTCTGTCACATGCAACAGGGCTTTCTAAATGCTCCTGGGAAAGATGGGTTAGGGTGTCATCAGTGCCTCAAATTTTTGTTTGAATTTCACAGCTCGTTTGCATTGGTAATGCCACAGCAGAGTCATTTCTCAAAAGTAAAATATCATTTTAGGTACATTCAAAACTTTTGGACAACTACAGTGTAATGTACTCAGGATTAATTCATTAAAATTTTTATACCCATTTGCATTGCTAGCGCAAGGGCTGAGGCATTTCCCAACAGTTTAGACGTGTGCAATAAGTTGACAGGCCCAAAATGTCTTCAACGAGCTGCTTGACCCTTTGATTTCCCACTTTACATTTTGCTTAGGTACATAAAGGGGCTGTTCGTGATTTTTCCAACTATGGAGTTCATCGGAATGACCAGAAGGTGGAAGTACACTCACCAGAGCTCTGAGTTTCGGTCACATTCATGCTCCCCCTCCCGCAGCTGGCTGCAGGCTTGGAGAAAGCCGTTCTGGACGACGCATGCGCAGTTTAAACAAAGCCGTTCCGGACGACGCATGCGCACTTTAAAACAAGCCGTTCTCGATGACGCATGCGCAGTTTTTACCCGAATATGGCATCGGCTGTTTTGTTCTACTAAATGCTCAATATTATGATGCGTGACTCATTATTTATTTATTTTTACTTGGAGGGGTTTTGGGTCTGTGAATGAGAGTAAGTTGGACATGGCTTTAGTAATATGTATCCATTAAGAGCTCAGGTGTTAACGTTATCTAACTAACTAGCGAACTTTAGCTAAATTAACATTAGGCTACTCACTGTAGTCGGGTGCACGCACGGCTGTGTACTGTTTTTCCTTTGTTAAGCACTCGGCTAGCAAACTAGCCGGTTGGATAATTCGGCCACCTTGCTGACCGGGAAAAAGAAGAAGGAGAAAACGCTAAATTATCTAAGTTTAGGGGTTTATCGTGCGGACATGTGAAGTTGTTTGTTAATTCTGTCTGTAGAAATAGGATCAGAAGGTACCGAAATGAATGTGCTTAAGGTCTGAGAGTCTGTGGTCAGAGTTGTTATTTCTGTAGGAAACCCTGAAAAGCGACAAACACTCGCTGCTGTATAGGTATGAGGCATGCCGCCAGCCAGTGTGTAACTTGACGGGATGGCATACCTGCAATTACTTTTACTGATGCCACCAATGTTTGTTCGGTTTGCCAAATGGATGACCTCTTGTTTGGGGGTCAACAGTCATTTATCACTGCGGTCACCACAGATAGCATTCATTGTACACAGCACTCAGAAACTTCTGTCCTGTAGACTGTGAGTCATGACACAACTACAAACTTGTACTGATGGAAGATGCGCGTGCTGAATGCTGTATTACTTTATTGATGCGGTGTACAGAATACACTCAAGCGGCAGGGTACAGATTATGAATAAGCAGTAGTCTCCAGATTACAGACTATGCAGTGGGCCTTCTAGATTCTTCCCCATGGACTCCAAGCAGATGAGCAAGCAGGTAGGGCAAGTGTTGCACGACAGTCGTTACGTTCCCATCCATAAAACAATGTAGGAGAAATCAGTTGAACTGTTGCGGACAGTTTGCTTTCCTTTTTTGGATCAACACGCCCATGGGGCCACATCATGACATTCGTCCCCTTTTCCCTGTAAGTGAAATATAGCACAGTGCCACAGCTGCAATAGAAATACACAGAAAAACACTTCAAGCCTGATGTTATGTTGGCAAGTAACAAAACAAGTTTGGGAAAAAAAAGTCCCCGTACTAATTTGCAATGAAAATTCTGCTTGAAGTTTCAAACGTAAAAAACACACAAAAAAATAGACTAAAGTTCTACAGCAAGGAAAGCTTTTCAACTCCTGTGGTATTTGATTGTGTATAACATTACACTAATATGTCATGTGTACCACATGTAATGCTGGGTAGTGTATTTAGAGTAATGTTTCTCATATGCATAAAAAACACAAATAAAAAAGAATCCATTACATTACAGGCATGTAGCAGATGCTCTTATCCACCTATTGACTTACACAACTTTTACATAGCATCGATTTATCCAGCTGGATATATACTGAAGCTGGATATATACAATGCAGGTTAAGTACCTTGCTCAAGCCAAGGGTATAATGGCAGTGTCTTACCCAGGAATTGAACCTGTTTACAGGAAATTCTCATAACCAAATCTGCAGTCCACTCTGTTTGAGGTCACTGGTGTCATGTGCTTGTACATGCTCTTGCTCTGGCTCGTGGAATCAAGGAGGCTTGTATTAGGCAAATGGAACGCCCAGCTTGCTCTTTCAACCGTCAGTTTGAAGCCACGTCAATTACTGACATGGCAGATGTGGAGAAGCTGGTCCACGGGTTGATCGTTTATACGTCACGCGTTCCAAAAAAAGTAGAATGTATAACGTTAGTATAACGTTTTAAAAATAGAGACACGAAACGAGGGAAGATGCACGTGCTGAATGCTGAATGCTTTATTGATGCAGTTTACACAAAGTTGCGATCTACAGATTACACATAAAATTGTGGTCTAACGGATTACACATGAAATTGGCGTTAACTGATTACACAAGAAAATTGAGGTGTACCGATTACATATTAAGCAGCGGTCCTCCTCGCGGGAGAGTCGTGAGCCGTTTACGTTCCCCAACATAAAACAATGCAGGAGAATTTTAACTGAGTGAACCGGACCGTTTACTTTCAGTATTCGACTGGACAGTTCCCTTCATGCACGATCATGATGTTTTCATTCTTTTTCCTGTAAGATAAGTAGAGCAGTGTCATGGCTACAGAGAAAAACACTTCAAGCCTGAAATTATGTTGGCACAGTAACAAGCCAAGTTTGGAGAGAAAAAGGTACTGTACTAATTTGCACTGAAAAAATTATGTAACAGACAAAAGTTGTACAGCAGGTAAGCGATTTCAACCCCTGTGGTATTTGAATATGTGTTAATATGTCATGCCTAGCATATGCTGGCTAGTGTAGTGTTTCTCGTGTGGATAAAGAGAAAACAAAGAAAAAATAATCCAGTCTGCTTTGATGTTCAGTCAATTTTTTTAAACACCCTCATGGACTGTCTGACTCAATGAATTGCAGACCTAGAAGGGATTCTGCCAATGAACTACAATTCAGTGGTCTGACTCCACATCTGTAATATAGTTAACAGAACTGAGGACTGTATGGGGAAGCAGTATAAGTTATGCTGTTAGAAAAATGGTCTTGACCAGCAGTGGTGATTCACCACTACTACTACTTCATGGCCAAAAGTATGTGGACACCTGACACCCAAAATCTCATTTAAAATTATGGGCATTACTGTCTAACCTTTGCTGCTATAGCAACCTCCACTCTACTGGGAAGGCTTTATACTATGTGTTGGAGCATTGCTGTGGGGATTTGCTTCCATTCAGTCAGAAGATCATTAGTGATGTAGGGCACCGATTGGGCGATTAGGCCTGGCTCGCAGCTGCCTTTCCAATTGATCCCAAGGGTGTTGGATGGGGTTGAGGTCAGGCCAGTCAAGTTTTTCCACACCGTTGTCAACAACAACCATTTCTGTATGGACCTTGCTGTGTGACTGGGGGCATTGTCATCCTAAAATAGGAAAGGGCCTTTCCAGAACTGTTTGGGAACCAAATGTATCTGGACACCCCTTGGTCTGGAGCTGTTTCTCAAATCTCCATGCTACAGATTTGAGAAAACAGCCCCAGACCAAGGGGTGTCCAGATACTTTTGGTCATGAAGTGTGGGTTCACATGCCAAGAAGGCAAAATGCCTAACTCAGTTTACTCCAGTAAATATTAATCTATTTAAATAGTGGCATGTAACAATGTAACTTATACCTTTGCTGAACAGATATAGGCTACAATTATAAAAGATGGTCTCTCATTTGAGAATGTCATGACTAAATAGCCACCTTTTGAGTCCGATGCTTGTTTTGTGTTATCTGCCTGTAATTTACTTGATTGTCTCCTAAATAAAAACATGTCTCTGCTTGGGTTCTGTATCTCTTGATCTGAATCTGAATCTGAATCTAGCCAATCATATAAGTTTGAGCATGCGGTCTTGATTCACATGTGCTAGACGTGCTCTGGTTAACCACATTAAACACATCCTTTCGATTTTGCACATTTCCTGTAATTCATGGACACAAATAATCTGATTATGTTTAGTGTGCCCCATGATCGTCTGCCTTATACGTAAATCAGATTCCTCTGTCTGAAGTTTATTTGTACAAGCCCTTGTGGTGTCCAACCTCCTGTTGGTCTTCAACAATGAAACTGGTTATTTGTATCGCCTGTTCAAGGTGACCACCTGCTTCCTTATGACAGACTCTCACACTGTTAGTTAAATATTGGCCAAGCCTTTTAAACTCTTTTTTTTGTTGTGTGGCTATACCTAATTTTTGGGCCAGAGACGCACAAGAAGCAGTGCATTTTATATTGTATGCTGTATGCTTCTATGGCAGCTAATATGTAAACAAAAGAATAAAAATATCTTCAAAGCCTAACTCAAGTGCAGGCCTCCATGCACCTCAGTGCATTAGTGTACGCATGTGTTATGTTCTGCAGCAGAAAACAATCAACACACAAGAGAGGGGGAAAAAAATCTTCTACTTACTTGTTTTCATAACAGAGTAAACACTCGTTATCATAAGTTTGGCCATCAGTCCCACACACAGGATGTAAAATTCTGGGACAGAAGCCCCTTTCGGAACCCTTCGAGCATTCGGCCTGTTAGAGGGAGGTATGAAAGAGCAGCCATTAATGGAATGATGTACATTTTTTAAAATGATTCTGTGATTGTGCATCTGTTCAGCAAAGGGCCATGTCCTAAATAACTCAGTTATTGCCTACATTTTTACACACCACCACCTCAGTAGGTGAGTATTTGCTGGAGTTAATTTAGATGAGTTTTCTCACTACTTGGCATGTGAACCTGTCACCACTCCTGGTCGAGGTTAGTTTTCTAGCAACACCACTTATACTGCTGCCTCATGCAGTCCTCAGTTCTGTTAACTATATTACAGAAGTGGAGTCAGACAGTCCAGGAGGGGCCTAAAGAAATTAGACTGAACATCAAAAAAGACTGGATTCTTTTTCTTTGTGTATTCTTTTGAAATTACTCTAACTACACTACCCAGAATTTGATATGGTACACAGAGAGGTGGAAAATCCAGTTTCAGAAAGTAAAAGTCCTCCACAGTATTTTGTTCTAATCACTTGGGTTTGCTAATTAGCACAATTCTTCAGCCAGGTAGGTAGAATTAATTAGCGAAATCAGCTGGCTGAGTTCATGGGTGGTCGAAGCACATGTCAGGACTTTTACTCACTGAGCCCTGGACTTTCCATCTCTGGGCTCACATGACACATTAAGGTGAATTTGCACACATTCAAATACCACAGGTGCTGGAACCCTTTACCTGTTATATAACTTTTGTGAAAAAGAGCACAGGGATTTCAAATGAGTGCAAACAGACTTTTTTTCTCTTCAAACGTGGCTTGTTACTTGCCAACATAATGTCAGACATCTTCTCTATGATGCCTCACCTGTCTGGGCTCTGGCTGTATCCTTTCATCGGCTGAGAGCTCTGGAAGAACGAACGAGGTTGACGTGTGAGTGCCCTTTTCTATTGGGAGTCTGAGCCATAGTTCAGTGTCACAGTTGCGTTGTGGGTGAATACTGAGGGATTGGCCTCCACTGAGCCACAGTTGGTGCACAGAAATTGAAAAGAAATGTTTGTACTTCGGTTTGTTATTCAATAAATGTGCATGAGCTGAATTCTTCTCTACCTAAAGTTTTTTTTTTAATGTACATAGAACAAACTACAAGTTAATGTCATGCAGAATTGAAAATGGAAGCAAAGTAAAGTACTGACGGTGAAAATAACAGCCACAACAAGAGAAATGAAAAAGAAAGTATCTCACAAATATTTTATTCTGATTGCCTTTATAACGACATGTATTTTGTCTTCTGATTTTTTTCTCTCCCTCTGCCAGAAATATCTGAGGATGTTTCCTCAAAATTCACTGTCCCTTAAAAAGAGAAAACCCCATTCACAGTCCCCACCGTCAACACCACGGACAGGATAAACAAATGTATTTTGGAGCAGCTAAAATAAGACTCCTTTTAAGGAGAGGTTAATAAATATACACAGATTTTAACATCATGCCCTGAACTTGCTGGTACTCACCAGACACTGCGACTAGCAGCACTATGCAGACCAGGATAGTGAGTTTCATGGTGCCTCTGAGGTTGTCCTAATGAGAGTGTGACTGCAGGTGTGTTTGCCCCTGTTTCTGTCTCTGTTCTGGTCCCAGCTCTCTTTATATGGAGCTGGAGCCAGTCCCCACTGCACCCCTCTACCATCCTCTGCATACATTAAAATTTTGGTTGTTACTGTGCAAATTCTGGTCATGGCACCAGCCCGCAGACCTGTCGATCTCTGCTCTGCAACTGCTGTTATCAGATTTCCCAAGTTAATATTTCTCACCTTAATTCCTATTATTTCTCTGCTCAGGAGGGGTAGCCAGTCATGAAAATGCTCTGTTTAAAAAAATAAGAAATAAAATAATTTAACTTAGATACATACAAATAACATACAAAGGAAAACATACCAAAAAAAAAAGTTTTAGTTATTACCTCTGTTTGTAAAGTGCCTGCTGCTTAATTTCTTGATGAAAATTGCTGTGAGGTTCAGTGTAGTGGCTTCCAATTATCGAAAATGATCTGGTATATCCACTATCCAGTCCCTTTAATAGACAGCCATTCCACTGGGCTGCCATATTTCATACACTCAACTATGATCTAGAGTCTTTGAACATATAGAGAAATACTTTACACAACTGACCTGTAATATAAAGTAATTGTTTATGGTTGTAGTTATCTTTCTGAGAATAGTGGGTGGCTTTAGAAGTTATTGAATATTTTTTCCCAATAAAAAATATTTTACCAAACCATTTTTCCAAACGAAGTGTTGTAGTATAACCAACAGGAGACCATTGATGTGTGAAGTGATTTTGGGGACACTACACTGTATAAGAGTGAAGTTATTGATATTTTTGTAGTATCTCTTTTCAGTGTTTAAAAGAAGTCAGACTGAACATCACAGCCGACTGGATTCTTTTTTCTTAGTGTATTTTTTTGAAATGACTCTAAATATCCTACCCAGAATTTGATGTGGTACACACAGAGGTGGAAAATCCAGGTTAAGAAAGTAAAAGTCCTCCACAGTATTTTGTTCTAATCACTTGGATTTGCTAATTAGCACAATTCTTCAGCCAGGTAGGTGGAATTAATTAGCGAAATCAGCTGGCTGAGTTTATGGGTGGTCGAAGCACATGTCAGGACTTTTACTCACCAAGCCCTGGACTTTCATCTCCGGGCTCACATGACACATTAAGGTGAATTTGCACACATTCAAATACCACAGGTGCTGGAACCCTTTACCTGTTATATAACGTTTGTGAAAAAGAGCACAGGGATTTCAAATGAGTGCAAACTGACTTTATCTTCTCTTCAAACTTGGCTTGTTACTTGCCAACATAATGTCAGACATCTTCTCTATGATGCCTCACCTGTCTGGGCTCTGGCTGTGTCTCTTCATCGGCTGAGAGCTCTGAAAAGAAAGAACGAGGTTGACGTGTGAGTGCCCTTTTTCTACTGGGAGTCTGAGCCATAGTTCAGTGTCACAGTTGCGTTGTGGGTGAATACTGAGGGATTGGCCTCCACTGAGCCACGGTCCGTTGTTGAGCAGTGCGGGGCAAACAGCACTTCCTGTCTGAGCTCAGGACAGGAAATTTCCTCACGCGAGGGGAATTGTGCTCTCAGGGAAACGGGAAAAACGTCTCCTTTATCCACCCATTCTGGCCTCTACTGTGAAACACTTTTCACTCAAAATGAGCTGGGATTTCTTGTTCTCACTGATTTTTAAAAGTATTTTTAAAAATCACCATCAGCCATCACGTAGTAATGGCAAAATGCATTGCAACTTTAATGACCAATTAGTATTTATTTAACTATTTGTATTTCACCATCAAATGCTGAAAACGTACAGAATTTGTTTTAAATACTTCTTGCATTTCTTATTTGTTCATATATTCTTGCATATGCATGGCATGTCATGGTTTATGTGTGTGTGTGTGTGTGTGTGTGTGTTTGTGTGTGTGTGAGTATATACTTCTAGTTTTACTTAAAAATAATCGCAGACACAATTGTATAGACATCCAATAAATAATGGAATTGTAATTAAAACCAAAGGATGCTGTTTTGAGGAAAGTCAGGAAAGTGAAAGTCACCATTGACTGCATTTAAGACAAATGACTGCATTTAAAACAGGCTCAACAAGAAAAATGAAAACATCTTTCTTAAAAAGATATTCCCCACATCTCAGAAATATTTTATTCTGCTTGCCTTGATAAGGACATGTAACTTGTGCCATTAATTTTTATTGTCTCTGGCAGAAATATCTGATGATGTTTCCTCAAAATTCATTGCAGTGTCTTAACCAGGAATTGAACCTGTGACCTTTAGGTTACAAAACCAGTTCCTTACCATTATACTACACTGCCACTCCGGGCTGCTCTGGTGGTGTCCAGTCTGAATATTTTAGACCCCTCTTTCCCTCCAGGCAAAATGCTTAACTCAATTTGCTCCAGTGAATATCCATTTCCTAAACTAGTGGCATGTAAAAATGTAAGAAATGACTGTAACATGGCCATTCGCCATACAGATAGAAATATAAAGGACTGTCTCAGATGCAAGCATGTCATGACTAAATAGCCACCTTTTGTGTTTTTTTTACTTGTTTTGGGTTATCTGCCTGTAATTTACTTGATTGTCTCCTAAATCTATGTGACAGACAGATAAGTACATAAGTACTTCAAGTACCAACAGTACTTTGAACACACTGCCCAGCATTACATGTGGCATGACTACACATATTAAGGTCATTTTACACATATTCAAATACCACAGGAACTTGGAACCCTGTGCAGGTCATGCGCAGATAAGCACAGGGAATGCAAATGACTTTTTTCCTCTTCAAACTTGGCTTGTTACTTGTTAACATGATGTCATACTTTCCCCCCTGTAGTGCCTCCCCATTCTGATTTGGAGCGGTAGTACGGCTCTGGGAAAGGCTGAGGTCTCTGAAAGCAAGAACAAGAACAGAACAAGAACTAGCTGCTACAGGCACTGGCTCAGCTGCTTTCACCGATGATGTGACTGCTGATGGCAGCAGCAGAATGAGTAGAACAGGTGTTTTTGGGGCTTTTCCTCAGTATTATTAAAAATTCTCGGGTCATCAACTGTACAGGTCTTCCTTGGTCTACCAGGCCCTTTGTGTTTACAGAGCTCACCAGTGTTCTCTTCTTAATGATGTTCCAAACAGTTCATTTGTGGTAAGCCTAAGATTTGGCCTATGTCTGACTGTTTTTGTTTTATTTTCATATTTCTCAGCCTCATAATAGGTTCCTTTCTTTTCATTGGCACAATTCATGTCCTCATGCTAACAAATGACTTTAACAGGCTCTAAAAGTGATTAAAAGCCTAGAGTCAAGACTAGAAACTTAGGTTATCTTATACTTGCAGTTAAGAGGCAATTGAACACACCTGACTAATCGAAAACACCTGTGAAACCAATGGTCTCTAACATTATGGTGCCCTGAAATGGGGGGCTATGTATAGAAAGTCCTGTTATTCCTATGTGGTGAAACCAAAATGTATTAAATGTATTAAAATATATGGCAAGCCATTTAAGTTTTTATTCAACTAGTTATTGATATCAAGAATTAAATTTTATCTTGCTATTATTTGAATTCTTGATATTAGAAATTCAATTTTAACTAGTTACAATAGGTATTTTTGATATCCAGAATTACATTTGAGCTAGTTAAAATTGGAATTCTTGTTTGATGAACTGAACGTTCACCTCGCACGACATGACATTTCCTTATTATTTATTATTATTTATTTCATAGATCACTTCAGAGCATTCTGTGGGCGAGCATTTTCTTTCTGGCAGCGAAACATGTCATTCCCAGTTAGGGTATGTATCTTTATGTATCTTCACTACAGGATCATTCAATTTCCCCTGCTTCTCTAAATTTACAGTAAATATCAACGTTATGACAGCTGATACCTTGCGTAACAAATGGCCCAAAAGCACTTTAAAACTTTGAATTTCTCCATGATAACTCCATGCACGGTTACTGCGAGAAGAATAATACATTTGTTTTGGCAGGTAAGACACGCTGGAACGCAGAAGTGTTGTGCTTATATCTTCACTTGTTTTTCGTTTGAATAAAGCCACATTTAAACGAATACGCTATTTTATTTGATGACTGTAAATATGAACAGCTCTTGATGAATGAGGTTTAAAAAGTGCAGGCCCTAATTAAAGAAAAATCCTGATGTTAGTCCTTAGTACAACTTGACAGCTCTGTCTCGTTTTATCAAAACCATTAATTTAACCAATAACTATCATTTAAAATTTCACGTGTCATAGTGTAGCCAAACTCCTAGCTCGCTGCTTACAGACACCTTCCCATGATTCCATTGACACGTGACTTTTAAATACAACAGATTAACTAATTTCACATTCATGCAGTTGCGATGAAGTGAGATAATATAGCCGTATTACGCCATCAAGTGGTGCTAATTATTTTTGCCTCCCATTTTTGCACCAAACCAAAAGAATATACTTACGCATTCTTTAAAACATTTAATCTAAATATGTGAGTTGTCCTGACTGAATTCTATTTGTTGCCTATTTACGCATTCTATTCTAATGCCTAATACCCTGTGTATGTTGATTCTTTGGGTTGCTGACAGGAGTCTCTTCAACAGTCATTTATCACTGCGGTCACCACAGATAGCATTCATTGTACACAACACTCAGAAACTTCTGTCCTGTAGACTGTGAGTCATGACACAACTACAAACTTGTAATGATGGAAGATGCGCGTGCTGAATGCTGAATTACTTTATTGATGCAGTGTACAGAATACACTCAAGCGGCAGGGTACAGATTATGAATAAGCAGCAGTCTCCAGATTACAGACTATGCAGTGGGCCTTCTAGATTCTTCCCCATGGACTCCAAGCTGATGAGCAAGCAGGTAGGGCAAGTGTTGCACGACAGCCGTTACGTTCCCATCCATAAAACAATGTAGAAGAAATCAGTTGAACTGTTGCGGACAGTTTACTTTCCATTTTCGGATCAACACCTCCCAGGGAACTTGATCTTGATCGGTTTCCCCCTATAAGGGAAATATAGAACAATGTCACAGCTGCAATACACAGAAAAACACTTCAAGCCTGATATTATGTTGGAAAGAAACAAACCAAGTTTGGAGAAAATATAGTCCCCGTACTAATTATCAAAAATTCTGCTTTGAATTTCAACAATAAAACAAAACGTTTGAAAGTTGTACAATAAAGGGTTGCAAGGCCTGTGGTATTCGAATGTGTCTAAAATTACATGAATATGTCACGTGTACCACATGTAATGCTGGGTAGTGTATTTAGAGTAATGTTTCTCATATGGATAAAAAGAAAACACAAATAAAACAGAATCCAGTCTGCTCTGGTGTACAGTCTGATGTTTTTAGACCCCTCCTACCCTGCCCAGGCAAAATGTTTAACTCAGTTTGATCCAGTAAATATTTATTTACTAAACTAGTGGCATGTAAAAATGTAAGAAATAACTGTAACATGGCCATTTGCCATACAGATAAAGGATCATAGAAAAATAAAAGACTCAGGTGTCTCTGATGCCAGCATGTCATGACTAAATAGCCACCTTTTGAGTCTTTTGGTTGTCTCCTAAATAGAAACATGTTGTAGTAGTAGTAGTAGTAGTGTTTTTTATTCAGTCATCACACACAATACAATATAATATAAACAGTCTAGAGAGTATAAACAAGTCAACAATCTATGTATTAGGTAGCGACTGAAAAGGCCCAGGCAGAAGCATAATGCTTATATATGCCTATCCTACATTCTTATCAATTTAAGCTACCCTCCAAAAATAAAACTTAACAAAATAAAAATCATTCACAATTGTAACCCTCAAAAATAGCTTTATAAACCATTCTTTTGAAAACAAAAAGCGAGTTACACATTCTTACATTTATATTAGCATTATTCCATAATTTAACCCCAACAATAGAAATACATCTCCTTTTAATCCATTTTTTAACTTTTTGTGCAGTGAACTTACAAACATCTCTCAAATCATAATTGCACTCCTGTATTGAAAAAAACCTTTGTACACAATCTGGGAGTGACTTTGTTTTAGCTCTAAACATAATTTGCATTATTTTATAACATACCAAATCATTAAATTTCATAACATGGGATTTTATAAACATTGGATTAGTGTGATCATAGTAACCAGCCTTATTAATAATACGTATGGCTCGTTTTTGTAGTAAGACTATTGATTTTATAGTCGTTTTAAAGGCCGACCCCCACAATTCCACACAGTAAGACATATAAGGAAGTATAAGTGAGCAATACATTATATACAAGGCCTTATAATTGAATATATCCCTAGATTTATAAAGGATTGCTATTGACTTTGAAATTTTTCCTTTAATATAGTCAATATGTTGTTTCCATGTTAATTTATGATCAATCACAACCTCTAAGAATTTTGTCTCAAAAACTCTTTCAATTTCAACGTCACAGATTTTTAATTCAATATCCCCATCAATTTCTTTTTGATTACCAAAGACCATAAATTTAGTTTTCTTAATATTGAGAGACAATTTATTAACATCAAAACAAGTTTTGAGAATTTCCAGCTCCCTTTCAATAGCATACAAAAGTTCCTTTACATTTTTCCCAGAGCAAAATAAATTTGTATCGTCTACAAAAATGACAAATTTTAACATTTCAGTAACATTGCAAACATCATTAGTATAAAGTAAAAAATATGTTTTGGACCAATCACCGATCCCTGGGGTACCCCACAGGTGACCTTCCGAAATCCTGACAGTTTCATTAATTTGCACACATTGCTGTCTATTTTCCAAGTAGCTTTCCAGCCAAGAGTAAGCTATACCTCTTATTCCATACTTCTCCAATTTTCTCAATAATTGGCTGTGATCTATAGTATCAAAAGCCTTCTGTAGGTCAATATAAATACCAATAGAACACTCATCATTTTCAACTGCCTTTGTTATTTCTTCTACCATCTCCATTACTGCATATGTAGTAGTTCTATTTCCCCTAAATCCATACTGGTGTTCACTCAATAATTCATATTTACCAATGAAGAGATCCAATTGTTTCACAAATAGTTTCTGTAATATTTTTGAAAATGGAGGAAGAAGGGACACCGGTCTATAATTATCCATGTAGTGCTTATCTCCATTTTTAAATATTGGTATTACCTTTGCTGATTTCATATTATTAGGAAAAACACCTCTTTGAAAAGACAGATTATCATCAACGGTGCTTTTTATATTGTCCACTGTAGCATCAGAGCTATTTAAAAAATAACTTGGAAATTCAGATTTATAACATCTATTCCGAATAATATGATTGATTACTTTCCAAGTCCTTTGAATGTTGTTTTTACTCTCCTCTAATATTTTATTGTAGTATTCCTTCTTCTGTAATCTCATAATGGAAATCAATTTATTCTTATACAACTTATATTTTTCTTCACTTTCACTGGTTCTCAGTTGTAAATATTTCTTATAAAGTAAATTTTTCTTTTTGCATGCCCTTTGCAGAGTTTTTGTCATCCATGGCTTTCGTTTATATTTATCCTTCAACCAGCACATTCTAATAGGACAATGTTTGTTATATAACTCTATGAATGTGAACAAAAACGCATCATAGTCCTGATTAGGATCATCAACATACACCTCATCTCAGTTGTAATTTATAAGGTCCATCTTTAAGGCCTCAATTCTTTCTGGTGTCCTTATTCTTACTAATTTACAAGAAGGCTCACTTAACCTTTAAATTTTGTGAAATCACAAAAATAGGAAGATGATCACTGATATCACTTAAAAACAAACCACTTGTTGCTTGGTCATGAACATTAGTAAAAATGTTATCAATAAGTGCGGCACTTTCTTTAGTTATCCTACTAGGTTTATCAATAAGGGGCCAGAGACCAAAACTAAACATTACATTACAAAAGTCTGTTGTTAGTTTATGTTCATTATATTTTAACAAGTCTATATTAAAGTCACCACAAACAAAAATTGATTTCTTATTACATACTTTCCCAAAAATATCAACTATGGTATTCATAAATTGATCAATGTCACTGCTTGGGGTCAGTATTTTTTTATATGAATCTTGCTGATCATATTCATTTGAACATGTGGTCATGATTCACATGCCCTAGACCAGTGGTTCTCAAAATTGGTCCTGGGGGACCCCTGTGTATGCTGGTTTTCATTCCAACCTCAACAGCAATCCCAGAATTTTAACAAGCTGTTAATTTTTCTTAATTAGGTGCCGATTTTGAGAACCACGTGCCCTAGATATGCTGTGATTAACCATACTAAACACAACTATTTGATTTTCTACATTTCCTGTAATTCATGGCTTCAAATAATATGATTATTTAGTGTGTCACACAGACCAGCTTCCTCTGAGTTCATGTATCTGTAGAGTACTTGTGGAGTCCAGCCTTGTGTAGGTCTTCCACAATAAAATTATTTTTTTCTATTGTCAATTCAAGGTGACTGCCTGATTCCTTATGAAAGACACTCACAGACTCTTGGATATTGCCCTTGTCTTTTAAACCATTTTTTGTTGTGTGGCTATACCTAATGTTTGGCCCAGAGAGGCACAAGAAGCATTTTCTATTACACTGTATGCTTTTATGTCAGCCAGTATGAAAATAAAGGAGCACATAAATCTCTCAAGTGTTGGTCTCCATGCACCTCTATGCATTAGTGTCCAAATGTGTTATGTTGTGCAACAGAAAACAATCAATACACAAGGGAAGGAAAGATAAATCTGCAACTTACGGGTTGGCACAACAGAGTTCACACTCGTTCTTATAAGTTACATTACATTACATTACATTACATTGCAGGCATTTAGCAGACGCTCTTATCCAGAGCAACGTACAACAAGTGCAAGTTACTCTGTCAGTCCCGCACACAGGGTTCCAGTTGGTAGGACATGTCCCTTTCTCAGCATCCTTCGAGCATCTAGGCTGTTATGGGAAGATATGACAGAGCAGCCATTAATTGAAGGGTGTACATGTTTTTTTTTTAAATTTTTCATATTTTATGTTTCTATGATTGTGTATCTGTTCAGCAAATGGCTGTATCCTTAGTAACTTAGTTTCTGCTTATGTGGTTACATGCCAATGCTTTATTTGATGAATATTTGCTGAAGCAAACTGAGTAAACCTTTATGCTTCTTGGCATTTGAACATGTCACCACTCCTGCACGAGGCCACTTTTATAACAACGTAATGTATAATGCTGTCTCATGCAATCCTCAGTTCTGTTAACTATATTACAGAAGAGGAGTCAGACAGTCCAGGAGGGGTCTAAAAAAATCATACTGAACATCAATGCAGACTGGATTCTTTATTCTTTGTGTTTTGTTTTTTATCTGTGTGAGAAACAGTACTTTGAATGCTCTACCCAGCATTACATCTGGTAGGCACATTACATATGACATATTAAGCTAATTTTACACACATTCAAGTGCCATGGGACTTAGAAAAACTTTTGTACAAATAAGCACAGGGAATGCAAATGACTTTTTTTCTCTTCAAACATGGCTTGTTACATGTAAACACAATGTCAGACTTCCCCTCTGTAGTGACTCACCGTAGTGGGCGCTAATAATGGCGGGAAAAACGCTGAGATCTCTGAAAGAAAGAATGAGGTTGACGTGTCAGTGCCCTTTTCTGAGCTAAAGATTGGGAGCCGAGACAATATTGGCAACAACAGTGGACATTGACCCCAACTCGCCATGTCTGTGCTATCATTTTCTGTTTCTAGCGAGAAAAGGATAACACAGAGCGATTCGGGGTCTGGATGATAAAGTGAGACAGCCTAATGTAGTTGTATTACGCCATCAAGTGGTGCTAATGATTTTTGCCTCCCATTGTTTTCTACCACAAGGGCAAGGAGTAAGTAAAACTCCCAGAGCATGCAGTCTGTTTCCATGTCCAGCTCTACATATAAAAATTATAATTATAAAGGCAAGGCAAGGCAAGTTTATTTATATAGCACCTTTCATACACAAAGGCAATTCAAAGTGCTTCACATAGATACATGATGAAACACGGAATAAGAATAAAATAGAGTAAGATATAAAATAACAAATAAAAAAGTTCTCATAAAAATAAAAAAGTGCAGAAATTCACTTTAAAAAGCAATAAATAAACGAATAATAATAAAGCAAATTGTTCCACTCTCTCGAGATTATTATAGAATAATTTTTCTGTGTTTTTTTTCCCCTTTTGGTGCTCGGTCCTTTAAGAAAGTCACAATGCACATGTTACTTTGCCTTCATGGACACAGACACATGAAAATGAAGCTCATTAATGTTAGAACTAGTTGAAATTGAATTCTGGATTTCAAGAATTTGTATTGTAAGTAGTTAAAATAGAATTCTCGATATCAAAAACAAATTGAATAAAAGCTTTAACTTGCCGTAAAAATACACTTCAGTAAAAGTTGAGAATCTGCACTTTAACCACATCTGAAGTGTTCAACCCAAAGAAGCAACGATAACAGTCTGCTCAAATATATTTTAAACCAGCTCGAATAAGACTCCCTTAAATGTCATCAAAAAAGAAAAAAAAACCCATTCACAATCCACACCTTCAATCCCACGGACAGGATAAACAAATGTATTTTGGAGCGGCTAAAATAAGACTCCTTTTAAGGAGAGGTTAATAAATATACACAGATTTTAACATCATGCCCTGAACTTGCTGGTACTCACCAGACACTGCGACCAGCAGCACTATGCAGACCAGGATAGTGTGTTTCATGGTGCCTCTGAGGTTGTCCTAATGAGAGTGTGACTGCAGGTGTGTTTGCCCCTGTTTCTGTCTCTGTTCTGGTCCCAGCTCTCTTTAAATGGAGCCAGAGCCAGTCCCCACAGCACCCCTCTACCATCCTCTGCACACACCAACATTTGGTTGCGCAGGTTATGTAAAATTTAATTTCAGTTATATTCAAAACTCAGAATGAATTAATATTTTTATATTCGTGCCTCCAGAACTGGGATGGCAAGTATGCCATCCAGCCAAGTTACGCCTTGGTGAGGTGGCAGGCCTCGTACCTATACAGCACTGAGAGTTTGCCACTTTTCAGGGTTTCAACATAAACAGACTAGGTTAGCTCTATTTACCACTAATTTCACTCATGTTTTACCCTGATATAGCATGGCTATGTGCTGAAATGGGGCGGGGGTGGGGGGGTTCTATGTGGTGAAACCAAACTGTATTAAAATCGCCTTTAATAAAAGCTGAGAATCTGCACTTTAACCACATATTAATGGTTTGATTACAAATCTGAAATTATGTACATAGAGTACATAACCAAATCAAGGAAAAATATGGCTTTTTTACAAACATTGTGGGGCTCACTATGTATATTACAAACTACAAAAGTTAATGTGGTAAAGAATGGTGTTTGTGTGTGGATTACTGACGAACTGAAAGATATTAACCAATGGAAGTGCTACGAGGATAGCCTACAAGGCACACAGTACAGTAAGAGGTATATTTACAGTTGTTTTATCACTGTAGTATTGTGCAACCAACATTTGGTAGCACCGAAATTGTAAAATATAATTTTCTGTCATATTCAGAACTTTTGAATTACTGCCATTGCCAGTGTTACTTACTAAGGATTAATTGCATGGCCTGGTTGCTTCAGTAAAGCCACAGCAGAGGCATTTCCCAACAGCTTAGATGTGTGCAATAAGGTGACAGGCCCACAATGTCTTCAATGAGCTGCATGACCCGTTCACTTCTCTCTTTACGTTTTGGCACAGAGAGTTGGCGTTTCCGATTATTCCAACCGTGTAGTTCATCTGAATGAGCGCAAGATGAAGACACACTCACAGGAGCTCGGCGTTTCAGTCCTATTCATGCCTGCGGTTAGGATTAACTATAGCTTTCACACGTGCGCCTAAATACACACATGGATTAATATATAATGGAACATTACAATTCTTTTCTCAGTGTACATCAAAAAAAATTTAAATGGCAAAGTGGCAAACAATTGTACCACTTTTCAAAATTAAAAGGCACCGAAAATGGTTTCATGAAGACAAAATTTGAGTGTCAGAGAGTGCTATGTTCACACTGACCTGCTGTGGGCTTTTTTTTGTCTTTTTTCTTTTTTTTTTTTAGGAAAGAGTGGATCTATATGAATAAAAAGAGATTCATCTTTAACTGCACTAGTCTTTTAAGCAAAATGTGTGGATGTATTGTGTTACATGCAGAACTAAAAATCGATGAACATCAGTCTGTCATATGCAACAGGGCTTTCTAAATGCTTCTGGGAAAGATTGGTTAGGGTGCCATCAGTGCCTCAAATTTTTTGTTTGAATTTTACAGCTTGTTTGCATTGGTAAAGCCACAGCAGAGTCATTTCTCAAAAGTAAAATATCATTTTAGGTACATTCAAAACTTTTGGACAACTACAGTGTTATGTACTCAGGATTAATTCATTAAAATTTTTATACCCATTTGCATTGCTAGCGCAAGGGCTGAGGCATTTCCCAACAGCTTAGACGTGTGCAATAAGTTGACAGGCCCAAAATGTCTTCAACCAGCTGCTTGACCCTTTGATTTCCCACTTTACATTTTGCTTAGGTACGTAAAGGGGCTGTTTGTGATTTTTCCAACTATGGAGTTCATCGGAATGACCAGAAGGTGGAAGCACACTCACCGGAGCTCTGAGTTTCGGTCATATTTATGCTCCCCCTCCCTCAAATTTTTTGTTTGAATTTTGTTTGAACGGCTTGGAGAAAGCCGTTCCGGACGACGCATGCGCAGTTTAAACCAAGCCGTTCTGGACGACGCATGCGCAGTTTTAACCCGAATATGGCATCGGCTGTTTTGTTCTACTAAATGTTCAACATTATGATTCGTGACTCATTATTTATTTATTTTTACTTGGAGGGGTTTGGGGGTCTGTGAATGAGAGTAAGTTGGACATGGCTTTAGTAATATGTATCCATTAAGAGCTCAGGTGTTAACGTTAGCTAACTAGCGAACTTTAGCTAAATTAACATTAGGCTACTCACTGTAGTCGGGTGCACGCACGGCTGTGTACTGTTTTTCCTTTGTTAAGCACTCGGCTAGCAAACTAGCCGGTTCGATAATTCGGCCACCTTGCTGACCGGGAAAAAGAAGAAGGAGAAAACGCTAAATCATCTAAGTTTATGGGTTTATCGTGCGGACATGTGAAGTTGTTTGTTAATTCTGTCTGTAGAAATAGGATCAGAAGGTACCGAAATGAACGTGCTTAAGGTCTGAGAGTCTGTGATCAGAGTGGTCATTTCTGTAGGAAACCCTGAAAAGTGACAAACTCTCGCTGCTGTATAGGTATGAGGCATGCCGCCAGCCAATGTGTAACTTGACGGGATGGCATACCTGCAATTACTTATACTGATGCCACCAATGTTTGTTCGGTTTGCCAAATGGATGACCTCTTGTTTGGGGGTTTCTGGTATATCTCATGTTTAGTAGGGATGATCATCGGGAAGTATTGTGCTACCTTTTAGGGTAGTGCACGCTGGTACATGGACTGCAATACCTGAATCAGATCCATTCATCACCAAACCACCAAAAAATATATACTTAAACATTCATTAAAACATGTAAATTAAGTATGTGAGTTGTCCTGACTGTATTCTGTTTGTTGCCTGTTTACACATTCCCTGTGTGAAAATATCATTAAGTGGATTTATCATTAGTTGGCTCTCTGAGTTGCTGACAGGAGCCTCTTCAACAGTCATTTATCACTGCGGTCACCGCAGATAGCATTCATTGTGCACAACACTCAGAAACTTCTGTCCTGTAGACTGTGAGTCATGACACAACTACAAACTTGTAATGATGGAAGATGCGCGTGCTGAATGCTGAATTACTTTATTGATGCAGTGTACAGAATACACTCAAGCAGCAGGGTACAGATTATGAATAAGCATTAGTCTCCAGATTACAGCCTATGCAGTGGGCCTTCTAGATTCTTCCCCATGGACTCCAAGCTGATGAGCAAGCAGGTAGGGCAAGTGTTGCACGACAGCCGTTACGTTCCCATCCGTAAAACAATGTAGAAGAAATCAGTTGAACTGTTGCGGACAGTTTACTTTCCATTTTCGGATCAACACCTCCCAGGGAACTTGATCTTGATCGGTTTCCCCCTATAAGGGAAATATAGAACAATGTCACAGCTGCAATACACAGAAAAACACTTCAAGCCTGATATTATGTTGGAAAGAAACAAACCAAGTTTGGAGAAAATATAGTCCCCGTACTAATTTTCAAAAATTCTGCTTTGAATTTCAACAATAAAACAAAACGTTTGAAAGTTGTACAATAAAGGGTTGCAAGGCCTGTGGTATTCGAATGTGTCTAAAATTACATGAATATGTCATGTGTACCACATGTAATGCTGGGTAGTGTATTTAGAGTAATGTTTCTCATATGGATAAAAAGAAAACACAAATAAAACAGAATCCAGTCTGCTCTGGTGTACAGTCTGATGTTTTTAGACCCCTCCTACCCTGCCCAGGCAAAATGTTTAACTCAGTTTGATCCAGTAAATATTCATTTACTAAACTAGTGGCATGTAAAAATGTAAGAAATAACTGTAACATGGCCATTTGCCATACAGATAAAGGATCATAGAAAAATAAAAGACTCAGGTGTCTCTGATGCCAGCATGTCATGACTAAATAGCCACCTTTTGAGTCTTTTGGTTGTCTCCTAAATAGAAACATGTAGTAGTAGTAGTAGTAGTAGTGTTTTTTATTCAGTCATCACACACAATACAATATAATATAAACAGTCTAGAGAGTATAAACAAGTCAACAATCTATGTATTAGGTAGCGACTGAAAAGGCACAGGCAGAAGCATAATGCTTATATATGCCTATCCTACATTCTTATCAATTTAAGCTACCCTCCAAAAATAAAACTTAACAAAATAAAAATCATTCACAATTGTAACCCTCAAAAATAGCTTTATAAACCATTCTTTTGAAAACAAAAAGCGAGTTACACATTCTTACATTTATATTAGCATTATTCCATAATTTAACCCCAACAATAGAAATACATCTCCTTTTAATCCATTTTTTAACTTTTTGTGCAGTGAACTTACAAACATCTCTCAAATCATAATTGCACTCCTGTATTGAAAAAAACCTTTGTACACAATCTGGGAGTGACTTTGTTTTAGCTCTAAACATAATTTGCATTATTTTATAACATACCAAATCATTAAATTTCATAACATGGATTTTATAAACATTGGATTAGTGTGATCATAGTAACCAGCCTTATTAATAATACGTATGGCTCGTTTTTGTAGTAAGACTATTGATTTTATAGTCGTTTTAAAGGCCGACCCCCACAATTCCACACAGTAAGACATATAAGGAAGTATAAGTGAGCAATACATTATATACACGGCCTTATAATTGAATATATCCCTAGATTTATAAAGGATTGCTATTGACTTTGAAATTTTTCCTTTAATATAGTCAATATGTTGTTTCCATGTTAATTTATGATCAATCACAACCTCTAAGAATTTTGTCTCAAAAACTCTTTCAATTTCAACGTCACAGATTTTTAATTCAATATCCCCATCAATTTCTTTTTGATTACCAAAGACCATAAATTTAGTTTTCTTAATATTGAGAGACAATTTATTAACATCAAACCAAGTTTTGAGAATTTCCAGCTCCCTTTCAATAGCATACAAAAGTTCCTTTACATTTTTCCCAGAGCAAAATAAATTTGTATCGTCTACAAAAATGACAAATTTTAACATTTCAGTAACATTGCAAACATCATTAATATAAAGTAAAAAAAATGTTTTGGACCAATCACCGATCCCTGGGGTACCCCACAGGTGACCTTCCGAAATCCTGACAGTTTCATTAATTTGCACACATTGCTGTCTATTTTCCAAGTAGCTTTCCAGCCAAGAGTAAGCTATACCTCTTCCATACTTCTCCAATTTTCTCAATAATTGGCTGTGATCTATAGTATCAAAAGCCTTCTGTAGGTCAATATAAATACCAATAGAACACTCATCATTTTCAACTGCCTTTGTTATTTCTTCTACCATCTCCATTACTGCATATGTAGTAGTTCTATTTTCCCTAAATCCATACTGGTGTTCACTCAATAATTCATATTTACCAATGAAGAGATCCAATTGTTTCACAAATAGTTTCTGTAATATTTTTGAAAATGGAGGAAGAAGGGACACCGGTCTATAATTATCCATGTAGTGCTTATCTCCATTTTTAAATATTGGTATTACCTTTGCTGATTTCATATTATTAGGAAAAACACCTCTTTGAAAAGACAGATTATCATCAACGGTGCTTTTTATATTGTCCACTGAAGCATCAGAGCTATTTAAAAAATAACTTGGAAATTCAGATTTATAACATCTATTCCGAATAATATGATTGATTACTTTCCAAGTCCTTTGAATGTTGTTTTTACTCTCCTCTAATATTTTATTGTAGTATTCCTTCTTCTGTAATCTCATAATGGAAATCAATTTATTCTTATACAACTTATATTTTTCTTCACTTTCACTGGTTCTCAGTTGTAAATATTTCTTATAAAGTAAATTTTTCTTTTTGCATGCCCTTTGCAGAGTTTTTGTCATCCATGGCTTTCGTTTATATTTATCCTTCAACCAGCACATTCTAATAGGACAATGTTTGTTATATAACTCTATGAATGTGAACAAAAACGCATCATAGTCCTGATTAGGATCATCAACATACACCTCATCTCAGTTGTAATTTATAAGGTCCATCTTTAAGGCCTCAATTCTTTCTGGTGTCCTTATTCTTACTAATTTACAAGAAGGCTCACTTAACCTTTAAATTTTGTGAAATCACAAAAATAGGAAGATGATCACTGATATCACTTAAAAACAAACCACTTGTTGCTTGGTCATGAACATTAGTAAAAATGTTATCAATAAGTGCGGCACTTTCTTTAGTTATCCTACTAGGTTTATCAATAAGGGGCCAGAGACCAAAACTAAACATTACATTACAAAAGTCTGTTGTTAGTTTATGTTCATTATATTTTAACAAGTCTATATTAAAGTCACCACAAACAAAAATTGATTTCTTATTACATACTTTCCCAAAAATATCAACTATGGTATTCATAAATTGATCAATGTCACTGCTTGGGGTCAGTATTTTTTTATATGAATCTTGCTGATCATATTCATTTGAACATGTGGTCATGATTCACATGCCCTAGACCAGTGGTTCTCAAAATTGGTCCTGGGGGACCCCTGTGTATGCTGGTTTTCATTCCAACCTCAACAGCAATCCCAGAATTTTAACAAGCTGTTAATTTTTCTTAATTAGGTGCCGATTTTGAGAACCACGTGCCCTAGATATGCTGTGATTAACCATACTAAACACAACTATTTGATTTTCTACATTTCCTGTAATTCATGGCTTCAAATAATATGATTATTTAGTGTGTCACACAGACCAGCTTCCTCTGAGTTCATGTATCTGTAGAGTACTTGTGGAGTCCAGCCTTGTGTAGGTCTTCCACAATAAAATTATTTTTTTCTATTGTCAATTCAAGGTGACTGCCTGATTCCTTATGAAAGACACTCACAGACTCTTGGATATTGCCCTTGTCTTTTAAACCATTTCTTGTTGTGTGGCTATACCTAATGTTTGGCCCAGAGAGGCACAAGAAGCAGTGCATTTTCTATTACACTGTATGCTTTTATGTCAGCCAGTATGAAAATAAAGGAGCACATAAATCTCTCAAGCGTTGGTCTCCATGCACCTCTGTGCATTAGTGTCCAAATGTGTTATGTTGTGCAACAGAAAACAATCAATACACAAGGGAAGGAAAGATAAATCTGCAACTTACAGGTTAGCACGACAGAGTTCACACTCGTTCTTATAAGTTACTCTGTCAGTCCCGCACACAGGGTGCCAGTTGTTAGGACATGTCCCTTTCTCAGCATCCGCCGTGCATCTAGGCTGTTATGGGAGGATATGACAGAGCAGCCATTAATTGAAGGGTGTACATGTTTTTTTTTTAATTTTTCATATTTTATGTTTCTATGATTGTGTATCTGTTCAGCAAATGGCCGTATCCTTAGTAACTTAGTTTCTGCTTATGTGGTTACATGCCAATGCTTTATTTGATGAATATTTGCTGAAGCAAACTGAGTAAACCTTTATGCTTCTTGGCATTTGAACATGTCACCACTCCTGCACGAGGCCACTTTTCTAACAACGTAATGTATAATGCTGTCTCATGCAATCCTCAGTTCTGTTAACTATATTACAGAAGAGGAGTCAGACAGTCCAGGGGGGGTCTAAAAAAATCATACTGAACATCAATGCAGACTGGATTCTTTATTCTTTGTGTTTTGTTTTTTATCTGTGTGAGAAACAGTACTTTGAATGCTCTACTCAGCATTACATCTGGTAGGCACATTACATATGACATATTAAGCTAATTTTACACACATTCAAGTACCATGGGACTTAGAAAAACTTTTGTACAAATAAGCACAGGGAATGCAAATGACTTTTTTTCTCTTCAAACATGGCTTGTTACATGTAAACACAATGTCAGACTTCCCCTCTGTAGTGACTCACCGTAGTGGGCGCTAATAATGGCGGGAAAAACGCTGAGATCTCTGAAAGAAAGAATGAGGTTGACGTGTCAGTGCCCTTTTCTGAGCTAAAGATTGGGAGCCGAGACAATATTGGCAACAACAGTGGACATTGACCCCAACTCGCCATGTCTGTGCTATCATTTTCTGTTTCTAGCGAGAAAAGGATAACACAGAGCGATTCGGGGTCTGGATGATAAAGTGAGACAGCCTAATGTAGTTGTATTACGCCATCAAGTGGTGCTAATGATTTTTGCCTCCCATTGTTTTCTACCACAAGGGCAAGGAGTAAGTAAAACTCCCAGAGCATGCAGTTTGTTTCCATGTCCAGCTCTACATATAAAAATTATAATTATAAAGGCAAGGCAAGGCAAGTTTATTTATATAGCACCTTTCATACACAAAGGCAATTCAAAGTGCTTCACATAGATACATGATGAAACACGGAATAAGAATAAAATAGAGTAAGATATAAAATAACAAATAAAAAAGTTCTCATAAAAATAAAAAAGTGCAGAAATTCACTTTAAAAAGCAATAAATAAACGAATAATAATAAAGCAAATTGTTCCACTCTCTCGAGATTATTATAGAATAATTTTTCTGTGTTTTTTTTCCCCTTTTGGTGCTCGGTCCTTTAAGAAAGTCACAATGCACATGTTACTTTGCCTTCATGGACACAGACACATGAAAATGAAGCTCATTAATGTTAGAACTAGTTGAAATTGAATTCTGGATATCAAGAATTCCATTTTGAACTAGTTAAAATGTAATTCTTGATATCAAAAATTCTTATTTTTACTAGTTAAAATTAAATAGTTGATATCAAGAATTCATATTATTACTAGTTAAAATGGAATTCTTGATTTCAAGAATTTGTATTGTAAGTAGTTAAAATGGAATTCTCGATATCAAAAACAAATTGAATAAAAGCTTTAACTTGCCGTAAAAATGCACTTCAGTAAAAGTTGAGAATTTGCACTTTAACCACATCTGAAGTGTTCAACCCAAAGAAGCAACGATAACAGTCTGCTCAAATATATTTTAAACCAGCTCGAATAAGACTCCCTTAAATGTCATCAAAAAAGAAAAAAAAACCCATTCACAATCCACACCTTCAACCCCACGGACAGGATAAACAAATGTATTTTGGAGCAGCTAAAATAAGACTCCTTTTAAGGAGAGGTTAATAAATATACACAGATTTTAACATCATGCCCTGAACTTGCTGGTACTCACCAGACACTGCGACCAGCAGCACTATGCAGACCAGGATAGTGAGTTTCATGGTGCCTCTGAGGTTGTCCTAATGAGAGTGTGACTGCAGGTGTGTTTGCCCCTGTTTCTGTCTCTGTTCTGGTCCCAGCTCTCTTTATATGGAGCTGGACCCTGTCCCCACAGCACCCCTCTACCATCCTCTGCACGCACCAACATTTGGTTGCGCAGGTTATGTAAAATTTAATTTCGGTTATATTCAAAACTCAGAATTAATTTAAATTTTTCTATTCGTGCCTCCAGAACTGGGATGGCAAGTATGCCATCCAGCCAAGTTACGCCTTGGTGAGGTGGCAGGCCTCGTACCTATACAGCACTGAGAGTTTGCCACTTTTCAGGGTTTCAACATAAACAGACTAGGTTAGCTCTATTTACCACTAATTTCACTCATGTTTTACCCTGATATAGCATGGCTATGTGCTGAAATGGGGCGGGGGTGGGGGGGTTCTATGTGGTGAAACCAAACTGTATTAAAATCGCCTTTAATAAAAGCTGAGAATCTGCACTTTAACCACATATTAATGGTTTGATTACAAATCTGAAATTATGTACATAGAGTACATAACCAAATCAAGGAAAAATATAGCTTTTTTACAAACATTGTGGGGCTCACTATGTATATTACAAACTACAAAAGTTAATGTGGTAAAGAATGGTGTTTGTGTGTGGATTACTGACGAACTGAAAGATATTAACCAATGGAAGTGCTACGAGGATAGCCTACAAGGCACACAGTACAGTAAGAGGTATATTTACAGTTGTTTTATCACTGTAGTATTGTGCAACCAACATTTGGTAGCACCGAAATTGTAAAATATAATTTTCTGTCATATTCAGAACTTTTGAATTACTGCCATTGCCAGTGTTACTTACTAAGGATTAATTGCATGGCCTGGTTGCTTCAGTAAAGCCACAGCAGAGGCATTTCCCAACAGCTTAGATGTGTGCAATAAGGTGACAGGCCCACAATGTCTTCAATGAGCTGCATGACCCGTTCACTTCTCTCTTTACGTTTTGGCACAGAGAGTTGGCGTTTCCGATTATTCCAACCGTGTAGTTCATCTGAATGAGCGCAAGATGAAGACACACTCACAGGAGCTCGGCGTTTCAGTCCTATTCATGCCTGCGGTTAGGATTAACTATAGCTTTCACACGTGCGCCTAAATACACACATGGATTAATATATAATGGAACATTACAATTCTTTTCTCAGTGTACATCAAAAAAAATTTAAATGGCAAAGTGGCAAACAATTGTACCACTTTTCAAAATTAAAAGGCACCGAAAATGGTTTCATGAAAACAAAATTTGAGTGTCAGAGAGTGCTATGTTCACACTGACCTGCTGTGGGCTTTTTTTTTTGTCTTTTTTCTTTTTTTTTTAGGAAAGAGTGGATCTATATGAATAAAAAGAGATTCATCTTTAACTGCACTAGTCTTTTAAGCAAAATGTGTGGATGTATTGTGTTACATGCAGAACTAAAAATCGATGAACATCAGTCTGTCATATGCAACAGGGCTTTCTAAATGCTTCTGGGAAAGATTGGTTAGGGTGTCATCAGTGCCTCAAATTTTTTGTTTGAATTTTACAGCTTGTTTGCATTGGTAAAGCCACAGCAGAGTCATTTCTCAAAAGTAAAATATCATTTTAGGTACATTCAAAACTTTTGGACAACTACAGTGTTATGTACTCAGGATTAATTCATTAAAATTTTTATACCCATTTGCATTGCTAGCGCAAGGGCTGAGGCATTTCCCAACAGCTTAGACGTGTGCAATAAGTTGACAGGCCCAAAATGTCTTCAACCAGCTGCTTGACCCTTTGATTTCCCACTTTACATTTTGCTTAGGTACGTAAAGGGGCTGTTTGTGATTTTTCCAACTATGGAGTTCATCGGAATGACCAGAAGGTGGAAGCACACTCACCGGAGCTCTGAGTTTCGGTCATATTTATGCTCCCCCTCCCTCAAATTTTTTGTTTGAATTTTGTTTGAACGGCTTGGAGAAAGCCGTTCCGGACGACGCATGCGCAGTTTAAACCAAGCCGTTCTGGACGACGCATGCGCAGTTTTAACCCGAATATGGCATCGGCTGTTTTGTTCTACTAAATGTTCAACATTATGATTCGTGACTCATTATTTATTTATTTTTACTTGGAGGGGTTTGGGGGTCTGTGAATGAGAGTAAGTTGGACATGGCTTTAGTAATATGTATCCATTAAGAGCTCAGGTGTTAACGTTAGCTAACTAGCGAACTTTAGCTAAATTAACATTAGGCTACTCACTGTAGTCGGGTGCACGCACGGCAGTGTACTGTTTTTCCTTTGTTAAGCACTCGGCTAGCAAACTAGCCGGTTCGATAATTCGGCCACCTTGCTGACCGGGAAAAAGAAGAAGGAGAAAACGCTAAATCATCTAAGTTTATGGGTTTATCGTGCGGACATGTGAAGTTGTTTGTTAATTCTGTCTGTAGAAATAGGATCAGAAGGTACCGAAATGAACGTGCTTAAGGTCTGAGAGTCTGTGATCAGAGTGGTCATTTCTGTAGGAAACCCTGAAAAGTGACAAACTCTCGCTGCTGTATAGGTATGAGGCATGCCGCCAGCCAATGTGTAACTTGACGGGATGGCATACCTGCAATTACTTATACTGATGCCACCAATGTTTGTTCGGTTTGCCAAATGGATGACCTCTTGTTTGGGGGTTTCTGGTATATCTCATGTTTAGTAGGGATGATCATCGGGAAGTATTGTGCTACCTTTTAGGGTAGTGCACGCTGGTACATGGACTGCAATACCTGAATCAGATCCATTCATCACCAAACCACCAAAAAATATATACTTAAACATTCATTAAAACATGTAAATTAAGTATGTGAGTTGTCCTGACTGTATTCTGTTTGTTGCCTGTTTACACATTCCCTGTGTCAAAATATCATTAAGTGGATTTATCATTAGTTGGCTCTCTGAGTTGCTGACAGGAGCCTCTTCAACAGTCATTTATCACTGCGGTCACCGCAGATAGCATTCATTGTGCACAACACTCAGAAACTTCTGTCCTGTAGACTGTGAGTCATGACACAACTACAAACTCATAATGATGGAAGATGCGTGTGCTGAATGCTGAATTACTTTATTGATGCGGTGTACAGAATACACTCAAGCGGCAGGGTACAGATTATGAATAAACAGTCTCCAGATTACAGACTATGCAGTGGGCCTTCTAGATTCTTCCCCATGGACTCCAAGCAGATGAGCAAGCAGGTAGGGCAAGTGTTGCACGACAGCCGTTACGTTCCCATCCATAAAACAATGTAGGAGAAATCAGTTGAACTGTTGCGGACAGTTTACTTTCCATTTTCAGATCAACATTTCCCACGGGACTTGATCTTGATCGGTCTCTGCCTAGAACTGAAATATAGAACAATGTCACAGCTGCAATACACAGAAAAACACTTCAAGCCTGATATTATGTTGGAAAGAAACGAACCAAGTTTGGAGAAAATATAGTCCCCGTACTAATTTTCAGTTGAAAAATTCTGCTTTAAATTTCAACCATAAAACAAAATGTTTGAAAGTTGTACAATAAAGGGTTGCAAGGCCTGTGGTATTCGAATGTTTCTAAAATTACATGAATATGTCGTGTACCACGTAATGCTGGGTAGTGTATTTAGAGTAATGTTTCTCATATGGATAAAAAGAAAACACAAATAAAACAGAATCCAGGCTGCTCTGGTGTACAGTCTGATGTTTTTAGACCCCTCCTACCCTGCCCAGGCAAAATGTTTAACTCAGTTTGATCCAGTAAATATTAATTTACTAAACTAGTGGCATGTAAAAATGTAAGAAATAACTGTAACATGGCCATTTGCCATACAGATAAAGGATCATAGAAAAATAAAAGACTCAGGTGTCTCTGATGCCAGCATGTCATGACTAAATAGCCACCTTTTGAGTCTTTTGGTTGTCTCCTAAATAGAAACATGTAGTAGTAGTAGTAGTAGTAGTAGTGTTTTTTATTCAGTCATCACACACAATACAATATAATATAAACAGTCTAGAGAGTATGAACAAGTCAACAATCTATGTATTAGGTAGCGACTGAAAAGGCCCAGGCAGAAGCATAATGCTTATATATGCCTATCCTACATTCTTATCAATTTAAGCTACCCTCCAAAAATAAAACTTAATAAAATAAAAATCATTCACAATTGTAACCCTCAAAAATAGCTTTATAAACCATTCTTTTGAAAACAAAAAGCGAGTTACACATTCTTACATTTATATTAGCATTATTCCATAATTTAACCCCAACAATAGAAATACATCTCCTTTTAATCCCTTTTTTAGCTTTTTGTACAGTGAACTTACAAACATCTCTCAAATCATAATTGCACTCCTGTATTGAAAAAAACCTTTGTACACAATCTTGGAGTGACTTTGTTTTAGCTCTAAACATAATTTGCATTATTTTATAATATACCAAATCATTAAATTTCATAACATGGGATTTTATAAACATTGGATTAGTGTGATCATAGTAACCAGCCTTAATAATAATACGTATGGCTCGTTTTTGTAGTAAGACTATTGATTTTATAGTCGTTTTAAAGGCCGACCCCCACAATTCCACACAGTAAGACATATAAGGAAGTATAAGTGAGCAATAAATTATATGCAAGGCCTTATAATTGAATTTATCCCTAGATTTATAAAGGATTGCTACTGACTTTGAAATTTTTCCTTTAATATTGTCAATATGTTGTTTCCATGTTAATTTATGATCAATCACAACCTCTAAGAATTCAATATCCCCATCAATTTCTTTTTGATTACCAAAAACCATAAATTTAGTTTTCTTAATATTGAGAGACAATTTATTAACATCAAAGTTTTGAGAATTTCCAGCTCCCTTTCAATAGCATACAAAAGTTCCTTTACATTTTTCCCAGAGCAAAATAAATTTTTTTATTGTCTGCAAAAATGACAAATTTTAACATTTCAGTAACATTGCAAACATCATTAATATAAAGTAAAAAAAATGTTTTGGACCAATCACCGATCCCTGGGGTACCCCACAGGTGACCTTCCTAAATCCTGACACAGTTTCACACATTGCTGTCTATTTTCCAAGTAGCTTTCCAGCCAAGAGTAAGCTATACCTCTTATTCCATACTTCTCCAATTTTCTCAATGATTGGCTGTGATCTATAGTATCAAAAGCCTTCTGTAGGTCAATATAAATACCAATAGAACACTCATCATTTTCAACTGCCTTTGTTATTTCTTCTACCATCTCCATTACTGCATATGTAGTAGTTCTATTTTCCCTAAATCCATACTGGTGTTCACTCAATAATTCATATTTACCAATGAAGAGATCCAATTGTTTCACAAATAATTTCTGTAATATTTTTGAAAATGGAGGAAGAAGGGACACCGGTCTATAATTATCCATGTAGTGCTTATCTCCATTTTTAAATATTGGTATTACCTTTGCTGATTTCATATTATTAGGAAAAACACCTCTTTGAAAAGACGGATTATCATCAACAATGCTTTTTATATTGTCCACTGTAGCATCAGAGCTATTTAAAAAATAACTTGGAAATTCAGATTTATAACATCTATTCCAAAAAATATGATTGATTACTTTCCAAGTCCTTTGAATGTTGTTTTTACTCTCCTCTAATATTTTATTGTAGTATTCCTTCTTCTGTAATCTCATAATGGAAATCAATGTATTCTTATACAACTTATATTTTTCTTCACTTTCACTGGTTCTCAGTTGTAAATATTTCTTATAAAGTAAATTTTTCTTTTTGCATGCCCTTTGCAGACTTTTTGTCATCCATGGCTGTCCTTTATATTTATCCTTCAACCAGCACTTTCTAATAGGACAATGTTTGTTATATAACTCTATGAATGTGAACAAAAATGCATCATAGTCCTGATTAGGATCATCAACATACACCTCATCCCAGCTGTAATTTATAAGGTCCATCTTTAAGGCCTCAATTCTTTCTGGTGTCCTTATTCTTACTAGTTTACAAGAAGGCTCACTTACACCAACTGAACATTTAACCTTTAAATTATGTGAAATCACAAAAATAGGAAGATGATCACTGATATCACTTAAAAACAAACCACTTGTTGCTTGGTCATGAACATTAGTAAAAATGTTATCAATAAGTGTGGAACTTTCTTTAGTTATCCTACTAGGTTTATCAATAAGGGGCCAGAGACCAAAACTAAACATTACATTACAAAAGTCTGTTGTTAGTTTATGTTCATTATATTTTAACAAGTTTATATTAAAGTCACTACAAACAAAAATTGATTTCTTATTACATACCTTCCCAAAAATATCAACTATGGTATTCATAAATTGATCAATGTCATTGCTTGGGGTCAGTATTTTTTTATATGAATCTTGCTGATCATATTAATTTAAACATGTGGTCGTGATTCACGTGCCCTAGACCAGTGGTTCTCAAAATTGGTCCTGGGGGACCCCTGTGTATGCTGGTTTTCATTCCAACCTCAACAGCAATCCCAGAATTTTAACAAGCTGTTAATTTTTCTTAATTAGGTGCCGATTTTGAGAACCACGTGCCCTAGACATGCTGTGATTAACCATACTAAACACAACTATTTGATTTTCTACATTTCCTGTAATTCATGGCTGCAAATAATATGATTATTTAGTGTGTCACACAGACCAGCTTCCTCTGAGTTCATGTATCTGTAGAGCACTTATGGAGTCCAGTCTCGTGTAAGTCTTCCACAATAAAATTATTTTTTTCTATTGTCAATTCAAGGTAACTGCCTGATTCCTTATGAAAGACACTCACAGACTCTTGGATATTGCCCTTGTCTTTTAAACCATTTCTTGTTGTGTGGCTATACCTAATGTTTGGCCCAGAGAGGCACAAGAAGCAGTGCATTTTCTATTACACTGTATGCTTTTATGTCAGCCAGTATGAAAATAAAGGAGCACATAAATCTCTCAAGTGTTGGTCTCCATGCACCTCTGTGCATTAGTGTCCAAATGTGTTATGTTGTGCAACAGAAAACAATCAATACACAAGGGAAGGAAAGATAAATCTGCAACTTACAGGTTAGCACGACAGAGTTCACACTCGTTCTTATAAGTTACTCTGTCAGTCCCGCACACAGGGTGCCAGTTGGTAGGACATGTCCCTTTCTCAGCATCCGCCGTGCATGTAGGCTGTTATGGGAGGATATGACAGAGCAGCCATTAATTGAAGGGTGTACATGTTTTTTTTTTAATTTTTCATATTTTATGTTTCTATGATTGTGTATCTGTTCAGCAAATGGCCGTATCCTTAGTAACTTAGTTTCTGCTTATGTGGTTACATGCCAATGCTTTATTTGATGAATATTTGCTGAAGCAAACTGAGTAAACCTTTATGCTTCTTGGCATTTGAACATGTCACCACTCCTGCACGAGGCCACTTTTCTAACAACGTAATGTATAATGCTGTCTCATGCAATCCTCAGTTCTGTTAACTATATTACAGAAGAGGAGTCAGACAGTCCAGGAGGGGTCTAAAAAAATCATACGGAACATCAATGCAGACTGGATTCTTTATTCTTTGTGTTTTGTTTTTTATCTGTGTGAGAAACAGTACTTTGAATGCTCTACCCAGCATTACATCTGGTAGGCACATTACATATGACATTAAGCTAATTTTACACACATTCAAGTACCATGGGACTTAGAAAAACTTCTGTACAAATAAGCACAGAGAATGCAAATGACTTTTTTTCTCTTCAAACATGGCTTGTTACATGTAAACACAATGTCAGACTTCCCCTCTTTAGTGACTCACTCTCACGGGCCGGTCAAATATCCCGAAAGGCGCTGAGAACTCTGAAAGAAAGAATGAGGTTGACGTGTCAGTGCCCTTTTCTGTTGGGAATGGCAGTTTGTCAGTAAGGTCATAGCTGAGCACATCTCAGCCATAGTCCAGTGTCATAGTTGTGTTGCGGATGAATACTTCAACGCACATTGTTTCCCCGTAGTCTAGCAACAGTGTGGATTTTCCTGTGGCGGCCCAGCGGTAAGATTGTCCGCCACAATAAAAATAATGCTTATAAATAATATTTCAGCTATAATAACAAACAGTTATAGAATTTCACCTGAGCTAAAGATTGGGAGCCGAGACAATATTGGCAACAACAGTGGACATTGACCCCAACTCGCCGTGTCTGTGCTATCATTTTCTGTTTCTGGCGAGAAAAGGATAACACAGAGCGATTCGGGGGCTGGATGATAAAGTGAGACAGCCTAATGTAGTTGTATTACGCCATCAAGTGGTGCTAATGATTTTTGCCTCCCATTGTTTTCTACCACAAGGGCAAGGTGTAAGTAAAACTCCCAGAGCATGCAGCCTGTTTGCTTGTCCAGCTCTACATATAAAAATGATAATTATAAAGGCAAGGCAAGGCAAGGCATGTTTATTTATATAGCACCTTTCATACACAAAGGCAATTCAAAGTGCTTCACATAGATACATGATGAAACACGGAATAAGAATAAAATAGAGTAAGATATAAAATAACAAATAAAAAAGTTCTCATAAAAATAAAAAAGTGCAGACATTCACTTAAAAAAGGAATAAATAAACGAATAATAATAAAGCACATTGTTCCACTCTCTCGTTATTATTGTAGAATAATTTTTCCGTGTTTTTTTTTTCCCTTTTGGTGCTCGGTCCTTTAAGAAAGTCACAGTGCACATGTTACTTTGCCATCATGGACACAGACACATGAAAATGAAGCTCATTAATGTTAGAACTAGTTGAAATTGAATTCTGGATATCAAGAATTCTATTTTTAACTAGTTCAAATGTAATTCTTGATATCAAAAATTCTTATTTTTACTAGTTAAAATTGAATAGTTTATATCAAGAATTCATCTTATTACTAGTTAAAATGGAATTCTTGATTTCAAGAATTTGTATTGTAAGTAGTTAAAATGGAATTCTCAATATCAAAAACAAATTGAATAAAAGCTTTAACGGCTTGCCGTAAAAATACACTTCAATAAAAGCTGAGAATCTGCACTTTAACCACATCTGAAGTGTTCAAACCAAAGAAGCAACGATAACAGTCTGCTCAAATATATTTTAAACCAGCTCGAATAAGACTCCCTTAAATGTCATCAAAAAAGAAAAAAAAACCCCATTCACAATCCACACCTTCAACCCCACGGACAGGATAAACAAATATATTTTGGAGCAGCTAAAATAAGACTCCATTTAAGGAGGGGTTAATAAATATACACTGATTTTAACATCATGCCCTGAACTTGCTGGTACTCACCAAACACTGCGACCAGCAGCACTATGCAGACCAGGATAGTGTGTTTCATGGTGCCTCTGAGGTTGTCCTAATGAGAGTGTGACTGCAGGTGTGTTTGCCCCTGTTTCTGTCTCTGTTCTGGTCCCAGCTCTCTTTATATGGAGCTGGACCCTGTCCCCACAGCACCCCTCTACCATCCTCTGCACGCACCAACATTTGGTTGCGCAGGTTATGTAAAATTTAATTTCGGTTATATTCAAAACTCAGAATTAATTTAAATTTTTCTATTCGTGCCTCCAGAACTGGGATGGCAAGTATGCCATCCAGCCAAGTTACGCCTTGGTGAGGTGGCAGACCTCGTACCTATACAGCACTGAGAGTTTGCCACTTTTCAGGGTTTCCTACAGAAATAGCCAGAATGGCCACAGGCTCTCAGCACTTAAAAACATTAACTTCTGCACCTGCTGACCTTGTGTAGACACACAGAATTCAAAAACAAATTTACACATTCTCAGAATACAGCCCCAAATTTAGGGGATTTTGTGTTTTTTCCTTCTTCTTCTTCTTCTTCCTGCTGATTACATCATCACAAATGATCCAGGCCCACAAATAATACGTCTCTCCATTGAACATTTAGGTACATCAGCCAATAAAAATATCAGATACACACACAAACTGGACGTACATATATTTAACCAAAATAATTTGTGCCTACTTCGGCTACTTTGGTGGTGGCCTGTTGGTAACGTGCTTGTCCACGGGATCTTTAACTCATTACGCAAGCTTATTTGCTAAATAATAATTGCTTTGAAGCTATTGCTTTTGCATCTGTATAATCTTTGTGGGAACTCATTTGTATTCCTGAAATACATATTAATTTATTATTTTGCATACAAACTGCATTTTTTTATGACTAAAGGTGAGTATTGTTAGTCTCTCAGTGAGCAAAAAGACCGAATACAAATGGTATCTAAATGTCTGAAGGGATGGAAATCTAGGTTGACAGATGTTTCGACATAAACAGACTAGGTTAGCTCTATTTACCACTAATTTCTCTCATGTTTTACCCTGATATAGCCTGGCTATGTGCTAGCCGGCTAGGAAGCTTTCGCTTTTCAACCAAATCTTTCACTGAACATTTAGATTGTACATGTTTCCATCTAGGTTGTATATGTTACCATTTATGTTTGGTTAACCGGCTAGATTTGGTTGAAATGTGAAAGTTTTCTAGTCGGCTAAGATTTTTGAAGTGGTTTTCTTTGAAATTCCTTAATCATAATTCTTATTGAGTGATACTGTGAGATGCCCACTCTATGGATAAAAAGTGGAATTTGTTTGTGGAAACAGAAAGTTTATTTTTGATTCCAATCTGAATTTCCCCATATATTTACTTTATGTGGTTTTTGGTATGCTATTATTTCAGAAATTCCCCACTGAACTCACCTGACTAATCAGAAACACCTGTGAAAGCAGTTTTCCCAACCATTGTCGCACCCTGAAATGGGGCGAGGGCGGGGGGGTTCTATGTGGTGAAACCAAACTGTGTTAAAATAGCCTTTAATAAAAGCTGAGAATCTGCACTTTAACCACATATTAATGGTTTGATTACAAATCTGAAATTATGTACATAGAGTACATAACCAAATCAAGGAAAAATATAGCTTTTTTACAAACATTGTGGGGCTCACTATGTATATTACAAACTACAAAAGTTAATGTGGTAAAGAATGGTGTTTGTGTGTGGATTACTGACGAACTAGATATTAACCAATGGAAGTGCTACGAGGATAGCCTACAAGGCACACAGTACAGTAAGAGGTATATTTACAGTTGTTTTATCACTGTAGTATTGTGCAACCAACATTTGGTAGCACAGAAATTGTAAAATATAATTTTCTGTCATATTCAGAACTTTTGAATTACTGCCATTGCCAGTGTTACTTACTAAGGATTAATTGCATGGCCTGGTTGCTTCAGTAAAGCCACAGCAGGGGCATTTCCCAACAGCTTAGACGTGTGCAATAAGGTGACAGGCCCACAATGTCTTCAATGAGCTGCATGACCCGTTCACTTCTCTCTTTACGTTTTGGCACGGAGAGGGGGCGTTTCCGATTATTGCAACCGTGTAGTTCATCTGAATAACCGAAAGATGGAGACACACTCACAGGAGCTCGGAGTTTCAGTCCTATTCATGCCTGCGGCTAGCATTAACCATAGCTTTCACACATGCGCCTAAATACACACATGGATTAATATATAATGGAACATTGCAATTCTTTTCTCTGTGTACATCAAAAAAAATTTAAATGGCAAAGCGGCAAACAATTGTACCACTTTTCAAAATTAAAAGGCACCGAAAACGGTTTCATGAAAACAAAATTTTCACACAAAATGTTTGGTTGAATATATTAAGGGCACGATTAATAGAAGGATTTGCACAGGTGTTTTACAAATGGTTAGTATATCAAAATGCAAATTTTCACAAAACACTTTGTATTAATTAAGGCTTCCCTGTATTTTATTTTATCAACAGAAAGGTCAGGTAAGGTTTTTCAGCTTTTAGGCACCACCGACAGCTGGAAAATATTCTTCAGGGACTTGTTCAGAACTCATCAACGGTGGAAATAATGCATGTAACAGTTCAGTCCTGGTGAGTTTTCCATTAAGAACACAAGATTGAAAATTGTTATTTCTTGACTGCTCTATCGCAGACAAATGTGTAAGTCAGAGCTCCTGCCATTTATCTAAGACAGATGGAAGATGTTGGAGTGTTAATTCTGTTGATAGATATACATAATAAATATACATATATACATTCATATACAGAAATGCATGAAATGACTGAGCCCTTGCATCCAGCCAAGGGTTACCTGAAAAGCATGATGGGATATTCCAGGGACAAAGCTGCTCTAGGCCTACTCCATACAATGAACTGGAAACACACTGAAGAGGCTTGTCGAAGCAATCAACACATCCCACTGTAATTCTGAATATAATGAGGGCTATGCTATGAACAGCCCATAATAATAGGTTTGAAAAAAGCGGAGATTTTAAAGGCAATGTGACCCCTCTCTCTCCTTTTTACATGCGCACCCTATCAGTCCTTTCATTCAAAGGTATAATTATGTATCTTTTTTTTTTCTTTAATGACCCTCATTCATTCATATTAAGTCAGGAGAAAAATAACAAAGAGGAAGCCCATTGTGCTGTTAATGATCGCAGACCCACTGCCCAGATCTTAAAATAAATGACAAACAGAAGTAAGATAATGAGCAAGCTGATCTGGAAATGATGAGAGAAACTAACCTAAACTTGTAATGGGGTCAATGCGCATTTATGTAAAAACAATGCCGTTTGTAGTCCATGCGCCCAATTAATATACGGTTCCCTGGCTGAATTGCTGCAATCTCCCTCCTGATCAGAACCCATGATAAAAAGTTATCGTCATTTCCTCTATTTTTTTTTTTTTTTTTTTTAAGCTGATCTTTATTTAAGTTTCTCAAATGTCATACATCATCACAGTTGCTCTTTGATAAAGTTCCCAGGCAAAATTTCTTATACTTGGAACATTCTGCTCTGAGAGACGTTTTTTTTTTTTTGGCCTTAACTTTGTTTTCCTTCAATTTAATTTATACTATAATCTATACTTATATTCACAAAAAAAGTTTTTTACATCACAGTAATATATTTTTTCAATATAACCATGCAGCATTGTGGGTGAAGCTCAGGAATATCCATTTCACAGTAACGTCGCTCTTTGTGCCCCAATTAACAAATGTCTCAAAGGTTCATTGCGAGGTCAGTCAGGTGTTGAGCAGGAGGTTTTTTTCTTTTCTTTCACGCCTCTGTTCTTTGTGTTAATGAATGATTAGTGTCGTTCACACTCGCCACCACAGCATTATGCAGGAGAGCAGTCAGACACAAACAGAGAAGGTTACGGCCTATCGTATTTTTTGAGCATTTTATTACGTAAGCTTGATTTGCAATGATGTGATGCGGTTGTTATGCAGCTCAATTTGCAATCTGTGGGTTCAAGATTTGAATGTTGCTTGGGGTGCTTTGCTGCTGTACCCAGGAGCACTCAGATGCAAGGTTTTTCAGAAAACATGCTAGCTTTATGATTGGATAATATATAAAACATGACCCCCAAACAAAGGACACCTACGGGGCTAAAAAAAATGCAATTTTTAAGGATGATATCTTGTCTGGCCTCACCTATGTAGGTGTATCGCAAACTCTTTTCAATGAACTCACAAATGCAGTGAAATTAATGACGAAGCAGAGCCAGCCACTGGCGCAAACACTCACAGGTTTGGCACCTGGGTGGCACACTGCCGTTGTACCCTTGAGCAAGGTACTTAACCTGCATTGCTTATATACCCAGCTATATAAATGGATGCAATGGAAATGCTATGTATGAGTTGCATAAGTCGCTCTGGATAAGAGCGTCTACTAAAATGCCTTTAATGACGGTACCGACTTTAGGGCCACAATCATCCCTGGCCCAAAAAAAGTCAAGTTTTTAAAGAAAATTTTTCTAGGGCCACCAAAACCCAAGGGCTGGATCTGAGTTGCGGGGCATACATTATATGCAATACTGACCTACTGACTGACTACAATGATGAGGAGGTGGCAGTGGGAGCACCCTACTACGACTGAGCGTACACATCTGTGATACTGGTGACAAGAATGCCGTAGAACTTGTACAGAGGAAGTAAGAATCACTCTTCCACATTTTTGGAACCAGCTTCTGTCGTGGCTTATTTAACCCGCTAACTCCCACGACAACATTTTTTTTAAAACCAAGAAGCTTGTTCACTACAGGAAAAAGGCTACATCTCCTGTGATTTAAAATAAATAAATAAATAAATAAATAAATAAATAAATAAATAAATAAATAAATAATAAAAATGCTGCATTGCTTTGCCAAAAGTCATCTGGTCATTGATCACTGGGAAAGCACTGTTCTGACAGATGTCCCGACTGTGCCCCAAATAAGTGATTGGTTGCTGCAAGGTTTGATTGGCTGTAGGGTGGTTTTTTTCTTCTTCGGTGGAAAGAAATGTGCAGTGGGTAGATGACAAACATCTGAAGTTCTACTTGCTCAGCGTTAGGATAAAGTTCACACTGAGAGAGACAGAGAGAGAGGGTGACCACATCAATAGATGGCACCAGTGATACATAACTGTACAGAAGTGGTGAATCACAATAAAGCTGTCATCACAACATTTGCCACAGCGGAAATGGTATTATCAATTACCACTATCAAACTGCAGCAAGAGAAAATTGTGAGTGATGTCATTCTTTTCAATCATTTTACTCATGTACTGCAAGTCATCTGTCTACAATGCCCTTTAAGCATTTGTTACCAATAACAATTTCAAAGCATTCATAATTTGCCACCCAAAATAAGCATAAATAAACATTTCAGCCGTGTGAACTTAAACTTTGCTATGTCACGTGAGACAAATTCAGAGAAGGCCTTTTAGTCTTTTTTGATGCGCGCTCTCGCGCTCCCGAGGCTCGTTTCCGCTGGTTATGACATCACAACCCCTCCCCTGCCCGCAGCTGCTCGCTCCCCCAGAGTGCCTCGCGCCGTCTCATTCCGTGAGAAGAAGTACATCCACCTCGAGACGGACAGAGGAACGACAAGATGGCGGAGTGAATGAGTTGCGCTTTGGGACGAAAGCAGCGACTCTGACTATTCACAGGACGCCGGCGGGAAAGTAAAGTCGACACTACTCAAACGGACGACACAGAAGCCATTAATCGTGAAAATAACATCGCCCTTCGCGCTGAGGCGTTTTGAAGAGGAACGGCGTAATCAAGAGGGCTTGTGGACTGCCGTTGGTGTCCTTTCGCTAGCTAGCTGGCTTGCTAGCTGCCATAAAGACTGGACTAGAAGGCTTGGTGAAAGGGATTGAGATATAGCTAGAGAGCTCGAGGAATTACCTTGCGAATCCTCACTTCATAGCAGTGCTTATTTACACAAATTTAAACTTCGGTTTAAATTCGTGCCCACTTCGTTTTCCATATTGGCTACCAATCTACCGATACATAGCTAGTGTGCTAGCAACATTGTTTCTGGTACGTGGTCGCTGACGACTACACCGGGGCTCTTTATGTTCTGTTAACGAAGACACCGAATAGGGCAGCGCCGGATCGATCCCAGTGTATCTTTTTGAAACCATCGAGTGTTGGCTCGTTATTTTGAGGACATGGCAAGCAGTAGCGGCTCCAAAGCCGAATTCATAGTCGGTGGGAAATATAAGCTCGTAAGAAAAATTGGATCCGGATCTTTTGGTGACATTTATCTGGCAATCAATATCACGAATGGAGAGGTAAATGAACATGTCATTTTGTTTAGCAAACGTTACTTCGTGGTCAGCTAGCGAGCTAACTACAGCGGTGGTCCATAGCCCCGGCTAGCTATTAAATAATTTGAAATAATCGAATTACATGGCTGTGTTTGTTGTTATTCATTGGCGTAATGTACAGATATAGTCTATGGTAAATAACTCGGTACGGTAAGTTACGGTTGTATGAAAACTAACAGCTAGGTAAGCTGACCTGTCTATTTACCAACTAAAGTAATTATCCGCATGTCTTGATCTGATTTAGTTAGCTAGCTACACTTACGTTAACTTGCACATATACATACTTAACTAGATTTATTAATAGTTATGTATAACACCGATATAATAATAGCATATTTTGTGTTTCAGGAGGTTGCAGTAAAATTGGAATCCCAGAAAGCCAGACACCCACAGCTATTATATGAAAGCAAATTGTACAAAATCTTACAGGGAGGAGTGGGAATCCCACACATAAGGTAAGAATCTAGTCTACGCTGCAGAACCGTAGCCAGTTCATATTTTATAACCGAAAGAACATGGTCAGAAAGGGGTTCCCCACCATCTGGCATACATTTATTAAGATAACTAAGTAGCAGTAATAATAGCTAATAATGCAATGAACTTCGTGAATAGAGTAGCTCATTTAGCCATTCGAAGTGGTAATGGTTTGTAGTCAATCCCACCAACTAACGTTTTCTAGGTAACTAAGCATTCACAGGGCCGTTTGTTCTCTGCGATAGCCTATTGGATATGTAACCGTCTTATAACACAGCATAAGCTATCATTAGATACGTTTCACTGTATTTTTATGTAAAATCATCCATGAAACGTAATTAATGTTTTGATCATTTCCACCAAGAAGATCGCATTATTTACAGTATTTTTTGTGTTGTAATGTAATGTAAAATGTCACGGGAAACTGGCAAGCAATCGGCGCAAGTTGCAAATGGCCGCTCCTCTTTTGTTGTGTTTGTTTCAACATGTCTTCCTGCTCTGTTATAAAATGGCGGCTGTGAGCAAGCGAAAGCAACTTTGTGGGCCTACGGGCATTGTTTTCAAGGTGACTTAGGAGGTTACTGCCTAGCCATTGAAATTGAATTAAAAACTGGACTGTCTTTGTAGTGAAGTCGCATCAGCTACCGAAGTTTGGAACGTATGTGGGTCGTCGTACGAAAACACCCCATCAGCCATCTTAGGATCTCCAGCTAGCTCGCCTAGCCAGCTTGTGGTTTTAAAGCTGGTTGGCTCATGTTTGCTAACGTTTGAAAGTCGGGGAAATTAATATGTATTCAGACTGATCGTTGTGTAGGAGTATTCATTGGTAGTTGATACATACATTAAATACTCCAAATCCCTGTTTATAAGCACGATTTACCTAGCATGAAATTGTATCAATCTCTAGGCAACCCTGTTTTTTCCTTTCCAAGGCAACGTCACCAATTGCATGACATCTTGTTCGTGATGGCTGGTTTATGATTGGGTTACAGTAGCCTGTTGGGTTCTCTAGGCTGGTATTTATTTGGCAAAACCTGCTTTAAAGGACATTTTAAGATGGTTGGCAGGCTAAATACAAATCCAGTTTGTACAGAATATCAGATGGAGGACATGCATGTTGTACCCCCCTCCACAAAACATTACACAGGAGGCTAATTGGCTGCCTTTGTTCAGTGAACCTTCTTATCGCAATTTTTTCTGACGTTCTTAAACATGTCATAATTGTCCCAAGCAATTCCTTTTTCTCAACATCCACAATAAAAACATACAACCTTGTTAGTCGGCAGGGTACTTAACCGAATCTCCACCCTACAGCGCTCTGAAATTCTCCAGTGTGTAAAAAATATTGTTTGTTTGGGTGGGTTGGTACGAGCATGTTTAATCCGTTTTGGTACCATAGTATCCTTAGCACCACAAAGAAATTTTAATTTAAACAGATATTCTCAAACAGACGCTCTCCGTGATTTCTTCATTGCTTTGTCACAGGCTAGGCTGATATTGAGGCTAGTTTAGAAGTTTCTCTGGTCTGTGGGTCAGTCACTGCATTGGCAGGCGCTGAGGGTTCTGCTCTTGGGTGAGTTAGAGAGCCTGGTATTGCGGCTAAAACTGTAGGCAGCGCCTCAGCTAATCCTCCGCTGAATGTTTGACAGTTTTTTTTCCCCTGATTAAGCTTGGCTGTCAAAGTGAATAAGGGTCAGGGTGATCATGCGGCTCTGCCGCATAGAGGGATAGGTGGGATAGATTAGACTACCGATCCCCCCCATGATCCATCAGGGTCAGCTCTTTCCAATCATGCTTTTACCAAAATTATGGTTCTGTTACTACTCTCATTAGATTCTCAATCTTGTAGGCATTTCTTTTTTTGTGTTAAACAGTCATTGAAAATGACTTCACATACGTGTCCTTGTATACTTCTGTGATTGATCTTGATTGGATACGTTGTTGGTTAGTTAAAAAATATATATATTTTTTGATAAATGGGAACTTTCCTGTGATTCAAATTATCTGGAGCAGTTGGGATTACTGGCCTGTACACAGATGGTAAAAATGAAAGGTTTACATTTTATGCAGGTATCGCTGCGTTGGTACAACTAAAGAAATTTTGCAGTGACATTTTCTGTATGCCGTGCTTTCTCTTCCCGTAAGTTAGGCTAATTAAATATCCGTGGAACTGGAATTGCCACTATGTACGAACATTTGAATAGTACGGCCTGTTTTGTTCAGCACTTAATTCAGATGCAACACTGCCTTTTAATGCAAGTTCTCCTCGTTTAATAAGGCTGTATCTTCCTGTTAACTGTAACCTGGTCCATCCGATGCAGGGAGTGATAAAGCCTTAAAGCCTTGATAAAAACTTTAAAAAATATATATTTTTGAGGTCTTGTGCTTGTTACCCCCAGATCTTTGGCCTTTTAGTAGCAGTTAGAAACTTGTATTGAGGGTGTTTAAGGTTAAGAGAGAGAGAGAGATTAACCAACCATTGCTTGCATATAAAATTATATGTGCTGAGCTGAAGAGCAAATAAATGTAGGATTTCTATTGGTTTTGAGAAGCACTGTTCCCTAAGATGACCTGAGTTTGTGATTGTTGGTGTTATATTAAATTAATATTTCACTCTCCATTTACTGAAATCCCTGGTTTTTAGTTCATAGGCCCATTTCTGAGATTACTTATTTTTAGCTGAATAATGTGAGAAGGCTTAATGATTGGATTTTGATGTCCTCGTGGAGAAAAACAGGTCATAAACAGGTTCATTTGTCTGGCTACAAATACCTAATGCCAGATCTAGCAATACCGCATTTATGGCCTTTGATCATTTTCATACCAGCTAGCTTGTTGATGAGCAGGTAACAGGTGAAAGTGGACGTGCGTTGACTTTTCCCTTGCATTCTCTGGACTGGGGTGTAATCGACTGTAGTGAAAGTGATGCCGTTTGTCCTTGGTGTTAATACGTGTTACTGTCTGGCTATAGCACTCGTTCATATATAATCATATATATATGATTTGTGATGTGACAGCATTACTAGGCCTGTTAATCCACATTTTTTAGAGTGGAAATGCAGCCAGGAGGATGGCTGTCTTTGTGCAGAAGCCCTTAAATGGCAAGGTGGCTCAGTTTTGAATACTTTCAAAACCTGTTTCCCCACAAGTTCTGTTTCTTTCTCGGAACGTAAATGCTGGTCTGACTCCTACTGTAAATGCAGTTAAAAATGACAAATTGGACCCGGCCCAGTTGAAGCATGTAGCCCTAATTAAGGTTAAAGGAAGGTGTTGGATTTTTGTCTGGCATGGTTTTCTCTCGGTCTTCAGGATGATTGGGATGCTTATTTCCCTTAATTAGCAGTTTTTTGGTATGGAATAACTGAAAAAACACTTTCTCAGCTGTGGTACTCTACTACGTGGTATGTGGAAAATGAGTTTACATTATGACAAGTGAACCCCAAGATGGGGAAAAAAGTGTGTCCATTTGCATGCAACTGTGTTATGATGTACGTTATGTAAATGGCCTACTTGCCCAGCAACTTTGTGCAGTGCTCTGCCAATCGACATTCTGGGCCTTTGCTGACAAGGCACTATTGATAGGGGGCTGTCTGCCAGACAGTTTGCCATATTCTCCCCCCCCCGTCTCATTCAAGTGTACCTGGCCTTTTCTGTCGGCTTCTGGGCTGTACAGAACTGCCGCTTGCCTTTTCTATTGAATGTCTGCAGCAGGTGCGTCTGCAGTGTTTCTCTGCCTGTACAGCACCAGCTGTTAATGCTGGACACAAAGTAACCGACATTTTATAATTAAAATTTTTTTTTTTTTTTTTTTAACAAGAGAAGGGAATCTTCAATTTGACATGTAGTAGTTACTGTGGAAACAATGAATTGTGCCTGTGATCCCTGTACCCAAGTCCTGGGCTTCTCGATATGTTTGCCTGCGGTTAAAATGCACTTAGCATAATTGGTATAAATGTAGTTTGTATTATTGGACAATAACTTCCTCAATGGGCCAGACCAGGACTGTGGCAGCTTTTATGAATGCAGTTTCTATGGCAGTGTATGGCACTCGGTGTTGAACAGGGCCGTGTGTGTAGCTCGGTTCAGTCTGCAGACCCCTCCTAGCACACTCGCAGTTTCCCTGCTTTCGGTACGTCCACCCGTTCAAATGCAGCTAGCGAGCAAGGTGGCCTATGCATTCGGGGGGGGGGGGGGGGGGGGGGAAGGGCCTCTTCATTTAAATAGGTTTGGAAAAACCAGTTGCGTTTAACGTCGTTTGCCTTCAAAATGCACATTTCAGACTGCAGTTGCCCAGCTGTTCCTGCCGTGGCTTGAGGTAATGCATTTAAAACTACTGTACATAACGCTCGTATTGGCGCCGCCTTGGCCGAGGGCAGACTGCGCTGTGAAACTAGCTGCACGGTTAGCCATTATGGTTAGCGTGCTCATATCCAGGTTGGTGTGGGTTTCTGCCTGTATTTTACCACTTGGCCTAATCCATTCATCAAAAGCACTGTGCTCTGGTGCCTTTGTTGTTAACCCTCTCTACTGGTTCCGTGTACTGCACAAGCAAACCGATGTTAGTCTGGCTAGTTAAAACATTGGTATCATTTTCTGAATCATTATCAGCCGCAGTCAGACTGAGAATTCAGTCAGTAAAATGGCATTACTCTCAGTTTTCAGTTTTGGCTTGTTTACAGTTTTTGTGGAGAGCTTATTTTTCACGACTTTCCTCGTTATCATGATACTGACACCCACTTGCTTTTTTTAGGCCATATTGAAAATGCAAAAATGAATATGATCTTGCAGTTCCATTGCAAGTTGTTATCAAATGCTAAGTTGACTAGCAAACATTGTATTTGATTGAGTGGAAGCCCCCTATAATGGAGCAGTTTTACTATGGCGGCCGTGGCTTTGTGAAGGCGATGTGGAATTCGCTTCTCCTCGGTACCCTGCCCAGGCTCCTGGCCCAGATGCTGCCCAGATGAGTAGGGACACCGCTTTAGAGTAGCCAGACACAACTGACGTAAAAGCGGCAAGACTTAGCTGTACGGGCCGAACCGTTTACCCGGCATCCCCGTAAACTAATGCTGGTCCCAGACCAGTAAGTCAGTGGGCCAGGTTTACCGCTAACTGTAGCAGTTATACAGTTATTCGCATCCCTGTTTCTTGGCAGGTTACTTTTGTATTGAGCTTTGTTATGCGCTCCGTGGGCTGCCAAGGGGAATAATGAAGCCGTTATGTAATGGGGAATTTGGAGCCTCTGGCCTCAATGGCTTGGGCAGTTGCTTTGTTTTTCAGGGACATCAGCATGTTCCCGGTGTCCTCAAGTTTGAGTTAGTTCAGCCCTCAGCAATCTATGGCAGCGCTCTCCGCCTGCCAGATGTGTACTCGTGTACTACTTTTGTGTGCAAATGCTCTCGAGTCATTTTCGATAAGGAGTCCCTTGAATCAGTTGTGGCTGATCCAGCCTAATAGCCTTGATAACCTATTTAGTGTACTAGCAAGCCAAGTGTACTAATGTGTTTTTTCTTTTATTTAAGAAAATATATATTCAGCTTACCCCCCCTGCCCCACCCCACCCAAATCTTGGAGTGTATCATTTGCAGCTAGCGGCTCTCCTCTGAAACGCACGATGCTAGCCAGCTACATCTCTTCCCACCTCGAGCAGTAGCCGGACATGCGCAGTGCCTTGGTGGAGGAGACCCAATCATACGTGTGCTCAGTGAGCTAGCCATGGGTGCCCGTAAGGCTAACTGGTCGCTCAAGTAACGAACTCTGCTAACCCAGGCATCTGGATTCCTCCCATATAACCCTTGGGCAATCCAAAGCCCATTGCATGCCACCCCTGCTGGGCTGCCGGCCACCGTTGGCACTGGTACGGGCTGGATTCAGTAAGTTTTCTGAAATACGTATTTGCTGCAAGGCTTGGCAGTGTTGCCGTGACATTGGTATAACATGATAGGGGGAAACTCTGTGGTCTTGCTCTTGGCTGCCTGGGACTCATGGGCAGAATCCCAGGGCTGGGGATCACATCGTTACTTTAGGCTTCTCTGGCCAGGTGAGACCCGATATGAGGTTGAGAGACCGTGGTCATGGATACGCCCGTCCTCTGGTGGCAGGGAATCTCTCTGAGTCACCAGGCTGGAGGCGGTGGAGATCTGTTCAGCTGTTATGACTGGGCTCTGATACGGGAACCTGCTCGTCATCATCGCTGGACCGTTTTTTGTCTTTCTTTTTTCCTTCTCCCTGTTTCCTGCATGGCACACTGAAACAAACCAGTTCCGGGAGTGTGTGCACGTCTGTGTGGGAGTGCGTGCGTGCGTGCGCGCGCATCTTTGTGGATGTGTGTGTCTGCTGGATATTAGGAATGTGTGTGTCTCTGGGTGTGTGCGCGCGTGTTGGAGGTGGTGAAGGTGGCTAGGCAGACACGGTGGAGCAGAGGTCTTTATTACATTACATTACATTACAGGCATTTAGCAGACGCTCTTATCCAGAGCGACTTACACAACTTTTACATAGCATTTTACATTGTATCCATTTTATACAGCTGGATATATACTGAAGCAATTTCGGTTAAGTACCTTGCTCAAGGGTACAACGGCAGTGCCCTACCCGGGAATCGAACCTGCGACCTTTCGGTTACAAGCCCAGTTCCTTACCCACTGTGCCACACTCCGTCCGCGTCTTCCAGCCCTGATGGAAATTGAGCTAGCTCCTGCATACACAAAAACTGTAAACAAAAACCTGCAGGGAAAACCTTCAGCTGCTGTGTGTGCTCCATGTAAGCAGGGCTGCCTCCACCTTCTTAAAATGGCTGAACTCTAAGCTGAGACTGCTGGTTCTGCTTGATCTGGAGAAGCCTGGGGATATTCAGTTTTATTTGAACCATCTTTTAAAAAAAAAAATTTTAAAAAAGGGAAAAACAAACCAGCATTTTTACATTAGTCACATTCCAGTGTTTTCATTATAGTTCGCGATGAGCATTTAAAATCTAGTTGGAAATGTGTTTAACCAAGTTAGTTTATTGAAAAAACAATTTAACTAAGGCTAACGGCATAAACTTGGCTTAAGACACAAATGCAGGAAAGAAGTACTTTGATCAATTTGTTAAGCATTTGCCATTGTGATTATTTCAGTTCAGTTGCATGTTATCCCCAGTTTGGAATATCCAGTTTCCAACTTTAAGCTCATCATGTCTTCAGAGTCCTCTGTGAGGTCACGAGGGTTATGACCAGCAAGCATGCGCTTAAAAAGTGCAGCGTCAGCTGACCCGGCCCCCCCCCCCCCCCCAGCAGCCTGCCTGCTAAGCCACCTTCACTACTTTGCTGCCTGGCCGTGCCGCCGAGAGGTGGGCAGCGGGCTCCATTTGGACAAGAGTTGAGGCATAAGTTGCCAGGTTGATGGTTCCCTGGGTGATGCTGGCCAATCGCATTATCCCATTATTCCACAGTCCTCCTGCCCACAGTCATTCCCAGCTCGGGCCCCCTGACAAGACTGTCGTGGCACTGCAGATGTTCCGTCACTGGACGTGTTTGCTGTGCATGCTGGCTCTGTCTCTGTCTCCACTCATCTCTTCATTATGGGTTTTCTGGACCATATCATTGAAACGATGATGGTCTAAAACTTCACTTAAAACTAGGGTAATCCTCCTAAATACCCTTTGTCTTCCACTCCCCAATTATGCACTGGTGCTTTGTGCTGTGCCTGGCTTTTAGTGTAAGTATTGCTGGCTCACTGATAACAATGGATGCGGTCTCAAAGTCCAAAGAGCAAGACAGATCTAACTCTTTAGAGCTTGTTTACGTGACCAACGATGTTTTTTACAAGAAATCAGGGGAGCGATGGATTCTGAGCTTCTCACACGGACTTGCCAGTAATATGTTACTTATAAAATGATTTCAAATGAGCTTGTGTTTAAGTTTTCAAAGAAATGACTCCTCAATGTGGATACCTACCTACCTAAATTCTGTCTCCAACCAATTGGATGTGGTACTGTAGTTATTGGGTGTGGTGACCTGGTATATTGGAGGGCAAAGATCTTCTGGCTTGGCACTGACTCCCCCTGTACTCCTCTGTATCTCTGTAGGAGTGCCAAAAGCTCCCATGAAAAGCTGTGGATGACAGGACAAAGAAAACATGCAGTTCAGAGGCTCATATTGTGACAGCTCTTTCATGGCAGATAAGGCGCCTCACTGTGGCAGAGATTAGGTTTCTGAAAAAACTCAATATTGCTGCGCTCTTTGCAAACTGGGTTCCGGATGCACTTTGAATAATTAAGAAGTGCCCCATAACTTGCTGGGTTCCACAATCAGAAAGGCTGGCTTGTTGAGGTTTCGCCCCTGAAGCCAGGTTCCTTTGCATGAAAATCCTTCGCATTTTATAAACCTTAAGCTACTTTATTTACTCTGTTTTGCCCTCTTGGCTAAGTGATTAGCTCAGGAGAGTGGTGAATCGGAGCGGGGGAGGGGGATGGGTTAAGGCAAGGGAGCCAATCAGGGAGCTGCTTTGCATATGTCTACAGCTGATTCCTCTCCCTTTATTTGCAGGACCTCTTTTTATTTTTTTTTTTGGGGTGGCTGGCATTCACCATTTGTTCTGGCCTCCCTGCCTCTGTTTGCATGGGTGTGTGCACATTGCTTGGGAACTGTGTTTGCCAGTTCAAAGTACGGATCCACCCTCCACCACCCCCCACCCCCTCTCCCCCCCCCCCCCCCAAGCTGGCCCATTGTTGCGATTGTGTAACGAGCCAGGCCGAGTATAACGCTGGTGATCTTTTGGCCGCTTGAAGGCAAGGCCTCCTGTTTCTGCCTGATCTCAAAAGTGTAAACCGATACGGACGTGCGAGCAGCAGCAGCAGCAAAATGGCAGCCGCACGTTCGCCAGTGACTCGTTTCCCCAGAACCGCCCTTCTTTGTTCGGGGGGGTTGAGTTTTTGGTTCGGGTGGTTGCCCGGCAACCGGGGCTATTGAGTTGTTGGCGAGGCCTGGGACTCCCGGTGACCCCTCGCGGAGGAGCCGACTGGAGAGAGAGTCTGAATTAAACCCGAGATGTTAAAATGGCACAAGTTCCTCTCGCAGGTCTCCGCTTCACAGCTTTACTTTACCCCAGGAGCGCAGGTTTACACTTGTTACTCTTCTTTCAACAAGTGTGGGGTCATTGTGGTCTTGGGAAGGAAGGAAGTGGGAGAAAGTGCTTAGAACATGAAAAGGTTAGGGTTGGGTCCGCAACTCGTGCGCTCTTACGGCATTGTATTGTGCAAGATGATATGCCATCTGTGTTTTGGGGATAGCTTAAATGTCTAACTCGGAATGGCCCAACCGTGTTCCTGGAGATCTGCCGTCGTGTAGGTTTTCACTCCAGCCCTTACAAAAGCACACCTCGTTCGACAGGAAGAGATGAAATGGAGTGAATGAAATGAATGCCTACACAAGAATGATAGGTCTTCAGGAACAGGGCAGGGCAGCCCTGGTCTAACCTGTAATGGGACGAACGCCCTAAACTTTATCAGAGTATTGGGATAAATGTATGAAAGGAAAATTACTAGCAATTCTTTACACTGTGGGATGCAGTGCATTGTACAGTCTAACAGCTACATAATAGCTACCTGGGTTTGAATTGAATGTGAATTTTGAAGTTTATGTCCAAATCTTTTCTTTTTTTTGTGCTGCCCGAGCTAATGTTTGCCAGAAAATGTATTACCATATATTCAGTTACAGATGTGATCTAACCCAAAAGTGGAACATTTAGAAACAAAGTTTCAAACGTTTAAACTAAATGGTTCAAATAAAAATACAGGTACTGCGTGGCAGTAGAAAGAATAATCGCACAATTCATAAATGCAAATTCTTTGATTTTTTTGTTTTTAATATTTTAACTTGGGATATGTGAGAAATACATGCTCATTAAGCAGTGTAATAGCAATTGTGAAGTTGAAGAAACTATTGAAGGGGTCTAATTGTGTGGTGGTTGTTTTCACCTTTCCTTAGTTTCCTTGGTTCTTGTAGAACAAGGATTCCCTTCTGTGTGCAGCTCTGTTTTTTTTGGTTGATTCATTAATTATATTTAACTTTGCGTGTCCGTTTCTGTAATATTTTTAATCCGTAAAGGGCTTGGTTAATGCGGGCAGTACAGCCAAGTATAGATCAATGGTTTTCTCTCACCCTTGTTAACTCATTCTCTTCCAAGTGAAGTGATGTAAGTTTAGTCTCTTGAAGTTTGTTACTAGCTTGTATTAATTTTAGTTCACATTAGTTGCTGTGATGTGTCAGTACAGGCAGTCTTTTGGCAATTTTATTTAAGGTGTTGGCTTTAGAAGTACAATCTTGTCATGCTCAATGACTGTTATGCTTACCAAAAGGCCTTAGGGCAAAACTGGTATCAAAATATATTTGCTGTTGAAACCTTTGAAGCGTCACCAAATCATATCAACCATGCCCTAAAAATATATCGTTTTTAAAGCCCCGTATTTTTTTCAATTACAAAATTTATGTACCCGTCTGCTATGGTTACATGGCTGTCGTTGTTAATGATATGGTCAGAATTTGTCTGTGAAAGAGACTTTTTGAAATTTATTAAAATTCTTTTAGGTAGTGCAGATGAAACGGTTTCCATTCCGGTGATGTTCTATAACACAGCTTCCTGGAAGGGATGCAGTTATCTCTGATTTTCTGAGCTTTTGGTATCTGAATGAGAAATGAGTCACACATTTTTTTTTTATATTTTACGTTTTATTTATATATATATTTTTTGAGTGGAATGCTCTCTCCCTGATGCTGTGTGTGTGTGTGTGTGTGCGCGCCAGGATCTAGCATTGGGCTGTGATCCCACTCAGAATGTGATGCATTTCCCAGCAGCAGGTTTGCGTATGGGGGTTGTCAGCCCTTTGAATCCTGCTCTGGGATTGGCTGAGGCCGGGAGGCCTCCCAGCTCCTGACCTGTGAAGCTTGTTTGCCACGCTGGGCAAACGCAAGACTGACGGCTCGTGTTCTCTCGTATTTCATTGGCTCGTTGCATTTGCCTACGTACTAATCTGTTCAACCATTTTGAGAGGTTATTGTGTCTCGCGTGTGAAAATCTTTTTAATTTCTTTGTGCCAAAAGTATTTGTCATTCCTAAATGCTTCAGTTGGCTTTCGGGACCAGTGAAGAATCCAGTCAGACAAAACGCCTTTCATCGCTAACACAGTCATGTTGAAGTGCATTACTTGACCACGCAGTTTTCCCCAGATGCAATAAAGCGGTCAATGTTCTTATGGCATTTATTTGTGACACAAACTGTAGGACTCTGGGAACCCCTTTTGTCTGTGGAATATGTTAATTTGATATGCACACGAGTTGATGTTTCAATCACCCTTGTGCCTGGGAAATTCAAATACCCCCCCCCCCACCCCCCCCCCAGAGGAATTTTTTCATGTTGGTGAATGATAATCTCTGGAGCCACACAGCCGTGAGCTCGGCTGCATAGGCTACTAGTGTTGATCAGTCTCATCAGTCCTTAATGGAGGCACCAGTGCCTCAGATGGGCTTGGAATGAGCTCTGCTCAGGTGCAGTTTGTGGATGTTTTTATTTCCCTCATCACATTATGCACTATGCGTGTGAACCTTTTCTCCCTCTGTTTCTGTTCCATTCAGAATGATGTTGCTGGTTCGCATGCGATCGCTAGCTTAGCACATTTCTCTCCTGTCAGCTGCTTGTGGATATTTTTGGATGATTTTCATCGGCGGGCAACAGTTCTGTCATTATTAGCCAGGACTGTCGTTTGGGGCTTTGTTGGACAAACCAGCAATAGAAACTGTTCATTAATTAAATTTTGTCTGTTCCACTGCCAGGCAGCTTTCTCGAACATTGTTTATTTGATGTATGGGCGCATAGTTGGGCATTTCCTGTTGTAGCCCTGGCCAGAGGAAATGTCCACATGTACCCAGGTTGTGCTGTGCCTTCTGTCGGCTGTTCCACGTATGGCTAGCTGGCTGTTCATTTCATGGCTTGTTTTCTGAAACTAATTGCTGCAAAAAGTCAACCTCAATATGCCCAAGATAGTTTCATTTCTCTGATTCATAGCAGAATTTCCCAGAACGTTTATAGGTGAAAGGTCCATTTCCTCACCAGAATTTCATGAGGACGTTCATTTATTGAGCCCTCGGATGTGTCCGTATGTGCAGCCTTGCCTTGCCCCGTCATGCTTGTTCAATCTGCCCACTCGTTGATAGCGCACTAACCGATGGGCGCTCTTGTTTCTTGCAGGTGGTACGGCCAGGAAAAGGACTACAATGTCCTAGTGATGGATCTGCTGGGCCCCAGTCTGGAGGACCTGTTTAACTTCTGCTCGCGCAGGTTTACGATGAAAACCGTACTAATGCTCGCAGACCAGGTAAGCTGCTCCTGGGCGGGGCCGTTTGAAGGAAGTGGAGAGACTGTGGTGTGATTACGGAGAGTTCCCAGCCACACCTAGTCAAACCTGTATTTGTGTTCTGAAATGGCCCTTTGGCATTCACTCAAAGTAAAACGACTACTTTAAAAGGTTTACCAAATGTGGCCTGCGCCCTAATTTCTTGCCGGTCGAGAAATGGACTGGAGAAATGTTGACTTTTTTTTTTTGTGTTTTTTTTGTTTGTTTGATGTGCTTGACTTCCGGCTCTGAACTGAAACAGCAAGTCCTTTGTCTTCACAGATGATCAGCAGAATCGAGTATGTGCACACAAAGAATTTCATCCACAGAGACATCAAGCCCGACAACTTTTTAATGGGTATCGGCCGTCACTGTAATAAGGTAAGCCCTCAGTACTGGCTCCCGCAGGTGGCGGGGAGCACGCGTAGCCTTAGCTTGATGAAGCATGACGAACTGCTGTATGATGAGCAGTTGTAGCCTGATTCAGTGTACAGGGGTATGAATCTATTGTCAAGTAGCCTAATGAACTTAAATAAGTGGCTCCCACTGCAGTTTTTTTTCCCCTTGAATTTATTTGAATCTACAATACCAGAAATATACTGACCCCATAAGTAAATATTCATGGAATCAGTGTTTCATGTTTTTGATGAGTCTGGAAAATGCATTAATTTTTAAATAATATTTGGCACCGTAGTCTGATTGATCTTCTACATCCCCAGAAGGTAAAGCTTCTTGAATGGACATTGGCTTTTTACAGCATGAGTACATATGACGCCAGCTCTTCGTATTGGCCTTTGGGCGTTCGCTAAGAAGACAGATTGCGAGCAGGTTGTCGGGCGTTAGCCTATCAGTAGGCTGGAAGATGCCACGTGTAATGCAGGCAGCCTTTGATGCCCAGCGTACCCTTGTGCAGTCTGTGAGCTTTCTTGTGCTTGGGGGTAAAGACATGCATCTTGGCCATGGCTTTCTGTCTGAGGTCTTTTTAATTGCCTCCCCAGGAGTGAGACAAGGCTTCTGCATGTAAATCCTACTTGTAATCCTACTTGTTTTTCCCCTTCAGCTGAAAATAATTTGAGGTATATTCTGTGTGATTTCTTTCATATTTATATTGTACCTTTTAAAGTTGCCTGGTTTTTATTTTTGTTGTAAGCACAATCGTTAAATAAAAGGAGCCCTTGCAGACAGGCAACATTTTGGCAAAGTTAAAGCATGATGTGCGTAAGCACGCAACCAACAGCGTAAAAAAAAAAAAAAAAGAAAAGCCCCTTGGGGGTTTTCAGGGTTACTTTGAAAAAGGTAGATTTAGAGGGGGAGGGGGGAATGACATGGTACCTGTCACTTACTATTACCATCGAAGCCTGTATTACCATTTTTGGCAGTGCTGTCTGGACCTAGTTGTTTACCATTGTGTGTCTGTGTGAATGCCAGCCTCAAGCTTTTTATTTATTTTTACACACATACATGAAATATCACATTTTTTACACTGGAAAAAAAGAAAGAAAAAAGAAACCCACACCCTGTAAGTCCTCCCCCTCCGGAGGTTGTGATATCCCGTCCCAATAGTTCCTACGGAAACCGACCACAAGATTTCGATGGATGGGGAAGACTGGATTAGCAGCCATAGCTTTTTACAGCCAAAAAAAACAAATCTCTCTTCTCTGGTATTGAATCAACAAGCTCATTCCATTTGAGCTCATCCTGCTCTCTGCTTCACCGTCCTGCTTTATTTCCATCAGGGGTGCTCATGGCCTTTCCCAGCTTGTCTCTGTTATTGGTCCAGTCTAGCTGAGGTGGTGGGAGGGTCCATCTTGTGACCTACAGACTCCCCCACATTACACAGTGTTGCCCTGTGCTGAGCTGTTAGGCCCTGGGTAGTTCAGAGAGCTGGTTTCGTCTAGGTAAAGAACCCTGTTCCATTCCTTAGTTCATACCCACCTCGTAAACAGTGGTGGGGTAGAGGTAGATTTCCTCAAATGGCCTGATTTTCTGGCAGGCTTATTTGTCCACCCTTCACTTAACTCTTCCTACTTAGTCTGTCCATGCCAAATAAAATTATGCCACAAAGGACAAAAAATATCTAGTACGTGGCCTCCATCTCCTTATGTATGCGCCCAGTTTGTGCTCCGTGCACACGTACCATTAAAAGTAAAATGTAAGCATCCCCTGCCCCTGGATCGGCTGCTTTTTCTCCACGCTCTGGAAACTGCTGCTCAGCCTGGCATCATTGTGGCCTATTTGCTTCTGTAATTTATTATTTTTGTTATTTTCCTTTTTTTTTTTTGTCGTCTGAGCTGCTCCCTCTAAGCCTCAAAAGCAGAAACCGCAATCGTTAAAAAAAGGACTGTTCTGTTGTTCGTTTTTCCTCTGCTGTGCACAAGTCTGTTGCATAAAATTCACGCCTACAGAATAATTCATGCTCATTAGTTGAACTGCATGCTTTTTTTTCCCCCTGTTTGGCCCTATTGAGCTTCTCTTTGCCTGGTGGACCTCTCTGAAACTTGCCAACGCGTTCTACCCTCTTCCTTACTGAAGTGTTATCCACCTATTCAGTGCCCTCCCCATTACTGAAAATGACAAATGTCGCATTTGGTTAGTTGCTTTTTGTTATTGAAGTGATTTCGGTGGGTCGGGGGGTCGAGTTTGGGTTTGCTGCTTTTTTTTTTATTTTAAAAAAGCTTCTCATGCCTGAGTTTATAAAAACGAGCGTCCATTTTAGGGAATGGCTTGAGAATGTGCCCTTTTTAACCCTAGCAGTGCCCGCAAAACCGGCTGTGGCCTGCCCGTTCTGTCTGGGCAGAGTCGACCGTCCCACGCTGTCTGTGGGGGTGGGCGTCCTCCCGGCGGAGCCTGTGTTGTCGGGCGGCACGGCTAGCGTTAAACGCCCAGTATCAGAACGCCACTGCAAAGTCAAAAAAGAGAATCAGGCTTGGAAGTGTAAAAAAAAAAAAAACCACAGCTGTGTGTAGGGGGAGGCAGGGTTTATGCCAACGCTCCTAATTTCCTGGTCAACCTGCCAGAATGGCTTCTGAAGTGAAGAGCAGCGCAGTCTGCGTATCTCGCAGGGGTGCGGCTTGTAGCCTAGCCCAGGGGTGTCAGGGGGCCACCGTAACACTTTCCCATTCGTTCCAGACCGCTTCCCTTCGCTTTAATTGGTCCAGTCAAGTTGGAAGTGTCGACGCATCTGCACCAGCAAATTGACTTAAAGGTGCCCGCTGGTTTGGGGTTTTCTTGTCTGCGTTGCGCATATATCCTCAGCCGTCCTTTCGCCTGTAAAAAAAAAACGAAACGATGGCGCCCACTGCGTAATCTGGAGCAGAAGTTAGCGGGGTCGAGACCTTTGTGAGGAACAGTGGAGAGACACCCCTGGCCTAGCGCTGGAGTCCATGCGGAGACGGCCGTTTGTGGCCCAGGCCTCGGCTGCCCCCCCCCCCCCCCCTCCCGAAGTCAGGGCTTCCGGGAGTCCGCAGAAACTCTCTTCCCGTCTTCTCTGTCTCTCTGGTGTTGGCTAGAAAGCTTTGCTCTCCCGGAAAAGGAGGACGGCCTTGTTGCTTTCCCTTCGGGCCTCCTCCCGTTCTTTTTCTAAGCCTTGGTGTTGCCTGTCTGCGCTGGCCGTGTGGGGTTGTCAGCAATACTGTTTGATGCACTGCACCCTCTATTGTCTGTTCAGTGTTTAGAATCTCCAGTGGGGAAGAGGAAAAGAAGCTTGGCTGTTAGTTCTTCTCAGGACCCATCTTTCTCAGGATTAAACCAGGTCTGAAACCACAACCGCCTCATAAATATATTCCCCCAAAAAAAAAATTTATTTTGGAGTTTTTCCACACTCCAGTTTTATTTTTTTGTTTTGTTTTTGTTTTTTTTAAAAAAAGCAAGTATTTTTTTATCATTTTGATTTGATCAATAACCATTAACAATTGTTGGCATTTAATCCAGACACACATGCTAAACAGTTTGAGGGATTAACACCTAATCCAGATTGCAGGCATCTGTGTTCAGATGGCTGAAGGACATGGCAGCGAGCTGAATTTGAGGGATTGGGGGGCGGGGGTTGGGTTGTGTTGGGCCGGGTCGGGTCGGGTTGAAGTTTAAAATTTTTGTGGTAGCTCTTCATTTGCTCTGTCTGTGGTTTTCAGGCTGTCGTTCAGATAAGTCCCTGTCTGGTCTGCGGTTTGAAGTTGTTTACTAGTATGGTAGTCTGGGGGGTGATGTTGCAATACATGGAAATGTCAGATGTGCTCTCGTTGGTGAGCGATAAGGCGCGTTTCCACCGCAGGAACTTTACCCCGGAACTAGGAACCTTTTGAGGAACTACTTGCGTTTCCACCGCAGGAACTAGGGTCTAAATTTAGTTCCGGGGGCTTTATTTTACCTCCAAAAGGTTCCTGCTCGGGGGGTAGTACTTTCCGAAAGTACAGGAACCTTTTGGGTGGAGCTTGCAGCGCTGAACATTTCTGATTGGTCGAGTACACGCAGCATTTTTTTGTATTTATTTTCAACCGCCATGTTTGAAAATATGCAGCGGCAAACCAATTTATTTTCATAATAACTTCAAATCAAACTTGTATGTTATGCGGCGCAGTAGCCTAGTTTTAGTTATAGCCTGCCAACGTCTTGGAATTATAACGTGTGCTCTTCTGTTCTTTTCTTGCTTTAGTATTCGTTTTATAAAATGCTAAGCATTCGTGCTGGGACAGCATATTACGTACCAAAACATTCAAACGGATTAATTCGGTTGCTGAATATTTTCTTCCGGATTTTCTTTGTTAGTCCGTTGTAATTGACTCAAAACGTTTGATACAGTTATGTGAGGTATGCGGTAGTTCTGCGTAATTCACATTGTTGATACAGTAAAAGCAAACTGGAAATCACCTTCCGCACTTTTTGTCAGAGAAAAATAACAGGTTAATTCTAGTAATCGTCGCTTTAGCTTTTTCTGACTGCCGTAATTTTACTCTGCCATTCTTCAATTCCACAAAAAGACCAGGAAGACTATGGACTAATTTATGGTGCATGGTTCGCATCTGGAGGGCACACTTCGCTGCTCGGCTAGCAGTAACTTCGAAGGAAAGCAAACGGTGGCTGTACCACTGCTAATTAAAATTTTCACGCAAGTCCGAGTTTTCGTTCTATTCTTGTCATTTTGCGATTAGCCTATATGGAATTGACAATGAGAAAGTAATCAAACAGCAAATTGTTTACAACGTGTGCATGTTTTCTGCTGTTGTTGCCAGTTATATTGGAAATGTGAATGCATTCTGTCGCTTCGGATGTCAAGACATGAAAGTGAATGTTCGCATAAAAACATAATGAATGTGCTTGAGAGGATATATAAAACAGTTTCAATCTGACTATTGGCCTGTTATATCCTTTTTGTTGCATAACAACGGTCCAAGTTCAACTACCAACGACAGTTTTGCTTGACAACGGTAAAATATGCCCAAACGGCTGCAGAAGAATATTTCAATTCCAGGTGATTAAATTGATAAAAAAATCAATAAATACAAAAGTAACCATATATAGTCATTGTTGGTAACCCGTTGTATATAAGTGGAATAAACCCCTCCGGGCTGTCCCGGTTATTAGAAAATAATGTAGGCTACTTCGGTGGTAGTATGGGGTTACAGAATAAATCATAGGACAGATGGACCGACGACAACGTCGCTATTTTACACGTCAGCGAACTAATTTGCCTAATCTTCGCGGAACTTTAGACCCCGGTGGAAACGCAGGCAACCATTGTTTGAAGGAACCTTTTAGTTCCTGGAAAAGTAGTTCCTGGGACTAAAAGTTCCGGGTAATTTGGTGGAAACGCGGCTATAGTCATCATCCCTCCCCCGCCCCCCCCCCCCCCCGGCCTCAGAACGCCGTACTTCACCTGTGCACTCACCAGGAAATGCGAGATAAAGGCGAATGGCGATGACTAAGCACTGTGGCTATGAGGAAAGGACAGTTCTCGTGTTTCGCATCTGGATTGGACTGTGACAGTTCCTTCTTGTTGCCCGTCTGAGAACTGCGATACCTGACTCTTGGGCCTTTCTGAAGAGAGGGCCATCCTAACGGACCTGGCTTTGATGTAACTTGTGTGGGAAAACCACTGTGATCAGAATCTGATTGGCTGACCTTAATGTAGCCCCCCCCTCCCCCCCCCGCACACACGGTTAGCAGTCGTGCAGATCCTTTAGCTTGTTCACGTTTTCTCCGCTACGTGTTGTCATACACTCCATTCCGTATTCCTCGAAGGACATGCCACGAGGCTGGGGGGGGGGGTGCCCACAGGGGAGAGGAGGGCATGGGAGGCGGAGTTTACGTGGTGATGCGTCTGCCTTTAGAGGTCAGCTCGCAGCACGCACGGCGCAGGAGCAGCTGGTCTGGACCAGCTCCGCCGTGGCGGACTGCTGACGTCAGGACCCGCTGGCCCCCCGGCCGCCCTCCTGGCCGCTCACCCCCCCGGCCTCCCGCCGGCCCTCCTGGCCGCTCACCCCCCCGGCCTCCCGCCGGCCCTCCTGGCCGCTCACCCCCCCGGCCCCCCGGCCGCCCTCCTGGCCGCTCACCCCCCCAGGGCTACAGGGGGATGAAAGCGCGGGGCCTCGGGTGCGAGTGCGGAGCCGCTGCCGCTGCAGAGCCACAGCTGGGACTGGCAGGAGGGCGCGGTCGGGTTTTGCTGGCCTGCTGATTACTGGGCTGCCACTTCCTGCTGCGTCCCTGTGCTCGTCCTGCAAGGGAGCTTTCATTTATTTAATTATTTATTTATTTATTTATTTATTTATTTATTTATTTTTAACTTTTTAATTTATTTTATTTGCATTCAGATACCAATGAAGTTTTTTTCTGTCTAATCTGAATTTTTACATTTATTATTTATTTATTTATTCGTTTATTTATTTTTTGCATCTTTTAGGATAAAACTTGAACCACCAAGCAGACTTTTCATGCCGCGAAACCCACGGTCAAATGAGTGTGTTTTTCCTTTTGAGCGCTAACTGCAGTTCATCTGTGTCAGTCAGACTGCGAGTTAAAGCTGAACTGCAGTTTTAACACACTAGTGCTTGTCATGCGTGCGTGCCGCTGTATGGTGTAGGAGGGAAAGCTCTGTTTTTCTACGCTCGTCTTCTCGCTGTCTTTTTACGTGGAATTTGATTTCTGACATTTCTGGCAGGGTGTGTAGAGATTTTACTGCGCTTTGTCGTGGGAGGGGGTTCTATGCAAGAAAGTTTAATCAGTTTTTTATGCAAATTTCACTGGTAAATGGAACTGACTTTCGCTTTTGCTTTTGCTGAGCAGTCCAGACTGTGCAGTAGAGAGGGAAGGGGTGTTCTCACAAATAGAGAAGTGTGCTTTGTTTACAATAGACCACTTCCTGAACATGAAAGCAAGTGGCTTTTGGGGGGGGCGGGGGGGGGGGGAACAGGGCACTGTATTACGTGTCATATCTTCATATCTTCCCAAAACATTTTCTCAGTCTTGATACTGACTACAACAAAGTATATTTAATATTTAATTTTTTGTACGCAACAATTAAGACTTTCTTGGCCGTCTTGTCTGTCCTTTTCTCATGAAGGGAAATTCTCAGCCTAGTTGGTTTCTGTTAGACTTGCCTTTTTTTGTATGGAGGTTGGAATTTACTCACTAAATGAATCCCAGTGGGTAATTTACCATTTCAAGTCAGAGACCAGTAATTCAGTTTGCTTTTCATTTGGAAAGTCAAGGCAGGTGGATCAGGGTTTTTCCTGGCTCAAAATTGGGCCAAGGCGGTATTGCAGCCAAAATGGCTGCCCTCGTGTGCTACTGCTACTGCTTTCTGTGGCCCCTGCACAGCACATCTGTGTAGCTAGCTGGTCTTGTTACCTCCATGATTAATCAGGGCAATAATATGGCATTCAAATTGATGTTAGTCCAGTAAACACATGACTTCTCTGAACATAATGACACACCACAGTTTACAAATCCTTCAGGACTGTTTGCACAGGAAAAAAAAAAAGTTATGGGACCCATTTACATGGTTCATATCCGGAGGTTGAACATTTGAACCTCCTGCTTTTTTTTCAGTCTTTAGAAAGATTAATTCTTTGTGTTTTTGAACTGCTGCGGAGAAGCCCTTCGGAAGATTATTTTGGTACGGTTTCCGACTGCATTTACGGAATTATCCTGCCAGAATCTTGTGTTGATTCTTGGGGGGCTTTTTTAAATTTCCTTTTAATTAAAAATTTAAAAGCCCATGAATATGGAGCATGGTCCATGGTCTACTGTGCATGTCCTCTAAAACACATGCAGCCATCTCTGCTGTATCTGATTGGCTGAAGGATTCTCCAGTGAGTGAGGCGACAGCAAGGCATTCCCTTCTGAATGACAACCCTCCCCCTCTGGCTGGAGCTGTCGCCAGCTATGTGTTTGACTCCACGGCAACAGTCGGCGCGGTTACGGGGTACACATCCCGGGTGGTCTTTTTTGGAACTTAGTACTGGTCAAGCACCAGGAACTAGCACAGGCCGCGTAAGGACCTGCGTTATGGTTTTCACTGTGGGAGATGTTGGACGGTTCCGCAGATCGGATGTTTCTAACATGTTTCTAACGTGTTTCTAACGTTGAAGTAATAATAACATGGCACCCTGGGGTTCCGCCCCGCCACCCCAGATCCCTTCCTGTTCTGTGAATGCTGAAAGATGCTATATTGGGCGTCCTTGTGTAGTCACATGGAGTATTTATAGACTGCAGTGTTCCATTCTGCTCCTGCTGCTCCAGCTGAGCGCTACCAAAGGTACTTACAGATTTAAGGCGGAGGGGGAGGGGACGGGGCGGGGCGGGACGGGACGGGAGGGGTGGCTGGCTGAAGGAAGTTAATGAACATCTAAAATGGATGTTCACTGCTGTGGAAGCAGCAGGTCCCAGCTGGCAACTGGCTGGTGCTGCTCGGTCATGTAGTGTGTGTGTGTGTGTGTGTGTGTGTGTGTGTGTGTGTGTGTGCATTTGTGCGTGCGTGCGTGCGTGCGTGCGTGCATATATGCGTTTACTTGCCTTTTCCCAACTGGACTCCTGATAGGAGCGTCTAAGTGGAATTTCACGCTTGGCGTAACTAATTTTCTTGACAAGAGGAAATAAGGTTTGAGTCCCTGAGCTGAGCTGAGCGTGCGGGCATGCATGGCTGAGTGGTTCTGTTTCAGTACCGGCGTGCGGTGTGTACGTACTGTCGCTGGTAGGGGTAGGGGTGGGGGTGGGGGCGGGGGCAGTGCGTGCTCTCGCTCTTCCTGCGCCCCATGGCCACGCGTGGGCTGCAGCGCATCCGCACATCAGAACATGGGGGGGGGGGACCTCCCCTCCCCTCCCAAATTATGAGTGGACGGAGTGTAGCACAGTGGGTAAGGAACTGGGATGTAACCGAAAGGTCGCAGGTTCGATTCCCGGGTAGGACACTGCCATTGTACCCTTGAGCAAGGTACTTAACCGAAATTGCTTCAGTACATATCCAGCTGTATAAATGGATACAATGTAAAATGCTATGTAAAAGTTACATAAGTCGCTCTGGATAAGAGCGTCTGCTAAATGCCTGTAATTTAATGTAATATAATGTAATGAGTGTCCCTGTACTAGAGAAGAACCTCTGGCTACCCGTGGTATAGGACAGAATGGAGAAAGGAGTGGATATTGCCTTGCCTGCTTTTGAATGGCTCTGCTGGTTTCCTGCTCTCTCTCTCTCCTATCTCTTTTTCTGTCTCTCTCTCTGTTCTGGTGCAAAGTTCCCTTTGATCCTGGGGGGTCACGTGGGCTGCATTGTTTCTGCTGATAAGCATCAGGGGGTCAGGAAGATGGCTGGTACTCGAGCCTCTAGCTGAGACCTACGGGATTCCAGGCAGGAAATTGGAAATGGAGGGAACGACTAACAGCTCCCATTTCATTCATTGTTCTCTCGTCATGACAAACAGCACGACTGAAACGTCTTTTGTGTGTGCGCGTGTGTTTCCCCCACCCCCCCCCCCCCCTCGCCTCCCCTCCTTCCCCCCTCCCTGCAGTTGTTCCTCATCGACTTTGGCCTGGCTAAAAAGTACCGGGACAACAGGACACGGCAGCACATACCCTACAGAGAAGATAAGAACCTCACGGGCACGGCGCGCTACGCTAGCATCAACGCACACCTGGGCATCGAGCAGAGGTGAGCGGGCACCGTTACTCATCGCCTTTTTGGAAATGACTGGATCGGCTCACGCCCGCGTTCGTGCCTGAGTTTGCATGCATCGTTATGAATTGCGGATACACTCGCCCCCCCACCCCCCCCCAGGCCGTTTCGGCACACGGAAACCTGTCGCGTCACGTAGAATGGCATGTGTGAACGTGTGAAGGCGGGCTCCTTTCTTCGGGCTTTCCCGAGCCTTTGGGAGTGGGCGGGGCCTGTTGCTCCAGGCCTTCCTGTCGCGGCTTGTCCTGCCGCCGCTGGCAGCAGTGCCTCCCTCTGCCCCAGGACCCCAGTTTATTTATTTATTTATTTATTTATTTATTTATTTATTTATTTATTTATTTTTTTTTTTTGGTGAACTGAACCTGTCACTCTGCTTCTGGGTGCTCAGAGATGTGGGCCAAGCGTTCTGAGACCCTTGGAAGCGGAGCAGTCCTGCTTTGCGTTCTCTGAAAGATGCGCTTCCTTTCTGCGAGGGGTTCTTAAAGCGCGTTCGTTTGTCCTCGCTTTCAGTCGCCGGGATGACATGGAGTCGCTGGGATACGTGCTGATGTACTTCAACAGGACCAGCCTGCCCTGGCAGGGGCTAAAGGTAGGCCAGGCAGGTGCTCTAGGGCTCCCAGTCCCACACACGCCTCCTGGGAATCCCTCCTTTCCACAGCGGCTCCCTGCTGACTGGGAACGCTTCAGGTTGAGGTGTCCCTGTGTATGTTCCCCATTGTCCAAATGCTAATCCACGGTCTCCCGGGCAGGAAGCCAGTGGTGGGACTTTACTTCCTGATTTGTGGCCCTGTTTTGTGCGGTGGCTTCACAACAAAATGGTTAAATATGGAGCGTGAGAAAGCGTGCCGATCTCCTACCGGGCTAATGTTATTAAGTGGACCTCTGTCCGTGGACGAGCGCTGGAAACTCAAATCCTCAGGAAGGTCACGTACAGCACCTTGCAGATCAGCGTGCTGGTGGTGGGGGATTATGGCACAGAAGTAAAACTCGTAAACGTACACGGACCAGCCTTTGAGCACGGAATTACAGAGCAGAGAAATTGGCTGTGTCTTGGGCCTGGTTTGCCCTGCAGCTTTGGTCTGTGTAATGCTGTTGACTCATAGACCTCGGTCCTCTGAATATTTGCAGTCACACACACACACACCACATTCATTGACTGTTTCCAGACGTGCTAAAAGCTCTGCTAGCCTGGCGCGAATCTGTATTGCACAACGTTTTCATTTCTCTTCCACATGTTCCGCAGGCGGCCACAAAGAAACAGAAGTATGAGAAGATAAGCGAGAAAAAGATGTCCACTCCGGTCGAGGTTTTGTGTAAGGTGAGCACCCCCCGCCCGTTCCCTCTTCCCCCCCGCCGTCTTCTCTAAAATGGCAGCGGGAAGCCATTTTGTTTAACCTGGCTCATCTTGGGACCAGGTGAGTCAGGAATGGCATGTTTAAGCTCATTTGTCACGTTCGTGGAGCTTATGCTTGTCTCTTTAAGGCTAGGAGAGGAGCCTACTAGATTTACAGTTGGAGAACCTGCTTGGGATTGTTGGGTTAAAAGTGTTGAGGAATGTCGCCAGTAAGAGACTGTGGAAAGAGGGCTAATCTAAGCCATGCTTTGAGCGGAGTTGCTGTAGCCTGCGGCCTTCGTCTGAGCAGATGGCGAACCGGTCGAGATGTCCGAGTCCCTGTGATGCACACTTTGTTGCCGAGTAACGAGCTTCAGGTTCAGTAATCCTCCAGAAAGCCGTCACGAAAGCTAAGGCCAGAGTTCTGTCACAGACCTTGGAGCCTGGGAGCCTCCGGGTTGTTTTGGCAGGTGCTGTGTGAGACAGCGCTTTGTATGTAAATTTAGATTTTTTACGTTACTCCGAAGATAAGTATAGAGTAAGCTGGGTTATTCTTGCCTCATCGACCCTTTAAGGTCTGAGGTCACGTGTTTAGAATGTTCTTAACTGAACGATCGCTCCTGGCAACTTGAAAGCAACAGAGTTCCAGAACACTGACTTAGAATATTGAGAAAACATTAAAAGAGAGCCTGTTCTTCAAAGGGTTACAGTGAAAGTTCCCCGCTGCGTTTTCCTACTTTGCAAAATAAGTATTATGACATGCAGAATCTGCATATGACAATGTCAGCTGTGTTTGAAGAGAGAAGTGTTTTCTGAACTTGTACGAGCTTATCTGTAAAATGTTTCCTTGTTTTTTTTTTTTTTTTTTTTTTTCTTGGCTCAGGGTTTCCCAGCAGAGTTCGCCATGTACCTGAACTACTGCCGCGGGCTGCGGTTCGAGGAGGCCCCCGACTACATGTACCTGCGACAGCTGTTCCGCATTCTCTTCAGGTGCTCTGCATTTTCACTTTCCACTGCATTGAGCCCGTTTCCCCTTATTACTGTGAAACGGTCTCTCTGCTGCTCCAGTGTTTTTCCGTCCCAGAAGCAGCACACTGTGTTCACATGGTGCTAAACTGGTGCTGTAGCTGTTCCACAGAGTAATTGCCTCTATGAGTTCAGGAGTCTCTATCGACCGTGGAATCGCACCTGCAAGATTAGTCCTTATTGGCTGGAAACCACTTGGGTGCTAAACAAAGATTCAGAGATTATTGCTTTTTCATTTCCTCTGAGCAGTATGCTAATGCGTGCATTAGAAGTGATGTTTTGAGTCTGAAGTAAATCCGACTCAAATTGCTGTGCTTCCTTGTGACTTTGACTGTCTACTTTAGGCCGTGTTACAGTTGGGTAAATATCACAGAAGATCTGTGACATGTTTTCGCAATGCATATATTTCAGGCTATAATGTCAACTACCCTAAGATGCAAGCAAGGTCCTACGCGTGATAGAAGAGGGAGATTGTTTCCAAGTGAAAAATTACATATTTGTTTTTTTAGGTCACTCTAAGGGGCAATTTTAAGAAATGTGTTATGAGCAGACATCGTTTCTGCAACCATGTCCCCAAACCAGGGCCATTACTGCCAAAATCATGGCTGCACTGCCGGGCTTATTCCGGTCTTGGTTCTACCCCGAATGCATCATTGTGTACCGCCTTGTCTGTACTTGAAATTGTAGGTAATGCATTTCAGTGTAAGCTAGCGTATGGATGTGGGATTTGTGCATTGTGTAGTTGTGTCCTGTAGTTTAGCTGGATCATATTCTGGTAAGTGATGACTGGGCAGGACTCCTGCTTTGTGATCTGTGGTTAGGCTACACGAGATGGAGGGACAGAGCAGGTAGGGTTTAGATTGAGCATGCTTGCTGTGGTAGGCCACCTGTTACCTGCCCGTGTCAGTAGCTGTGGTTAAATGGCTGCCCGGCTGGAGAGTGGGAAAGGCTGTAAAGGAGTCATCTGAGGTGTTAGAGAGCGTATCTGGTAGTTCTCCCAAGTTAGTGGACATGGGCCTACGGTTGCCATTGTGTATTCCAGCCAATCAGATATTGTGGCTGCTTCCACACAAAGCAGTTTCTAACACAAGCGTCTAATAATATCCCTGGCTTGCTGGTGGATTTAAAATTCGGTTGGCTGTCCGAGTGAGCATGCTATACAGCCACCTGGAGAGGCGTGACCAACCGTGTTGATCTTCTTACGCCAGTCAATTGTCTGAATAAGTAACTAGGTGCCTTTTCTCTTCAGGGAAAAAAAAAGAATTCGTCCTTGCACGTCACATAGCAACAGGCTACAAGCTTCTGCATAGCAACAAATGCCTGCGTAGCAACCGCTTGAACTGGTTCACATGGTCAGAAAAGCAAACTTCAGGCTAATTTCTTTTCAAATCATTTATTCTATTCTTTTACCTGGGTGGGCGACTTTTAATTGACGTAAATATGTGGATGGATCATTTTAAACTGCAGTTGTGTTTGCAGTTGCTGAACTCAGTTGGGCAAGAGCTTGCTCTTGTGAAAGTCGATGGTGAACTCTTCCTCTTTCATTATTATTTCCCAAGAACCAAGAAGTGTGTTAATGTTTTTGTGTGCGCGTGTGTGCGTATGCATGTGTGTGTCTGCGCGTGTGCGCGCTTGTGTGTGTGTACGTGCGCACACGACCTCACACTTCCCTTTTTCTAGGACCTCCTGTCCTGTCAGCTGCCGGGCAACTTCCCCTGAGCCGCTGGAGCGGTCTGCTCGCGTGCAGCCTCCGCAGCCGCTTGGCTCTCGTTCGCGGTGGTGGCGGCTGCGGGGGGGGTCTGGGTCAGAGAGAGCCGCGCGCAGCACGTCCCCCGTAGCGCGTCAGACAGAGCAGGAGCGCAGCGCAGCGACACCTCTCACCACCGCTGTGCTTTCTTTCCCTCCCCCCCCCCCCCTCCGCAGGACCCTGAACCACCAGTACGACTACACGTTCGACTGGACCATGCTGAAGCAGAAAGCCGCCCAGCAGGCCGCCTCCTCGGGCGGGCAGGGCCAGCAGGCACAAACCCCCACAGGCAAGCAAACTGACAAACCCAAGAGTAACATGAAAGGTTAGTAGCAAACGGCCAAGCGACGTTTTCAGTGCAGAAATGGAGACGCCAATTGCTTTCATTTTTTCATTTATTTTTTTTTCCCCCCCCCCCTTAGGTTTTTAAAAAAAAAAAAAAAAAAAAAAAGATATAGTGGATTCGGAACATTCTCTTGCCCCCAGATTGTTTAGCAGAAAAACAAAATGAAAGTTAAAAAAACTCCAAAAGAAAAAAAAAAAGCAGTGTTAGTTCGAGGACACGCTAAAAAGAATTTATACATTTTATTTTTTGAGAGATTCAATTGGTCTGTCTTGCAGATGCAAAGACGTCCTTGGGAAATTTGACTACTAACTTGAAACAAAAGTGTCTTTATTCTTCTTTGGGATGAAGGGGTGGCTTTGTAATTGTCGTCTGTTGACTCAGACATTGAGTGATCCCTCCTTGAATTAACCTCTTTCCAAATGGGCAATGTTAAGTTGATACAGATTTCTCTCAATCATTGTTCCTGGATCTAACACTCGTTAATCGAACGCCCTCAAGATAATACTGTTAAGCAAACCAATAAGTGGGACTGAAATTCTAACCACACACTAACAATGACATTTCTGGTGTTGGCCGATCGGTGAAATTTCATTGTGTGTTGGTGGGTAATCGAATGGTTTGATTTTTCACTTCCATGCACCCCTAATGATGTTCTTGCCCTGTGATTAGATTTAACCATTGCCTTTTTAATTCCAGTTTTAGGTTCTGCTGTTTTTGCTTAGTCTCAGCCGGCCCTACAGTGCGCTTAGACTGGCGAGGATTCCACCGTTTCTCCAGTATTCCCATTTAAAATGGGGGAGGGGAGGGGATGGGGGGTCTGTGTTTTTAGGGACATCTCCATATGGGCTGTACTTCCCCCTCTGACATACTCTGACCTGCACTCGTCCAGAGAATTGCTTTTCGAAGGCCCACATTTTCGTGAAAAGGCCCTCTGCTTTTTTTTTCTTTTTTTGCATTTTGCATTTTGCATTGTCATCGTGTCGTCATTTCGGTGGCGAGCCCTCGTCTTAGCAGGTGTGCTGTTGAAATTGCGCAGTATAATGACATGGAAATACAGAAAGGAAAAAAAAAAAATGAACAGAGCGGTTTCTGAATTTGACTCCAGAGCTCGATCCTGGCTGTGCGCCTGTCGTCTTCTCCCTGGTGGAGAAGCTACGTCAGGAGGGCAGGTGTTTCCATCGTCCCTTACCCCCCCCCCCCCCCCCGAGGTGCCGGAATGGGTTTTTGCTTTGGGGCCGCCTGCGCCTCGTTAAGGCCGTTATATAAGCGCTTCACGTTCCCCTCGAATTCGGCCTCGAGACGCAGGGGCGATAATGGAGCCGTCCGCCTGCGTGATCTCTCGTCTGCCGACACACACCAGCGCAATCGCACACGTCTGACTGAGGCGCTCGGCCTTGAATTTGTGTCCTGTAGATTATAAAAGCAGTCTCTCGTGGTTCAAGTCAACGCTTTCTGTAAACTGCCGTTGCGTTAGTCCGAGAACCAAATCCCCCTGGCAGTGTCCCCCCCCACCACCACCACCAGCTCCCTGCAGGTATTGGTAGTTAGCTGGTACCTGTGGGGGTGTGGAGGGGGAATCTTAGTCATCAGTCTCCCAATAGGAACTGCTCGTTGAGCACTCCCACCCCTCGCCTTCTCCTCTGGGGTCGGGATATTTTGCTTAAGACGTCGACAAACAAATCCCCTTTGCATATTCTGCCTGAACCTCGCTAGCATTGTGCAGCTCCCCTACTCTGGGTCGCGAGACAGAGAGACGGGCAGGGAGAGAGACAGACAGACAGAGAGAGAGAGAGAGAGAGAGAGGGGCAGAGAGAGACAGACAGACAGAGAGAGAGAGAGAGAGAGGGGCAGGCTGAAACGCATTAAACATGGATGTGTAAAATGAAAGCGCGATGGCGGCGGCGCTCTCTCTCTCTCTCTCTCTCTCTCTCATGGCGCGTCCCCCGCGGTGGCGGTAAACAAGCGTCTTGGAGAAATGGCGGCTATAAATAGGGCGTCCTGATGACGTGGCCGCTGAAGTAATCCTTTTGTGCGCCGTGTGACCGGGCCCCTCTGCGCACTGGGGTGGCTCCCTCCGCGGGACCTCGCCCCCGCGTTCCCCCGGCGTGGGGGGCAGGAGAAATCCACCTCGGGTGGGGTGGGGTGGGGGGGGGGGGGCATTCCTTTCATCCGCAACATTTACTTTTGTTACTGTGGTGCTGGAATCTTAGGGCTGAAATGCCAGCCCCCCCCTCCCACTCCACCCGGCGAGTTTTCGTTTAGAGAAAGGCCGTGGTGTGAGAGGGAGACGTCCCCTTAAAGGTGGTTGAAATGGCTGGAATGTGCTTCGCGGGTCCTGTTCCTTTAAGAAGGGGGGGAGAGAAATCTCACCCAGCAAGCAGAGCTGAAAGGACCTCAGCTCGGAATTTAAATGGAAGCTGAACGCTCAGGAGTACTGGAGCTTGAAAGAACTTTCTTTTGGGGGGGGGGCGGGGGGGGCGGACTGCTGGACTGCTGGTTTCTTGGATACCAATTTGGCTTGGCCATTATATTAGGCCTGTAACAATACAGGCATTGTTAATGTGGGGTTTGCGTTTCAGCCTTCCTGAGTAATTGCACAGTGAGCGCATTGAATGAAATGTATTTGGAGTAAGCAATGTCAGCATAATGGCCTTCACCCAGGTAGCCTGACTGACAGGCTTTAGGACCCTGTCGTCCAGTCTTACTCTTCCAGTAAGGCTGTCCCCAAAGATTCTCGTTATTTTTTTAAAAAAGGGGGGGAGAGAGAGATTGACTGCTACCTCCTTGGGGGGGACTGTGCGCTCTTTTAAAATGACTTCGCCCTGATCCATGGCCAGGCTCGTATTGGACGTAACGAGCCTTTAGCTATTTCTGTGTAAATCAGCTGTCAGTCCTCCGCTAGCCAGTATAAATGGAGGTTCACTAAAGCCAGGTTGAGCTTCAAGCGTGATTTAATTTTATTAGGGTATTTTTAACCTTTGCGTTGATCATTTTTATGCCTTTCTATTGTACTGGTGGTCTATTTGTGTTAAATAGGAGTAAATAGGAGTCTGTCTCTATGCGGAGGATACAGGACAAGGACATTATGAAGTGTGTCTGGCCTTCATTTTTTGCCATACCCTTCCCAATGTGCCTATTTCCAACAGGGCTGAGGTTTAAGGGGTTTGACTCTGTGAACCTGTCCCCAACAGGGCTGAGGTTTAAGGGGTTTGACTCTGTGTACCTGTCCCCAACAGGGCTGAGGTTTAAGGGGTTTGACTCAAAGCCCTGACCTTATTAAGCCGAAACCAAACACTTGTCACTGAAAGCAGAGTGGCAGCCTGGTAGACGAGGACAGTTGTGGGTAAACCGGTTCTCCCTTTGAAACGCTTGCTGTCCACCTGGTGGGTTTGGCTGCATAGTGCTCAAGTGTTCCTTCGTTCTCCCTCGGTATGGGACTCTCCCAGAAGCCATTTGCTGGGGGGGGTCGGGGGGTGCTAAAAGTGTCACACACACGGAGAATTAAGCTGCCCTTTCACCTCATTTGCTATGTCTGGCCTGTTACGTCAGCTGGTCTTTCAGCCACACCAGTGAAATGAAACCCAGGCCCTTAGAAACGTCAAGGAATTTGGTGGGCAGCCGAGGAGCCTCGAGGGTCCTGTTGTGTCGGATGGCACAAAATGGCCGACACGCGGGAGTGTTTGCCTCTGCACGAAGCCATGGAGACATTAAAAACGCCTCTCCGCCCCTTTGTGGTGACATTCCGCACTCGAACCGGAGATCCTGCTTCTCGCCCCGGCCGGCTTGCTTTGATTTGGCGGACCTCTAAGGCAACGGAAAAGTCCCGTACCCACGTCGTTGTCAACCCCGCCCGTGCCGCTGGGCCTGTAGCTACCTGGTCCTCTGCCTTCGTGCACTTACCGTTCGCCTGGCTCTCTACCAACGTTTCGCTGAGCCCTGATCGCACCGGAGGAAATCAAAGGAGGAATGAAGCCGGGTCTCGGGTTGCTCACAGTTGAAGCTTCTCATGCGCTCCGGCTCGGGCCCTAATGCGTTCGTGTACAGACTCGACTGGTTTTTAATCGGCATTTGCAGGGCGAGGCCGGTGTACGTCAGAGAACACCGTTGGCTGCTTTTATCTGGAAGCGGAGGGAATTATGGGATTAGTGTGCGCAGGGTTTTAATGTCCTCACTTCAGTTTTTTTTTTTGTTTGTTTGTTTTTTTTTTTGTTTGGGGCCGAATGTCGTGAGATGTATCAAACCCGACGGGCTTTAGAGCCGCCTGTCTCGTCTCCGATCGAAAAGCTCTCTGCGAAATTTCAGGGAAATTATTTTTAGGGTCCGTTGAAGGCTGAAAAGCCGGAGGGGGAAACAAAAAAAACAAAAAAAAAAAGATAAGAGGATGTCCACACTCGGAGGGGGGAGTCTTGATCGCCAAAACTCATTGCACATTATTTCGGGCTACAGTTGGTGCGTCATTCTCGTCAGTGAAGAGTTCTGCTGGCCGCCGCGCTCGCGTCAGTTGGGACGGGAGGGCAGGGGGTGACACGACAGCTGCCTCGCACACGGTCCGGTTGGGGGGGGTAGACAAGAGCAGACAGTGTTCTTGTGTATCGGGCTCCCCCCCCCTCCCCCTAAAACGGTAGCCCCACAGGTGCGGCCTACCACCGTTTGAGCTGACCAGGGAGAACGCGCCCCTGAAACCGCGTCGCCCTGAAGCTCTCGAGTAGCGGGCCTTGCTGAAAATACCTCGCAGATGCCGCTTCGTTTTCGTCGTCTTCGCCCCTCGTACCCATGTTATGTATAAGCTGCGCCTGCTTTGTTCTCTTTGGCAGGACACCCTACACTTAACTTTGAGTGTTAATCGCTCTGTAGCTCTTCAGATGGCATGGTAAATGAGATGGTTTGAACTGGCTCCGAGTATTGCCACATGAATGTTTGATCCCCCCTCTTCTGCAGGTCTTTGCTGCAGTGGATCCCCGAGCCGTGTGTAGGGGCTGACGACTGTACTTATGAAATAATTATTTTTTTTTTTTGTTGCTTTATTGTGACTTGCTTGACCTCGTTGATGACATCACCTGCTCCCTACCCCCAGCTGAGACTCGTGTGCAACCTGACACTGTTAACAGCCTTCTTTCTCTCTCCATTGTCTCTCTCTCTCCCCCTCTCTCTCTCTCTCTCTCTCCATCTCCTGCAGGTTTCTAAGCATTAAGACAATGTAATGAAGCAGAGCAGAATGGTCGTAGCAGGATTTGCCTTCCAATCACACCCCGGCATCTAGGATCAAATTCACCAGAACCTGCCAGGCATTGTGGGCAACCATTTTTTGCTGTTAAAAAGAACTTTTGTTCCATATACTATATATGTAATCAGTATATATAGATAAAATGCGCAGCATCTATCTATATATTGGTATGTATATACTATATACACAGAAAGCAGGCTAGATATGGAGCTTTGAAGCTGTAGCCTTTTCTATTGTCCTGTTCCTGAAGACTTTTCTTTTTTTTGTGTTTCTTCAAAACTGAAAACTATATAAAATGGTTTGCTCACAAGAGGGTATAATTGTGCAAATGCCAATATTTTTTTTCCCAGAGTTCCCTCTTCTCCAGTAAAGAAGTGCTTGGGTTCACCCCCGACCCCTGTCACTCATCAGAAACCTTTGCCCCCCCCCCCCCCTTTTCCCGTGCGTTCTTTGCGTGACATGAACTCTTGGCACGTATCGGTCCTCGCGGTCACAGCGTGTGGCGTGATGTCCAGCGCATCAGCCCTTACGGTCACCGTGCGTGCGTGCGTGCACCGTCTTCTCCGACGCGCATGGGCTCTCACGGTCACGGTGGCGTGTGGCATGACCTCCGACACGTGTCGGCCGTTGCCGTTGGATGTAAAACATTTGAAATGCACATTTTCTTCTTTTTTTTTTTTTTTTCCCCCCCCATCCTACTTTTTTCCTCATTCTCAAGCGAAATGAAAAGATGTAAAACTGTTCACCATCATTATGAATGAATCTTTGAATCCTGGATATTACTAAGCAAAAACATTGGGTTTCTTTTTTCCATAAAGGTAATTAAGACTGCCTGCTGATATGTGCTAGAAGAGCTTCTAATGTGAAGATTAAAAAAAATAAATTCTAGTGACTACTAGGTTTCTCTTTAGAACGCTGCATTAACTATATTGTACTTGGTATACTGAAGTCTAAAAAAAAAAAAAAAAAAGATATATAAACTCCACAAAAGCATATTCATTACAGATTAGGCATCACTTGACTAAACCTGTATGTAAATTGCTTAGATGAAAATTGTATGCATCCATGATCTGTTTTTTTTTTTTTTTTCTTTCCTCCCCATTTGAAAAATGTTAACATGTTTAAATGGCGAAAAGTAAACATTTGTCAGATTCATTTTTATTGCTATGCTGGCCTCAATGTTCCGTTCTGAGACAGAAGAAAATTGTACTTACTCCACCTCACCCCAACCAACCCACCCTTCCTGTCATCATTTTTATATTCATATATACATTTTTTTTATCAGTAAGAATTAACTTTTTTTTTTCCACCTTCAGTTCTATAGTTTGACTGTCCCTCTTTTAAATTGATCACTTTTTGGGGAAAGGGTGTTTTTGTTGCTTCTTCCTGCGGTGAAGCAAATCTTGTATAAAAAAAAAAAAAAAAATATCTCTGGGACTTTATCTCTGCAACTGAGAATTTTGCTGCTGTTTAGAGTGGCGACCTTTTCCTCCTTTTCGTTCCTTTTTTTATTGCAAAGAGAGTGTGTTGGAGGGTTTTTTTTTCCTATATACTTTTGAGTCTTGTAAAGAAAAAAAACAAGATCGATCTGAATTAATCTCAGCCTTTAGCCACAACCGATGCGCACCAGTAATTTGTTAGCTGGCTGATTTCTTCTTTTTTTTTTTTTCTCCTCCCCCCGCCCCCTCCTCTTTCTCCCTATTTCCCCTCTGACCCAGCTCAAGGTATTTTAGTGCTGGACATTCTATAAAAGTGTAAGTTATTCCCTTTTAGCATGTCAGAATAAATTAAAATGACTTGTCAGAACCACTGTCCCAGTCTCTATAATTTGAAAAGAATAATACACCAACTTCTGCCTTAGGCCAAGATTGTCCAATTCGTAAATTTTTTCTGTTTAAACTTTCCATTCATTCCTGTCTTTACTGTATTACACGTTCGTGTTTAAAAATTACCACACAACCCTTGCATTGTAAGCGTTTTATTTAAACGTGTAATGGGGAATGGGAGTTTTAAAACAGAAAGAAATGAAATCATTTAATTGAAAAAAATATAAATATATATATCCATTTCAAAAGAAATGTCCTCTGTGGATTTGAATTGAATTTTGGCAAAAGGGGTGAATTTGTGGACATGGTGCAAAGGTGTTGCTGTTATCTAGAGAAGCAGTTCCTGTAGAATGATTTATTGTGGGGGGGTGGCGGGTAGCTATAGGTGCTTGTGGTGGTGTTTTACCAATATCCAGGATTTATATCTGTAAATATTAAAAATGGCTTTAAATTGCAGTTGTGGAAATTTGTTTGTACAAATCACACTGACACCAGCAGTTTGAATTGTTAAAGGGAGTGTGGGTGGGTCAAATGAGCCTTTACTCTAATTTGATCGACATGTAAATGTTATGCCAGTGTTCACGGCACATGCGCTTGCACACACATTTGCACTGAAGCGCCTCGCAATCCCCATTGGAATTGTGGGAACATGCCCACAAGTCAAGCCATTTTTCTGCTGTTGTGTAATTACATTTTTATTTATTTATTTTTTTTTAGAAACTGATCCCCCGTTAAAATGCGTGAGGAATAGTGGGGTTGGGGGGGTTAGAGTTGTGGGATCTTATTTCAGTTCTAGTTGAACTCGTTTCTGAATCTTGCCTCGTCCACTTGGCATTGAGGAGAATGAGACTGAGAGAGAGGGATTGTCTGGACAGAACTGATTGGAAATGTAGTTTAACAATGGCCTTGCAGCAAAAAAAAAAAAAAAGAAAACAACCCAAAAATTCCATGAGAGCCCAAATTCCTGTTGCACTGTTGAGGGGGAGGACTGGCCAGTGAGAGTCTTCATTGTGGCTGAACATTGCACTAAAGGATTTGGGGGACTGCCAGGAGACCATCTCAAGGCACACACTGTGCGGAATTGCAGCATGGCATGGATTTTTCCTTTTTTTTTTTAAATTAATTTTTACATATTCAACTAGCTATGAATGTTTTCCAGATTTATGTTGCCATAGAATTGATTGTTTGCACAGGGCTGTCTGGAAAACCTAAGTTCCTGTGTGTATTTGAACCGGTTCCTGTTTGTTTACTGGAAATTGTACAAGAGCACGCGCACACACCTCCTCTTCCTCCTTTGTCCTGTTCTGTGAGGCTGTCTGTGCTTCCCTCTGCCACAGCTGTCGTTCGAACGGCGGTCAGAAGGGGACAGAAGTATGAAAATAAAGTTTGACCGCAAAACTTGAAGAAGAAACTGCAAAGATTTCCTGGCACTTTGAAGGAATTGGCTGACATGTTCCCCTCTGCTGAAAAGTTGGTATTTATAATTGACAGCTTCCTGGTGTATACATGTACATATGCATTTGCTATGTAGGTTACCACCCACCCCCTCTGCATAACATGGAGCCACTTTCTGACACTTAGGTCTCAGCATGAGGGGGGGGGGGGGGCGGTTAGAGAAGGAACATTACATGGTCTTTGTTTTATCCTCCCTTGAAATGACTTGTGACATGGGTGTGCATGTGTGTTTGGGGGGGGGGGGCAGGGTGGTGATGACAGGGCTCTCTGTCATCCATTTGAACGAAGGCTTATGGGGTGAAGCTATCTGGACAAAAAAAAAAAAGCAAGTGGAGTCTCCATCCTTTCCCCCATTGTGGGGAAAAATGTAATGCAGGAAGCAGCTGCTTGGAGAAGAGAGAGATAGAGAGGTCCCAGACTGCCTACCAGCTGGACAATGGGGACTGGTGAAAGACCATGTCTGGAGGGGGGAGGGGGGAACCTCACGTGGGCCAAGTAGGACACAGGGCCTGCTTTTGAAAGCTTGCTTATGCAGCATGCATTACATTAAAGGCAATAAAAAAAAACCGTATTTGTAGCGCTAGAAAAAACACTGCGCTTTGAAAACTACCGCGAATGACTAATCGGGCTGTGTTCCCCATATGGGAGGGGAAGAAATGGTATGGCGGTGAATTCGTTGGAGCAGTAGGTGTGGCTGGTGCAGTTAATTTCAGGTGTCGCGTCAAGGCACCAGGATAGCAGATATTTTTTCTTTTTATCACCGATGACTCATCGGTCGGTCTGCCAGTGGTGTTCTTTGCCTTGCTGGCGTGCCTCGCGTGTGAGGTGTCAGCTGGGATGTACAGGTCTCTGTGGCTCCTTGAGAAACGCGTCACGTGCCGCGAGGGCACACTCCCTCCCGCTGTCCGTCCCCGCCGCTGCTGCGTAATGTAATCCTATTGCCGTGCTAAACCAACCCCCCTCCCTCTCTTTCTCTGCAGGGCAGGCCTTTCTGATCTCACTACAGTGCATTTCATCAGCATCCGTCTGTTATGGGCGGGTTTTTTTTTAAATAAACGTACCAGGGTGGGAACCCTAGAATATTTAAATCTGGGACAGTCGTGTTATATGCTCTCATTTGTGGCGGTGGTGGGAGGAGCGTACGTGACCGTATGTTCTGATCATCCGGCTCATCAGGCTGGCTGGGGTGTGGGATCTTGAGAACTGGGAAGGATGTTAGTACTGCAGGGCTGGGGCGGGAGCACCTGCGGTTTATGCAGCTGCAGGTCTCAGCACGCACTGGGAAAGAAACCGACGATGTGGCTTACGTAAGCATCCCTCCGCATCACACCTATGTGCCAGTGAAATGGCTTCTAGCAGTTTTGAGTCCTGCCGGTTCCATTTCTCCCCACTTTTTTGTGCACAGATTGCACTTCGTTTACACATTTAGCTTTTAGCCTCTTAAAAAGAATGTAAATATAAATATTGTTTTTAAGACCTGCCAATCTGACTGCCACATACATTACTGACTGTACCGGGTGAAATTAAACAAGGAATTCGACCGCGCGCACGTTTAGGCGGATAGTTTGCTCTACCAATGGCTGCTTACAGCCTACTGTAACATAAAGAGAAATTCAATTATATTTCGAAAATACATTACAATTCAAGATGTGCGGTAATCAGACATGTCAACAAGTGACTGGTAACTATTACGGCGGCAAAACGACGCTGTCTGCTAGCAGATAACACGTTCTGTTTTGTGGATCTAGACAGTAGATTGGAGAATGCGGTTTTCAGAGAGAATAAAAAAGATGGCTTCTCAAGGGAACAGACCCGCGTTTTAACCCGGAACACAACAATGTGATCTTCCTTGCCATTCGGCGCTGGCTCGCTCACTCGAGAGATTAAAACAAATCTGCCGAATTAATCGGTTTTGAGTGACTACAGCGACCCAGATACGATCGCAACGCAGTCTGGCTTCAGCCTCCTGTTCCAATTTATCAAAACGGAAGACCCCCCTTTTTTAAAGCATAAAGTGATTGTGATGTAAACAGCACATTCGCTGGATTCCATCCCCCTTTGCTGGTGGTAGTGTTGTGGAGGGTTTACAGAAGTTTCTGTTTCATTATGTTCGTTAATTGCATGTATGTAACGTTCGTGAAAATACTGATATTCAAAGGTCAATCAAAGAAAACGAAATATCCCTCGAGGCACGTTGCCACTCGGGTCGCATCTGTGTGAACGAAAGAAAATCGTTAGAGAACATTCAGTAGCCTACACATTTTAGCGCTCAAAACAAAATGACGAAAAATAAATTATTTATCAAGGCAACTGACTCATCTGAACTCACCTGAACCTAGAACAACACCCTTCCCCCCCCTTTGCCACACAATTCAATTCCTCCGCGCGCGCCCCTATGTGGCCTTAATGTGAAACTACAAGAGCTTTCCAGGTACATTGTGTAAGCAAGGCTGCTGCAGATAAGCGGGATCAAATTTCGGCCCGTCTTTTCTTAAAACGATGAATCCTTCTCAACAAGCACACAATGTAAAACTAGCGCGATGCTAAATGTGTCTGGCAAGTATAAGCACGTATGACAATCTACTCTGCGCAACGTGGAAGTTGAGATGCAGGTAGGGCAGAAGGATCAAATTTCGTAGGCCTACGTCTGGCCACTCGTTAGTTATTGGCGTATGGAGGTGCTATGAATGGTGTCGTAACTCAATAGCAATTGGCTACCCCGTGTTGCACGCCGTGTGTGTGCCATGAGCTCGTTCAAAGGGCAATATCCGTAAGTATTCTCTGTACGTGTATATTTGCTATCGGAGCTTACACACGCTAACCCTATTCCAAAGCAATGCTGCCCAATGTTTCCAGTTACTTAATGTAACTGGGTCAGATGTTATTTCATTTTACCATCTGAAGAGAATGTGGTCAGAAAGAGAAACGTCCATCGAAATGTACGATGACAGTTTCGTCTCCCCCACCGTGCATGCAAAGCTTGGCATTGTGGGTAATTCCTCCATGTCTTTCTGCAATTGATTGGGAAATTTATGGTGCAGAAATAATGACCAATATCTACCATCTAAAGTGAGGGGAAATAAATTAGTCTAATGTGTATAATCGCTGTAGAGGGCAGGACTTGGCCTTTGTGCAGGAGCACCAGTTTTGCATTTGTTTTCAAGTGTGATTTATACAATGTGAGGATGCAAACTAACAGCTGACTGCTGCTATTCGGTTTAGCCCACCACTGCCATACAAACACAGAGAGGAGTTAATGGAGGTTCAACTGGACATGAAGTTTGTACTACATGAATATGCTTTTTGTACATAATGGTTGCAACAAACCATTGAATTGCATACGAGAGATAACCAGGCTGTCATAAATCCGAACAGCTGTAGATGCTGTAGAAGCAAACTGACCTCCTGCTGCATAAATGGATAGAATATCAGCTCTGTCAGCCGTTCTGAATGGGAGCGTTTGTTCTAAATGCCTAAAATGTTAAATGTACCTGGGAAATCAAGAGTAGGCTTAGGAGTATGGACCCGATATTTATTTCCCGGTATTTTCTTTTCGTTCATGCAGCAGAATTGCAGCATTCTCTCTCTCTAATTAGAACGCTTTTATAAGAGCACAATCGGCGTGGACAAGCTTGCTTTTGCCTCTGCGAGGTGTGAATCACTTCTTCAGGAGCGTTGCTCTCCAGTGTAAATTGGATTGCCGAGTGGCGTGATGTGTGGGCACACGCTTTTAATAATGCAAAGGCCTGAAGCCCCTCCCGCTTTATGTGGCAGACAGGAGACCTGAAGCCCCTCCCCCTTTATGTGCAGGCAGGAGGCCTGAAGCCCCTCCCCCTTTGTGTGCAAGCAGGAGGCCTGAAGCCCCTCCCCCTTTATGTGTGCAGGCGGGAGGCCTGAAGCCCCTCCCCCTTTGTGTGCAAGTGGGAGGCCTGAAGCCCCTCCCCCTTTATGTGTGCATGCAGGAGGCCTGAAGCCCCTTCCCCTTTATGTGTGCAGGCGGGAGGCCTGAAGCTCCTCCCCCTTTGTGTGCAAGCAGGAGGCCTGAAGCCCCTCCCCCTTTTTGTGTGCAAGTGGGAGACCTGAAGCCCCTCCCCCTTTATGTGTGCAGGCGGGAGGCCTGAAGCCCCTCCCCCTTTGTGTGCAGGCGGGAGGCCTGAAGCCCCTCCCCCTTTGTGTGGCAGGTGGGAGGCCTGAAGCCCCTCCCCCTTTATTTGCAGCAGGGGGCCAGAATGTACACCTGCAGGCAGGGCTGGGTTTGGGGTTTAATGTGGTGCTGGTATTATGACAAGGAAGGGGAAACGTGAGTCCCAGCTTTGAGCCTTAAACCCCCCCCCCCCCCCCCCCTACTTTGCACCCCCCCACTCTGTATCCTCTCTAAAAATGGCCACACAGAGAATAAGTGGGGAGAGAACATCTGTCAGACCCTAAGCAGAAAGCTTTCATCAATGAGGTTGGCTATAAAAAGATCAACTTGCCCCACTGGGAACCCTGGGAACCCTCAAAGCCCACCACCCCCCCACCCCCCCATTCTGCCCTACAGCCGCACATTGCCCAGGGTGATACACCCCATCGGATCACTCATTCATAATTTTGCACAAAAGATTCATCCTTTTTACGTATTAAAAAAAAAACTGGATTAAGGCTGTAGTGGAAACCCCCCCCCCCCACCCCCCAGGAGAAGAAGAGCAGCTGCCGAGCCTTTTTCCGTGGGATGGAAGGTGCTCCAGCGCCCGCCCGCGTTTACACGCCGCGCACCCGCCGTTCCCCCCCGCCTTACGTAACTCTCTGATTTGTGGAGGAGCGGCGGCTGTTGTGCTGCTAACAAAGGGCTTTCCCTGAGTGCTGAGCGAGCTGGGCCTGCTGGAGGCCTTTGATGAAGAAATCAGAGGAAGAGGAAGAAGAAGAACGCTGATTCTAACTAGCTGTGCCATTAGTTCCCACAGGATGTGGGGGGTTGGGGGGGGGGGGGGGGGGGGAGTGGGGGCAGCTGGCAGAAAGCCAACATGCCACGCTGCTTCTAGAACAGCACTGCCGCCCTTCCCCCCACCCCACCCCACCCCTCCCCTCCCCATATTTGTGCGTCTTTGATCGCACGTCTCAGTTACTGTGGGTACGATAGTGATCGGTCGGGCCTGTGCTGTTTCTCAGCATTTGGCAGTGTGAGAGAGTAAGGGCCTGTGGACGTAGCTTGCCTCACATGGGGGGCGACATAGCTCAGGTGGTAAGAGCGGTTGTCTGGCAGTCGAAGGGTTGCCGGTTCGATCCCCCACCCTGGGCGTGTCAAAGTGTCCCTGAGCAAGACAACGAACCCCTAATTGCTCCCAACGAGCTGATTGGCACCTTGCATGGCAGACTTTCACCGTTGGTGTGTATGTGAATGGGTGAATGAGAGGCATCAATTCTAAAGCACTTTGGATAAAAGGGCTATACAAATGCAGTCCATTTACCATTTACATCATTGTGGCTCAAACCCAGGTGAAACACAACATGGTCTAATACAGAGAAGGGGGAGGTGGGCCCTGACCCCTGACCCCTGCTACATCGTGCTCTTTAAATGAGGATGAGGATGGAGTGTGTGTGTAGTGGGGGGTGGGGGGTGGGTGGATGTGGGCCTCAGTTGCTCTCTGTTCTGCTGAAGGCTGCTTCAGGCAGCTCCAGCTTCGTCTGCTCTGTGACATCGCTGTTTTTGCTGCTGCTACGGGTCTCCTGTGTGTGTGTGTGCGTGCGCGCGCAGGGGTGTGTGTGTGAGATTTATATGCACTGCTGGCTGCCTGTCAGTATCTGCTGATCTCTCAGTATTGCTGTGTCCTGGTGTACATACTGTACACACACACTTTAAATGATGCACAGTTTATGGAAAAAAAAACCCTTGAGGTGAAGCCACAGGAATCCCTTGTGTACACACTCCGGTGAAAGTACACGACATACCAGTTAGACCTGAAATGAAAATGGGTGGGGTGAGCTGTGTTATATAAGCCAGTGTTGACACAGGTTTCAAGTGGTTACAACAGGACAAAAAGGCTATTCCTGTGTTTAAGACTGCTTTCATGGTACAGTATGAATCTCTGACTAGCCTTTTCACACCTGCCAAGATGTGCTTGATGGGAACTTTACAGGTAAGTGGCAGGTAACACCCCTCACTTTTTCCCAGCATTCCTTGGCCCAGTCCAGTGTGACTGCGCAGTGTGTCACAGTGTTATCTTGTGCCCTCAGACCTCAGAGCCTGTGGTGGAAAATCCAGGTTCAGAACATAAGTGTCCTCCCTGGTGTTTTGTTCCAGTTACCCGGACTTGCTAATTAGCACAGTTGTTTGGCCAGACGGTAGAACTAATGAGATAAATCAGCCGGCTGAGTTCATGGGTGGAAGAAAGATGGCAGAACCTTTTCACTTCCTGTGTGAGAGCCGAGGCCACAGGAACGGGAGATTGGCAGCCTTGGAGTCTCAGAGGTGGGCCACACCCAATTAAAGGTGTGTTCGGGGCTGCTGACTTAGCAAGTAAAGGATCGGGGGGAAGGGGGGGTGGGGGTTACACAGGCGTGAGTCATGACACTCCCTCCTACCCCATCACCTGCTCTGTTACTGCACGCCCCCCTCTGAGTCACCACCACATGTCCGATCCCATCACCGCCCGTTTCCCTCTACTTCCAATCTCTCTCTCTCTCTCTCTCTCTCTCTCTCTCTCTCTCTCTCTCTCTCTCTCTCTCTCTCTCTCTCTCTCTCGGCAGAACAGGAAAAGCACAGGCACAATAAGTATCAGTTACCGTTTTCTTTATTAACATGACAAACACACATTAGTATTACCAAAGCATACAAAAAAAACATACACAAGATGATGTAGCACACAATAGAAGGATAAATAGAAATGATTTATTTTCAATTAACTATGTAACTGAAATTAAAATTGACAGTGAAAGAAAGCCAAATAAAGTTTTGTGGGGGGGGGGGTGGGGGGACTTGGGATAACAGTGATAAATCCACAGTGCAAAATTAGGTTTTGGGCCTGAGGCGTTTGGGTGATTTGTGTGAGCGTTTGTCACACACTGTCCCTCTGGCTGTGGCAGGCCCTATGCCAGAAATGTTTTTTTTTTCCCCATTTTTTTTTAAAGGAGGAAGTAAGAATCACTTACATTTCAGTTTGTTTTGTCTCACACTCTTGTGGACTGCAGTGTTAATACAGCCTGTTTTCCCTGGGTAGCCATGTTTTTGTGCTGTCTCTCTTTTCTCTTTCTCTCTCTCTCAGTCCCCTGCCTTCTCTTCTCTCTCCTTTCAGAGACACATTCACACGCTTTTGGCTGCTTCTAAAGAGCATTCTTTGAAGTCACGATCACTTGCGTGTAGGTTAAGGGCCAGGGCTTAAACCCAAATGCTATGCTGTGCCAACCCCCCCAACCCCCCACCCCCACCCCCCCCACATGGTGCTTTCAGCAACACAATCCATTTACGCCCATGAAGTGGCGCTCGTGTGCACGTACCCTACGTGCCCCGCCAACCAACCCACCTCGTCTGCGCGGTTGACTGAGTCAGTCGTTTTCCCAGAAATTCGGAGAAGAGGGAGGGGCCTGTTTAAGTATCTCCGGAACTCTCCGGAAACACTTGCGCTGGGAGCCGGATAAGCAAATGTGAATGGAGAGATATCACAAGTGTCTTTTTTTTTTTTGAATGAGCAATTAGCGAAGATAAAGCTGGGTCAATGGATTTTGGTGTACTTGGGTTCCTGTTGACAACATTATCTTATTCGGCACACAAAAGCACCCTGTTTGGGGCTACTGGGTTACTCGTTCTATTAAAGCACTGGCCCCACTGTCCAGAATTGAATCCCACCCGTGTTTAGTGTGGCTCTGTCTGGCTCTGTCATTGTCTGGTTAGAACTGTCTCTTTTCATAGAAACACACGTGTATCATTGCTTTCTTATATGAATGTGTTGGCTGCCACTACCATATCTGATTAGCAAATATCAGAATCTCCCACCATGACGTCCTGGAACGCCAATAATTTCATCACGAGTCTCTTAACATACGTGGAGACTCAATTGTGCCACCTAGTGGCCGAAAGAGTAACTTACTAGTTCTTATAGTGGCAGATAGGTGGCGCAGTTTTCTTTTTTCTCATACGCGTCAGAGGTAGAAATACCTTTGGCACGTCTCACGGTTACGAACTTATCATATTCCAAATTAGATACAGTTTGGTTCATTTTGCAATGCCACTAAAGATAAACCAGGCCAAACAGAACATTTTACTAAAATATTCTTTATGGTATGTTATGCATGCCAGCACACACACACACACACACACACAAACACAAAAAACATTATTTACGAAAAAAATTGTCTGCATTCCTAAACTAACCAAGTACTTGGTATTTTTAAGTGGTGTTCACCTGAATTTGTTGGTCCTTCCTTGTCAAAAAAAAGTTCCCTTAAAGCTGGTGTGCAGTGGATGCATATGTGGATGTGTATTGACAGTGTCTTGACTTTGGGACATTGTGTCTCAGTTAGTACAGTGAATCTGAGCCCCACCTACTCCTGCAGGTGTGTGGATACGGGGCACTGAGCCAGAACGCCTCGTTCATGATGGGCAAACAAAAACACTGCATTCTGCACACCCTCCCAATGGGTACGATTACGGTACATTTGATCATAAACTGCTCGTAAGAACGTTTCCAAGAACATTTTGGCATTCATCATTTTTTTCCCCTTATCTGTATGTGTTAATAGCTGTTTTCATATGCTAATGAAATGAACAGGATTTTTCATAAAATTTACAAACAGCTGAGCATTCATCATCTCGTGCACCTGGGGATATGGACAAAAACAAAGGGCTGCACCCGTATCATGAATCCCACATTGTTTTTTTCCATAGGAACATTTTTAAGAACAAAAGTAAGAAATAATGTAAGAGTAGTTCTGTGAATGAGGCCCATTGTGCTTAAATCCAATGGGCTTTCAGCAGCAGAACCTCATTTACACCATGAAGCAGCCCCTTGTGTGAATGTACGAGCGCTACCTACAAACCCACCTCTCCTGCACTCGCCGTTGAGCTGGCATCTCCCATTGAAGCCCTGAAAGGAAGAAGGGCCTCTTTAAATATCCTCTGAAGTTCTGGCACACTTGCGATTGGAAGAGGTTAAACCAATGTAAATAGTGAGGTATCAGAAGTGTATAAAAAAAAATTTCAGTGTGGAATTAACTATAACAAAGGTGGGTTCTAGAATATTCGTTCACTTGGGTTCCGGATGATAACATCATCCGATGCGTACAAACACCCTCTGAAGTTGCAATGCTATTGACAAAGAGTTCTGGGAAGGACACTGGATCCTGAAGATGTCTCTGTGTGTAACTAAACTGCTGCTGCAGAGCAGGCTTTGTCATAAAGCTTGGTTTAAAAAAAACCCCTTTGCACATAAACACACGTGTGGAAACACATATATGGTTTCCTCCGTGTATGTAAGCTGTCATGGCCATATGTGGTAATCAGCGTGTCAGAACCTCCAGCCGTTCTCTTCTGGAATGCCAATAATCTTAACAATCACGGGGGACTGCTGCTAGCTCCTCTAAATATAGTAGGAGACTCAATTGTGCCACCTAGTGGCCAAAAAATGATTGCAGTCATTTTACCAACAGATAGATGGTGCTGCTTTCTCATTTCTATCATGTTCATAATGGCATACATTTTCAGTATTATAGACTGATCATTTGTAACAGAAGTGTAGACAGACGCAAGTAAAACTTGAATAGCTCTTGTTTATTGAATATTTTTGCACATTTGGAGAATTGTTTTAACAAAACATACATTCAGTTGAATATTCTTCATGGTGTATTGTACATGGCACTGCACTAGAAAATGTATTATCTGCTTGAAATAATACATCTCTGTCCTAAAATAAACAACATACATAATGTGCAAGCTTACAGAGTTTTTAAAGTGATGTTTACTTGGACTCTTGGATTATTTTGGAGTCAAATAGTTGAATGTAACTGGAGCAGGTGGTGGAACCTGAGAGTTTGGAAGCCTGTCATCAATTACTGCATCTGGAAACCTTTCTGTTTTATGATCAAAGGGCCCAGAATCAAGGTATGTGTGTGTCTATGTGTGTGTGCGTGTGTGTCTGTCTGTCTGTCTATGTGTGCTTGTGTGTGTGCATGTGTGTTTGTGTAATAGGAGGAGGTCCTTGTCATCATGTTGCCAAGCCCCACCCCCAAGAACAGTATTTCCAGGAATCCCCCTTATGATTGCCCAAGGGATTCCTGGGAAAACTGGACCCCGGGGGCAAGGAAAAACACTGACACTGGGAGAAGCAGGAAGTGAAAGGTCACAGACTTTGAAAACAAACTAAAAAAAACAACTGGAATTTTAAACAGAGCTCACTTTAAACAGCACACAGAGAATTCTAAGGAGAGAAAAGTGAGATGGACTGAAAAAGGATCACGCGTGTGTGCATTCATCTGATATAAAAGAGGCTAAGAATGAGCAAATGCTTGGAAGTCTCTGTCCTGCCCGCTGCAGAGAATCCCTGGCCTCGGGTCTCTGGTGGTCAGGGCTGCAGCTATGAACTCTCAGGCCTGGGGCAAAATGTATTGGTACCACCCCCACCACCCTCCCTCTAATATATTTTGTAACAAATTAAAAATAGCTGCACCCCATATCCTGGGCCCCCCTCGAGCCTGGAACACAGTGTCCCAGTTTGCCCCCCCCCCCCATTAGCGGCCCTGATGGGCTCTTACATCGTTGCGCTGATAAGGAGTGTTTCCTGAATGAAAGTAATGTAATGCAGTGACAGGGCTGAGTGAGCAGAGGCTGTATGTTTGTGTGTGTGTGTGTGTGTGTGTGTGTGTGTGCGCGCCAGGAATTGACCTCATCCCTTTGGCAGTGCCCCCCCTCCCGAGCTACAGTGCTTCATCTCAGACTCCCAACTGACCAGAGATGCAGCACTGCACCTTGGGCCTGGGGACCAAGGCCTGGACCACCCCCCAACCCTTACCCTCCCGTGCCACCAGTGCTACCCCGTCCTATACTCCCACGACAGGGCCCCTTCTTGATTCATAACCTCTTTCCTAAATATTTCCCCCCTTCACCAGTCCCCCTCCCCCCCTTCACTATTCCCCTTCCCCCTAATCCAAATAAAAGCCCCCAAAAGCTCATGGGTGCACATCCTGCCCACCCCCTTCCCCCCCCCTCACCTAGACTCTTCACCTACCTGCTTCACCTACCCCCACCCCCCTGTTGGTCTGACTCTGGATCAGTGGCGGGCGAGCGTTTGGGGGTGGGGGGACCGATGCGGAGAGAACCCTCTTCACGCTGTCCACACCGCGGTGCCTCTGCCTCTCCCACCTCTGCACGGACTGATCTGCGGGTCAGGAGAACAGCAAGAGGGAGCCATTGGGCAGGGGGATATGGAGGGGCCCATACCATAGATACCGCAGCTGTGAATAACATGGGCTAGGACCTGTGGCTCTGAAGGCAACTCTTTCTAAGTATGAAATACTTAGGACGCAGGATTTCCGCTCCACATTTCAGATATCTGTTATAGAACTGGGATATATTGTAAAATATACTGACATAAATCTACTATCTGTATATCGCAACAGCTCCTGATATATTGACAAATAAACTTAATCTTATACTATAATACTTATAATACTCTAATTATTGCCACTTTTAGATACTGTAATACATTACACTTCTGTGAAATGTATTTGTCATTATATTTTCCACATAAGTAGGTCCATGTATTTTATAATAAATGGTATGGTATATTGCATTTCCATAAGCAGTGGTAGCAGTCCTGGTCAGGCCAGCTGGTGTGCAGTAAAGATGGTGGGACTGTCCAGGATGGGGCTTCATTTGAGGGCTCAGGAGGAGGCGAGGAGAGGCGACACACACAGGGGTCAACAGGAAGTGACTGTGACCCTCAGCCTGCCTGTGTACATAAATGTCCCTCTTTCCTGTCCTGGGTCCCCAGTTACATTCTTCCACCCAGCTTTCCCATGCTCCCCTGGCCTTATTGCCCCGCCCCGGCCCAACCCCAGCTCAAAACCCCAACCGCCCCTCGCCACCCCTGCCTCGCCCCCGCCTTTGCCTCCGCCCCTGCCCCTGCTCATGCCCCCACATCATACCACACCCTCCTCCACCCATCTCCTGCTCCACCCCTCAGTTAGTATAATGCCGGACTAGTGGAGACAGACAGCTCATTAATGGGATGATTTCTGGAGTTTTATTAATATTGTTTCTTCATAATGTTCTATAACAACGTCATGCTATCATGTCATCAGAAGCTTCTGTAAGTATATGAAATATTCATCATGAAACAAAAAATGTCCGTGCCAATCGAAAACATACATTAAAACTGAAATATAAAAATAAAAAAACAGAAAGTAGATAATCTCTGTAAGCACGCTCCACAATTCAAAGCACTCTGAAATTCACCTCCCTGTATCAGTATTCCCTTTTGGGAATGTTGAGTGGTGCTCTGCCAGTTGAACACAAATATGTTTCTTTCTGTCTCAATGGTTCTCCATCAATCTGAGTACTCTCTCTATCTCTGTCTCTTTCTCTCTCTCTCACATACACACGCATGCACTCTCTTTCGCTCTCTCTCTCTCTCTCTCTCTCTCTCTCTCTGTGCCCCCTCCCTCTCTCTTACAGTCTCTGTACTCTATTCTCTCCTTTTCTCTGCCCCTCTCTCATGTTGGACAGGAGTCTTTCGAAAGCACAGTGACTGAGGGTGCCTGTCTGGTGTGGGAGATGCATTAGGATCTCCACAGACTCAGACACAGACGTGCGCCAACCACATCCCCCAATCAAAAATCCGGACAGCAGGATCAAAGCAAACCAACTTTTCATCATAACACTTCCTTCCACGTCCCACAGCGGATTGTTCCGGAAATTTTCTCACAAAGAGTCACCAAATTCACGCAAAAAGGAAAAAAGAAAAAAAAGACGTCTCGGATGGAATGCGCCTATGATGCTGAAGCTGCTGCTCAGCTTTGTGTGTGGGAGTGTGTGTGTGTGCATGTTTGCCTGTGTGTGTGCGTGTGTGTTTATGTGTGTGTGTGTGTGTGCGTGTGTGCGTGCGTGTTTGTGTGTGTGTGTGTGGTGGCAGCGAGAGAGGAACAGGATGTGTGTCACAGCAGCGATGCTCTGTCACTGAGTTCACGGAGCAGAGACGAGCAGGAAGTGGTCTGTGCGTCTGTCTGTGAGCCCAGCGCTCCGTGGAAAGCAGCATCCCACCTCTCCGGAGGACAGCTGTCTGAGAATGGAAGCAGCTCGCAGAGACGAGGCTGCTGGGAGCTCTCCTAGCTACGTGGATGGCATTCTTACTGCGGAGGAGCTCCCTATGTGCAGGCAAGTTAAAGGAAACACGAAGGAAAAAAATATTGCCATATTTTCTCACAACAGGCTGGCCCCAAACCCAGCCACACAGTCACAGAACAGAGCAGTCCACCCCGTAAGACGGAGAAGTCACAGCAGAAACCACACACTGATTAATTCTCTAAACCGGGAAGTTGGCGAAAGGAGGGTTGAGAAAAGTTCCATTTATTACACATTATATGATGCCTCATCCGCAAACACACACACACACACACACACACACACACACACACACACACACATTTGACAGTCTCTCTCTGAGTTATTTTTGAATTTCTCACCATTGCAGAGCAGTGGGGAAAAAAAAGCCAAAGTGCTGAGCTGTGACATACTCACGGCCGACCGATGACTTCACCACCGCCTCCGAGACTGGCGTGCTCCGCTCCGCTCCACGCTGCGACCCATAATGCCGTTCCCCTGGCTCCGGTCCGCGCGGCGGCCCGTAATGGCGCTCCCCGCGGCCCGCTGCAGCTGTGTCAGCGGCGGGACGAGCCGAGCTTGCGCCCCTGCAGGGAGGAGGAGCCCGGTGGAAGGGACGGCGAGACGGGCCCCTCTCAGATCTGGAGAAGAATTTAAGGTCCTCCTCAGTGCCATTTTTTTATTGTGCCCTGCCAATGTAATCAAACCCACTCTTTCACCAGAACCCCCCACTCAGACACACACACACAGACACTGACATACACACACACACTCATACACGCACAGACACACACACATAGACACACACACACACACATGCACACTCACACACTCACACACATTCACACACACACACAGGCACTGACATACACACACACACTCATACACGCACAGACACACACACACACACATAGACACACACACACACACATGCACACACACACACAGGCACTGACATACACACACACACACTCACATGCACACATGCACACTCACACACACACATTCACACACACACACACACACATGCACACAGACACAAGCACACACACGCACACCCGCTGCATACACACGCACACACGCAGACACACACACACGCACACAGACACACACACACACACCCTCTGAGCTATACTCGGTCATGCTGCGTGACGTTCAGTGCAGACAGCCTGGGGAAATGGGAGGGCCTGCTATATAAAGTCCCTCTCACTGAGCTGTCATCCGCACCCAGGGAACATTTTTGTGGTGCAGAGTCAGTGAAACGCCGTCTAGGCATTCAGGTGAAAACCCGGCGACATTTCAGCCGAAAAGTGAAAGTCGTCTGGCTGGCTATGACACAGCCAGGCTATGTCTGGGTGAACCCTGAGCTATGTTGGGGTCATGGATTTAAGGCACTTGAAGATAAACTGGATTGGATATGTATTGTAGGCAGCTGGACGCCAGCAGTACAAAAACAGTCAGTACAAAAAGATTTTTTTTTTTTAAAATAAACATTACAAATCATTAAAGGTGCCATTATTTTTTAGAAAATAATTTCTATTATAATTACCATGAAATGAAACTGTCTCAAAAAAAACTATATATTGAATGAAGAACTTAAAGGTGGTTAGGAAATATTTGCCCTCTCCAAAGGTCACCCTGCTGGAGTTTGCCACTGAGGTGTGATCCATTGGTTTATATCTACTAAAACTTGTGAACAACACTTATTCCAAGAAAGCAAACAAAAAATTCACAACGACAACTGCAAAGCTCACACTTGCCCCAGGAAGTGAATTCAACCTTAAACATGTTTCTCAACAGCCTCAACATCTCATTCAGCAGCCAAAAGCTCAGAGAGCACAGTTAAGTAAGCCACTATGGACTAGCTGTTGAGTGGAAGTCCATACCATTCAGCGATTATGAACCTGCCCTGCGTATGTTAAAACAATTTTCATCTCACAAAAGTCTGGAGAATTAACTGAGGCAGCAGGCCCATATCCTCTCCGCTCCAGAGAGGGCTGGCCTGTGTGGAAGTAACAGGTCCACAGAGGATGCGGTTGTCAGGACAACGGAAAATCACCTGTCTGTGTCTTCACAACCTGGAATCTTCTCAGGATTTCAGTGTCTCCTGTGAAAGAGAGAGAGAGGGAGGATCAGTCACAACAATATAATTTCTAGGATCAGAAAATACTCCAGATTTCTTTGCTCACTCCCCCCCACCCCCACCCCCCCACCCCAACACTAGACACCACTGCATCAAATACTGGCTTCAGTGTTAGAATGGAGCTGGATGCTCTCTCTGGTGGTTGCTGGGCACATTGCATGGGAGGTTGTAGTCCCTATTTGTTTTGCCTTAACAATAATTAAATACACACAAAAAGACTTAAGACTCCCCTGGCTAAACAAATGGTGTGTATTATAAGTCCTGAATATGCAAAGTCTACAGCTGTTTCTCTGTAAAAAAAAAAAACAACAAAAAAAACTTCCTTTCTGAAGGAAATGAGTCCTGATCTCTCAGATTGACTGATGGAAACCAGGAGCCATTGACTGTAGTTCTCACTGAGTCTTATTTGCAAAGGGTCATAAGTCTCCGAAATCTAATTTTGTTAACATTCAGTTCATCCCAAAGAAGGAAAGGAGGCAAAATTAAAAAAGACGAAGACTGAAAAAAAATTCCTGAGATCTTTTGAGCCTTTTCCAAGAAGGGAGAGCTTTACGTTTGTCTCGAATCCCTTGCCTGGAATCTGCCTCGATCCATATAAGGAATTTTTTTTAAAGGGATTTTATTTTGGGATAATGGAAAATGTAGCCGCGCTCACAATAAACACTCACTCCTGCAGTTCCTAACAGACTGAGATCGTGGAAGCAGATAGTTTGTCACTGTTCGCTTAACTCTCCCCTCACCCCACCCCCCCACCCCAAAATCTCCCCAAACCCCTCCCCCTCTCCCCACATCTCCCTCTCTGCCCGCATACATTCCCTTTTCGAGCCACAGTCTACTGCAGACGGACATAAAAGGCAAAATGGAGGGAGGGAAGGTGAGGCTGAAGCCAGTGAAAGGGAGCGGTGTCACCGGGGAGCGTTTCTCTTATTCTCTTTCCCTCCGATTTTACACACACACACACACACACACACACACACACACACAGTGAATCTGCATCCCAGACAGTAACCCTGCCTGTCCCCTTCACTGCCACCCAGGTCTCAGGCCTGGGACAGGAGCCCCCCCACCCACCCCAATGTATTTTGTTACAAATGAAAAAGGCTGACTCCCCATGTCCTGGGCCCCCCCTAGTACATGGGCTCAGGACAAAGTGTCCCAATGAACCCCCACCCCCCCCGTTCTCCCCCCCGATCTGCAGCCCTACTTCCACCTGCCAGACCCCCGCCATCACCTGCTTCCTCAGCCTCATCCAAACCCTGGACCCTGAGGTGGCGGACATCCACCCTTCATCCTCTCGGGGCAGTGTGGAGCTCATTGAGCCAGACTCCAGGCCACCGGATTCCACGATGAGCCCCCCCCCCCCCCCCCCCCGCAAAACCCAATCCCAACCCCCCGTCCTCCACGTCCTCCACGTTTCCGGATGCTGAACGAAGACTCAACAAACACAGCGCTCCTCTCCCAGGCTCTCCCTGTGCGCTGTCACACCGATGCTCCGCGGCCTGTGTTTAATAACCCCAGGATCTGCACAATAAACAGCGCTTCCTGTTTCCCATGCTCGTGCGTGCGTGTGTGCGTGCGTGTCACGGCGAGGAGGTCGCCATGGCCGCGGTGAAACACGTCCTCCGTGCGTCAAGCTCACGAGCGAAAAAAAGCGGAACGGGACGCAGGTTCTCTCCTTGTGGGGTTTGCTGTCTCCCGACACAGGGCTTAATTCACCCCAGAGGTACGAGAACTAAATCTCGAGCCACTGCAGAGAAGTTGCGAGGGCGTTGTCTGTTAGCCTGAGCTACGCTGCGGCTGATTGAATGGTACGGAGGAATAGAAAACGGCACAAGATGACGTGACCCAGATTCAGAGACTACAGCGCCGGCAACCAACCCTGTTCCTGTGGGCCTACCATCCTGTAGGTTTTCATTTCAACCCTATTTCGGCACATCTGACTATCTTTAGCTGCTGAATGAAATGTGCTTTGTTAGGGCTGGTGTGAAAACCTGCAGGGCGGTAGATCTCCAGGAACAGGGCTGGTTGCCGCTAAACTCCAGATTCCTTCCCCTCTGAACCCAGTGATACTGACAGACCGCCACCTCCACCCTGCCCCCACGCTTATCCAGCCCGGTCTCGTCCTCTGAAGGAAGATGATCAGCGGTTTAATGAGCTTAATGGGGCTTCCCTCCAGAAAGGCTGGCAGGCTCTCCCAGGCTCCTCCCTGGCACCGCGCCAGGCTGATTGCCTTCTCTCATGCGAGGTTAAAAAGGAAGGGTCTGGAAGAACGGTGCCGGCCTGCACGTGCCGCTGCACCCCCCCCCCCCCCCCACCCGTGTCTTGTTCTGTGCCCCCCCCCCCCTTCCCGCAGGGCCTAAGGATGGCGGTATGGCGATCGGGTAGACCCCCTTTCCTTTAGAGCACAGCGCCCTGCCCCTTCCTGGCCTCCCACAGCTCGATTGGCGCGGACACCCTTCTTTGGGCAGTCTCTGACAGCGACACCGGCTTCGCGGCACCTCCTCTCGGGAGACCACCAACGGACGAGCCCCCCCCCTGCCCCCCCACCACTCCCCGCTCCCCGCTCCCCTCCGAGTCCAGATGTCTGGGCCCTGGAGTCCTGGAGCTGAGGGATTTATCCACAGGGCTCTGCACAGAGGAAGTCTTTCCTAAGTGTTACCAGCTTAGCCGTGGCGAGGACACGCTAAAGTCCACCAGCTGCTTTCGCGAAGTATAAACCCCTCTACACCTCATAAACATTGTCAAAACCAATGAGGAATGCGTCTGGGGTCTTGTAGAAAAAGACACGATTGGTTCAGATATCCCATTTTCCAAACTGTTTTCCTCTCTAGCTGTTTGTGACTCAGGGATGTTTGGGGCGTTCTGAGTCCTGTTTGGTTGCACAGAAGAAACAAAAAATGTTTGGCGCAACAGGATGATGTACACCGCTACATTAAAACAGGTCAATTTGCTGAGACGCTCTAGAGAAATTAATTCGTGTTTTTTTTGTTGCAACATAGAAACACTGCAGAGGACTGCCAGGAAGCCATTACTTGTTAATGACTGGGACAGGAGTACACCCATGACTCCTGCTTACACAGACTGTAAGTATGCATGCATTTGTAATGTGTATGTGTGCATGTGTGTATGTGTGTGTCTGTGTGTGTTTGTGTGTATGTGTGCATGTGTGTGCGCGTGTGTGTGTGAGAGTGTGTGTGTGTGTGTGCATGTATGTGTGTGTGTGTGTGTACATCATCCTACAAGGTGCTGCTTCAGGCAGACAGATGCAGGCACTGTGTTTACACTAAGAGAGACTCCAGACTGATAGTGGAGAGAGTGAAAACTCCAGCACAGCCAAACATTGCCTTTTAAGGACCCCTCTCATCTCCTCTCATCTCCCTAAATCAGCCAGACGGGAAATGCAGGGAGGGGGAAGGCTCTCTCTGTCTCTCCCTCTCTCTCTCTCTCTCTCTCTGTCTCTCCCTCTCTCTCTCTCTCTCCCTCTCTCTTTTCCTCTTTCACTCTCTCTTTCTGGTCCCTTCTTTGATTAGATCTGATACCCTTTCTTCACCAAAAGCATGTTGAGAAATTCTCACCGATTTCTGAAATTAAGAGGCATGGTGGGAACTAAAGTGGAAATGGGGATTGTAAGGAGAAGTAATGACACCTCAATATGATGTTATTTTCCTTGCTCAATTTCCTAGTAGAAATGGCTCTGCAACCCCCCCCCCCCCCCCCCCCCCCATACCCTCCCCATGGTAAATACAACATATCTCAAGAAGAGGTCATGTAGTTGAAAGTATTACAGTGATATTGAGAATAAACAAGGGACGTATTCAAAGCACAAATCAAGATATATCCGAAATTAAATTCGAGCAAGTTATATATAAATGACTAGATTTTCTGTGGCTGCAGTTTCTCAAGGAATTAAAATAAAATGGGTCTCTCGTGAAATCTAAATTCAAAGGAAGTGCAACTGAACAAACACGGAAGGATAAACCAAAACATCCAAGCAAACGGACACAAGGGCACGTGCTTGTACTTAATTAGGGTTCAAAAGAATCGCAAAAGGAGCATTCAGCCGAAACGGTTCGATAACAGAGCAGACTCTGCCCCCCCCCCCCCCCCCCCAGCCTCAGGTATCGGAAACGTGATGTGGTTCCAGAGTCACGGCGAAACCGCCGGAGTCGGTGTGTCCCGGAGAAAGAGGCTGACCGCATCACATGAAATACGAGACAATTAAACAGCCAAGCGGAGGATCGTGGAGATAAGCTTAAACAAGCAATTAAGACTTTATCCACTCCTCCCCAGCTCCACGTAAGTTCTCCCTCTCCATTTTCATCTACACTTGGACGCACACAGCCGTGGAGCCAGTTATCACAGGAAAAAACTTGCATTTGTTTGTTAGGTTAAGGTGATGCAAAGCTCTCATGCCGTTGAATTATTTATAGCTAAAAATCTGGAATACATGAATACTGTTAGCTTATTTACTAATATTATCAATGCTGCATAAGCAAACAGTTTTCTTTGGGTCCTTGAAATGTGCTGTAAAAAAACAATGTATTATTATTATTATTATTATTATTATTATTATTATTATTATTATTATTATTATTATTATTATTATTATTATTATTATCATTATTGCTGTTGTTGTACATTTACTGCCTTTGTGTCTATATCACTGATTTCTATATTCTTCTCTATTGGCTTTGACTTGACTCCGCGCGTCCCTTACCCTCCAGATTATTTTTAAAAAAATCTAAGACAGTGAATCCTGGCATCTCCACACAGCCCTGTTTTTAAGGGGACATGAGAAACGGTCCGGGGCCCCCAGAGGGCCCGACTCAGCCTGATCCCGGGTCTGCTGTGTACAGCTCTCTGTAAACACACACGGTCAGGACGCATGGGAAGGGATCCGGCCCATACGCCCTTTCCCAAGGCCAGGGGAACAGCTTTGAGAAGCGCTGTGTCGCCGTGATCCGGTGGCCAATGAAATTCTTTCCCTGGAATGTGAGATTTTGAGAGGGAAATGGTGCTGGGGGGGGGGGGGGGGGGGGACGACTCTGCTGACATTTTCTCTGGAATTACAAGAAGTCAAAACTGTGAGGTAAAAAAGGAATAAAACCAAAAATGGAAACACCAGCATCATAATCACAAACTCCATCGTGCCCTACCCTGGAAATTCAGCTCAGGACACCAAAAAAAAAAGTAGTTTTCATTTATGAATAATTGAATAGTTATTCTTCCAGGGCGATTTGTCACCTGCGTAACAACACGAATATCGTAACATTTAACTCTCACGCAGACAATGACTGCATTGCGCAAATATATTTTCTATCTGGTTTTTCAACACGGGGCACTCAAGGTAATGCTGATGCCCAGACAGTTTGTGGGCTGGGCAGGAAGTGGTTAAACCTGACCTTACTTTCCCGGCGCGAAGGGCTGTCGTAGATAAGCCTGAAGCGATCTGCATTTTTTGGCGGCCGGTTTTGAGGCCTGGCCGCCTCTCTCTCCTGTTTACCGGGCGAGTGCGTGAGCGTTCCCGATCGCTCGCTCCAGCCCGGCCTGACTCATGTTTTACAACCCGGAGAGGAACTGACGAAACTCCCCAAAGCATTCCTCGCGCGCAGACGCCTGGAAAAGTGGGGGGGGGGGGTCCGGAGGGAGCACGGAAAATGTTACCCGCAGGAGCGTTTATTAAAGGGCGGGGCCGCGAGGAGGGGGGGCTTTTAAAACAAAGATCAGGGGCAGAAACTCGACAGGAACCCTCTGAACCCCGGCTAGTAAACGGTTCTCCCGCCATTTCCCGGGTTCGACGATCCTACAGCATCCTGGGAGCGCGGGGAGAATGCTCTGGGTTGGCTGGGAACCGTAGTGTGTGTTTTGGGAAATTGTCTTGCCCCCCCTCTACCCCCCCTCCCCCACCCCCCAACCCTCTCTACTGCCCTTGTCCAGTGTGGTGGCCTCAGCAAGTCCATAGGGAGCCGCCAACACCCCCCCCCACCACCACCACCCATCCCAAATCATGTGAAAGTGACCCTGGGAACAAGAGTCCCTTGGGTCCCACAGAGAGAGAGAGAGAGAGGGATAGCGAAAGAGAGAGGGAGAGAGAGGGAGGGATAGAGAAAGAGAGAAGGAGAGCTGCAGAGAGGACAGGGCAGAGTGCGAGGTGACAGAGGGGTCATGTGAAACCAGCGCAAGCTTGATGGCTTCCAGACTTTTGACTCCTCAGAAAATAAATAAAGCATTTCCTCTCCCTCCCTCGCTGTCTCCAGCTCCATACCTCTCCCTTCTATCTAATCTGTCCATCTATCCATCCATCCATCCATCCATCCATCCACATCATATCAGCAAAGGGCCATTAATTCATGATATAGCGATGCTGGAATGCTTGGCAGATATGGTGTGGCCCATATGCGCAGTGTTTTTCTAATGGCTATCCAGTGCTGTGCGTTATGTTAACCTCCGCCCAAAATAGCCCATAAAGCTGTTTTATTACTGCACTTACAGATAGTGTACAAGGGCAATGCTTTTAATGTTGAGTCGTGGCAATGGAAATACATTTCCCTGGAGGAGGACCGACTGCGCAGATATGCAATAATAATATGATAATAGTGATTTATGCCTGAATGCACTATGATTCACTTTAACATGAGGGGCCGGAGGAGATTTGGCAAGGCCTGCACAGACTCTGGGTAAGGAGGACCAGACCTAGCATCCTCTCCTTTAGGTCCACACAATGTGTGTGAGCCTGTGTGTGTGTGCGTGTGTGTGCGTGTGTGTGCACATCAGTTTTCTGCCTCCACATCAGTGACACAGTAACACGGTAATCAGTACCTGGTCTGACTTCACCCATCTGCAAACAAGCCTGCACTGACACCCTGAGCATCCATCTCTGCCTGTCATGTTTAAACTGGGGCCCGGGTGACGGGCAGCTGAGACTCGGCCTGTCACCGTGCCGACCAGCCGCCTCACACTGACGGAAGAAAAATCCTCCCTTCATCCTCTAACAGGCCTGTGTGAGTGAGAGCCGTCTTTAACCCAAAGGGCCTCTTAGTATAGGTATGAAGAAAAGACTGCACGTTCATCACAAAGCCAAATCACCAGTAATAGCCTTTCTGCGACATGGCGGTGATGGGATTTAACTCTGTCACCAAAGGCACCCAAAAATTCAGTTAAAGGTAAAATCCAGCCCATACAACCGGGTAGAAAACAAGAGAGGCCCAACTGGAGAGGAACGTTGCCTCAAATGCTCTGCACACAACAGCTCAGTCTGCCGGTGTAATCTCAGTGACTTTGTGTATACAACAGTAAACAAAGAAACAGACTAAATGACTCATATCATACAAGCTGCAGTTACATTTCTGTGCCTCACAAAACCATGTGCAACCATAACAAAGCTTTATGTTTACGCATTTTTATACGACGTAAGGTGGTCCACTCATCTGTAAATCGCACACAAAATTTACATTGTACAAACTGTTCGGTGAGAAATCACCAATTGGTTTCTTGCGGCAAGAATCACACATATCCCTATCACTACCTCAAGCTGACCTCTCCTCTAAATCAGCTGTAATGAGAACATGCAATGAGGCGGGAGTAATTATCAGTTTGTATTAATAGAGCAAAATAAGATTTAAGTTATTACAAAAACCCCTGTGAGGAAATAGCTGTTTCCTTTTCCCTTCAGCACTGCAACTGTCCCAGTGGTGAAAACACAGGAGTAACGAGCGCAAAAATAATAGCAGAAATACCGCGTCACGGCGAGACAGAAAACACGGCTTTAATTTGAGATGTTTTGAGAGACATGCCGGGCGGGCCCAGTGGGAACTGGCTGGCCCTGGTTCTGCTTATTCCAGCTCCAGCCAGGCCTGTGCTGAGATCCCATAAGAGGAGTGAGGAGTGAGGAGTGGGGGGGGGTGGGGGGGGGGGCAGGGGGGTGGCTGAGGGCATTGTCACACCGTAAGCTCAGGACTGGGATTCGGGGGCGTGGAGGATGATGCTGAACCCCAGGGTCTCCAAACAGCTGTCCACATCTGCTGGCCTCCCCTCCTCCCTTTCTCCCTCCCTCCCTCCCTCCTTCGCTCTCTTCCCTCTCTCTCCCTCTCTTCAGCTTAATTCTGGCGGAGGAGCCTTTCCCAGAAACAAAGAGCTGGGAGACAAAGGGGTCGGGGTGGGGGATGGGGGATGGGGGATGGGGTGGGGGGGATCACATTTCTATTATAAATGTGACAGAGGGCTTGAGTCAAGCTGCAGCTATAAGGACTTACTTTCACACATTCTGAGCATGCTCCTCAACAGGATATTTTAACCCTTCAACATCATAAGTCAGTGTTCTAGAACGCCATTGCTTCCAACCACCAGCAGTGATTGTTACATCAGCATTAGAATGTTCGGTTAAGTAAATTCTAATCGCATTCTTGCGACCATGAAAAATCTTGCTACAGCGCTCCATTGGAGTCCACAGGCTCTGTTAAGTATGCCTCACGTGTTTGGGCTGAGGTGGAATGAGCTTTGAACTGAACAGTGCCATCGCACAAACATTGTGTTTTATTGACCGGCTCATCATAACGTCTGAATCCAATTACAGTTCGTTATGGCTCGTTACGTTTCACGATATCACAGTGACTTCGCAATACGATACACGATGGAAGCGAAAAATGTACCTGAAACAAGAAAAAAGCACTGATGTGCTCAAACCTCTTTGTACAATGGCAGTTTACTAAAGTCCTCTCACGTTAACGTTAAGCACTTCAGAGGACAGCGAAATCAATTCCAGCTCCAGACACACTGGCTACATTCGGAATTAAGCACCAGCCAAGGCATCCGCAAATAATTAGGAGGCAAACGGCCCTGCTAATGGTTACTTTGATAACAGCAGCAGAGATGACATCGCTCTTGTAAATGCTATTGCAACACGGACCAGGAATGATGGAGCTATAGCCCTCAGTCTCCGCTACGCGCCGGCAGTCCAAGTTCACAGTTGGACCTCGCTCGCGCGATAAAATAAAAACACATGTGCAAATGTCTGCGTGTACACACACGTACACACCCCCCCCACACACACACACACACAAACACACACACTCACATGTGCACACACCACCACACACGTACACACACAGACACACACAAATAAACGAACTGATCCAGCATGGCACAAAAGCAAATTTCATAACGTACAAAGCACAATAATAATCACAATCCATTCTCCATTTTTTTTACCCAAAAGGAATCATCATCATGAGATTTATATACAGCAAGTATGAACCTGTGAGTCGCGCTGACGATTGTTTACACTACCAAGCCCAGGTCCAGCGGTTGGAATGTGCGGCACAGTGATTGATTGGTTAATTGTTTTTCAGGCAGTTCCTTCACTGCGGTATCCCCAGCTGAACCTGCTTCCTCGTGGCAGGGCTGGGGGGGGGGTCGCTGAGAAGCTGTCAGCGATCCGTCTCTGTCTCCCGCTCCCCCCTGCTCCCCAAAATCCCCTTTGTCTCGTAAACCAGACAGACCCTCACCTCAAACACGTACACACACACACACGCACACACACACACACACACACACACACACACACGCACATACACACACGCACACACACGTGCAGGACAACCCGACGCTGCAGAGCACGCTGCTGCTGCAGACGCAGTCCGCTAGAACCGCAAACCGAACCTCAAAAACGCCACATTGCTCCCAAACCGGTCTCCCCTCCACCTCGCTCCCCTTCGCTCGCGCACGCACACTCTGTCACAAGTTCCATCACCCCCCTCCACAAAACCGCGACTGGCCCAGACGCTCTGCCCCCTCTGCCCCAGACAGACTAACAGAATACAGACGAATCCCCCTGATGGGCTCACCGGCTCCCCCGTATTCCCCAGACCCCTCTCACCCCATCCCGGGACAGGCCAGGACCCCCGTCTCTGTGTCCTGCTGCAGACTAAAGGCGTGAGATGGACATACCTGTGAGTGGCGGGGTCACGCTCCAGCAGGGTCCAGTTCGGAGCTGGCCTTGGCTCGGTTTTCGTACGGGGGGGGGGGGTGTGGGGGGCACCGGAGGCCCGGTGCAGCGCGGCCGTGGCGGGGGACGGGCCCCCAAAGTCTGAAGGGGGCTCCCGGCACTGGGCTCCCTTTTGAAGCAGAGCCGGCTCGGGGAGCGAAGTCTTTTCTTTTACCTTATATGAGGCGGGAGGCCGGCCTACAGGGAGAGTGACACGTCAGGGGAAAGCCCCCCGAGCCGCGCGATTGGCCAGTATCAAGCCCCCCGTGACCCCAGCCCGTGACCTGCGACGTCTGTGAAGGGGGGGAAAGTCTGGGGGAAGGGTGGGATGGGATGGGACTGGGAGGTGGGAGGTGGGGGGTGGGGGGTGGGGGAGTGGGGAGGGTTTTGGGAAAGGGGGGAAGAGGGGCTGGGCTGGATTCCCTCTCTCAAAGGAAGCCGCATTTGACAATTTTCATATTTCTTCTAAATTTGGAGATTTCTGCCCCTGCTGGAGTGCTTGGCTGGCCGCTCGGCGGGGCCCATGTGGAAAGCATTAGCAGCGCGGGCCCCCCCCCCCCCCGAGCCTGGGAACGTCAGCGTGGCGCGGAGCGATGTAGCGGCGCGGCGTAGCGTGGCGCGCAGACGCGCCCGTTTGGAATAATTAACTTCCTCTCCCAGAGTCCTCGCCGCCCCATATGGGAAAGCATTTGCCCAGGGAAGACTGGAAATCAAATACAAAAAAAAAAAAAAAACGGTCAGGAAAAGAGAGAGAGAGAGAGAGAGAAAGAGAAGAAAAAAGAAAGTGTTTATTTTTTTGGGAGGAAAGAAAAGTAGAGGAGGAGGAGGGAGAGAAGTAAAAGGATGGAAAGATGGATGAAAGATACGGGTTCGCACAGCACAGCACAGCACACACACACACACACACACAGGGAAAAAAGCTAACACAAAAATGGACAGATCGTGGTTCTCAGTGGCCGCAAGACAAGAACAGCTGTGGAGAGTGTTGTATTTATGATTGAGACATTTTCACATCATCACGTCCACCAGCAAGTGAGGTCTGGACCTTGTGTGCGCACGAGACAAGTAAGAAAAAGCACTCCAGGGCTCTAAAGTGGCACGCCCGCGGTATGCGAGCGGGGGGGTTGATGACATCAGGCTGTGGATCCCCTCAGAGAGCACTCTGGGAGTGGAACAGGAAGCAAGCGAGCCTGACGGTTCGACTCGTTAACGTAATTAGCCAGCGTTGCCCCAGAACGAGTTAGCAAACATCCTGTAGGCGGGTGAGAGAAGCCATCGCACAAAGGTTAACACGTATGCGCGTGGGCAGCGTTTTACCACATCTTGAAACATTTCCTTTTGTGTGATAACAGCCGGCCCCTGGTCTTGACACGGGAGTGTCACTGGCGTTATATTAAATGTGCTATAGCAGCAGCATTAGTAAAATGGCCCTGGAGAGACATTAGATTACATTACAAGCATTTAGCATGCTCTTCTCCAGATCGACTGTCTTACACTGTATCTGATTGGATATGCAGCTGGATATACAGTATACTGAAGCAATGCAGGTTAAGCACCTTGCTCAAGGGTACAACAGCAGTGCCCTTACTCATTATACTGCACTGCTGAGATAAATATGTTTGTCTGAGTATGAGACCGGTGTGGCATCCGACTTCCTGGTGTCTCTGTGTTTCAGCAGCCAGGCCACGAAACGGCTTTAGCCGCTGTGCTACAACCATTCTGATGGGGGCCCTGCTTCAGAACGTTCCGGGCCTATCTCCCCCCCCCCCCCCCAGATTCGCGTGCCCGTGGGTGGACGTCGCGAATACCGTCAGGGCCCGCTTTGTGCTACGCCGGACTGACGTAGATCTCGCCTCTCTCACCCGTCATCGCACACACACACACACACACACACTGCCTCTCACACACACACACACGCACACAATCCGTCAGTGCAGTGTTTATGCTGGGCCCGAGGACAGGCTGTTCGAACCCTCGTCAGTAAAACTAACACTGCGGCTCGCTCACGCACGCAGACCCACGCAACGGACTGCAGGCGCTCTCTATAATAAACATCCAGGTCTTCAACTCCAACTGAAATTATAGTCTGAAACTGAAAATACATTTAAATAGTACAGTATATAGTTTACAGTATATATATATACATACATATATATAAGTATAGATATATATAATTACAAAATAGATTTTTTTCCAACTACCTTTTTATATATAAGGATGAGCGTATTGGGCAAGTATTCTGTATACTGTGTTTGTGTGTGTGTGTGTGTGTGTGTGTGTGCGGGTGTGTGTTTAAAATTTTTAAAATAGATTGTATCCAACTGCCCGTTTGTAATATTACAACTTCAAACCTCAATTCGCTTTATCTACCAATATTTACATCTGTGCTGCCTGTAAGACTTTGCACTCTGGGCTTTTGAGATTGCTGCCAGACGTGCTGGATACAGCCATCTGCTAAGAGAATAAATAAAAGTGATGATAAGAGACAGAGACAGAGCTTGACCTCTCAGTGCACGGCCCAGCAGATGAGCCTCCCTCCTGGATGTCTTAAGCTGGAGAGGTCAACGGAAAAAAAGAAAAAAGAAAAAAGACGGGTTCTGGGGAGTAGTTGGGGTCTCTGAGGGGAGGGGGGGGGGAAGAGGGATGTAGAGTGCCTGCGAAATGTCAGTCAGAGAGTAGCCCCCTCACCCCCCACCCCCCAATTATTAGGCCTAGAAAGCCTGACCTGCCAGTGTTTAGAGGTGCCAGACGTAGCGCCTGGGAGGGCTAAATTTAGACAGGGCAGCGGAGAGGAACAAAGCAGAGGCGCAAAAATTAAAACGAAACGGCGGTGCTCCTCATCGTTAGGCGGGTCCTTCGTTAGGCGCGGTGAACTGCCGGGGCGGGTCGCCCCCGCGCTGCCTCCTTGGAGAAGCCTTAAAAAGGCAATGTTTGGGGAGGATTCTCTGTGTACATCTGGAGAAACGGGGGCTATTAAAGACGGCAGCCAACCAAAGTGCCTCACGGCTTGGCAGTCCTAATAGCCCCGGCTGATAGGCTCTTTATTTTTTTTTTCCTGATCACAGACTTCCCATGTGCTGTTCCCCTCATATGGACACAACTGCACATTTCGCTCCTTCCTTCAAATTAAAAAACAATAAATAAAAAAAAAATTCAATATCGCGTGACGCGAATGTTAAAATGCAATGTTTTTTTTGCTTTTTCAAAACGTCTTTGTTAATCGCTGTTTCATCGAAAAGTTTAATATGGGACATACAAATTATCTTTGCTTGAAGAATTTTAAAAATTCGACAAAAAACAAAAAGTGAGGTAATAGATACTGACTAAAAATGCACAATTCTCAGCCAATGTGAAGGCTTCTCTGGGAAATATGAAGAAAACAGTTGCCAAAAATATGTGACATTTGGCTCTCCAAACACGGAGTCTCTGGGCAAAAGCCCACAGTGGAAATTGGTCGGTTGTGTTCAGACAGAAGTAGCTCAATATGTTATCTCCTTTATTTAGACCCACTGGACTATTTAGTCTCTGTGATAAATGAGCCCATGACACACTGTTTTACAGAATAAATATACATAGAGGCAAGTGAGCGGCAGTGTATACAGACGTGCGTCGCCGTCAAATTACCAACGTCATCGGACTCCAAATAGCGTGGCCCCGCATGCTTTCCTCGGTTCATAGACAAATGGTCGTGACCGAGGCTCCCCCCTACTACTGCCAAGGTCAAAGGGGTCAAGTTTAAAGAAATGGCTCTATGGTAACATTCCGCTGATGGGAAAAGGCTTTTTCCGAACATGTCACTCAAGAACTTTGAGAGGTGACAGAACTGTCCTGCCCACACATTTATCCACATTTAAAGGACAGTTTTTTCTTCAGTTTTTCAGGCACTTCTACCTGGTTGCCACACAAAGAAATCTCACCATTACACTTGTCAGGGTGAGAGTTGGCAGTTATTGTGCTTGTGCTTGGGCAGTATGTTGAGACAACTGGACCATTTGTTTGTCTTCCATTGACCCTCATGCCTTCCAGTTTGGGTTCTGTATTTATGAAAAAGGGTCTCTTCCACCTATAAGCTGGTTCCACCTCATTCTCATGGTCTTCCACCAGACTCATGCCACCTTTGTTTTGTTCAAGAGGACGCGTGTCTGACAGTATAACGTCCACCCTGCCTGTCCGAGGAAGGTAGAGCCAGAATATATAAACCCTTTCTTGCCTTTACAGTTCTGTCCTCTTTCTGCTCTTTTTTTTGGAAGTCTGACCCATTTTCCTTCAGACTTTTTTCTCCTTCTTTTTTTTTGTTGTTTTCCTCCTGGTGACGGTGCTGGTTATTTATTGGGTCCTCTGTACAGCTCCAGGAAAAGTGCTTCACGTGCTTAATGACCAGAATGCCTTCTATCTGACGCAATGCCTTGCGAGCCTGGCGCTATTCTGGCGAGAGTCGATCGGACCATTCCGTTTCTGCTTCCACTTTTTTTTTCGTGTGCACCGCATATCCCACATCCTCCCGCCTGCTCCCTGCTCCCCGGCACGCACCGATCCAGTATTCCATCCCGCAGATACGCAAAGCGATCGAGAGATTTGAAAAAAAAAAAAAATCAGTTGGAACTACCGACTTTGAGGCCTGTTCTTCGTATTAGTGTGCACAAACATTTATCCCAAGCCGTCTCTGAACTTACTCAGATCTGCAGTGAAGGGTGGGGGGGGTTTGTTTATGGTTCCTAACAGAGATTCATTTGCCGCACCTTTCCAGTTTTTTTTTTTTCATACGACAGAGCAGAGCAGAGCAGAGCAGAGGTGTTTAATGGCCGTCTGTCACATCTGGTTCTTCTTATTCGCAAACAGGTTCCTTAAACCGTCTGAGCGGAGCTGGGGGAGAGAAAGGGAGGGAGGGAGGGAGGGAGGGATGGAGGGAGGGAGGGAGAGGAGGATGACAGAAGCCATACCAGCACTGACAACAGGATGTAGCAGGAAATGGAGGAGAGCCAGGATCCTGTTTGTCCAAACAGTTGGATCGCCCCGTTATATGAATGGGGGGTGAGGGTGGTGGGGAGGGGTGTCAGATCGGTTAAGGGGGGGTGGGGTGTCAGCGGTGTGGTTCATCTTCCTGCCTCGATGCGGGACCCAAAATATCCCCCCCCCCCTTTAATTAGGCAGGGTCGGTCCTGCGGCCTTCTGTTTGGGGACATACACTGCGGGGCTGTTCGCGCGACTTAAAGGAACGGCCACCGTTGAGCGGGGCACCATATATGGCCACTCTCCTCGAAAGCGGCAAAGCTTGTGCGCGCGCACTGCCCTGCAGTGCAAACCAGGGCCCGAAGGCCCCTCTCGAATGTATCCCCCCTGCCATGGACGGATTCCAGTGAGATAGATTACAGGAGAAAACAGGCTTGCATCACTGGATGCAGTTTCATACCAAGACCAAATTCAGCCAAGGAATGCAGGGGTGGGAAAATTAGAAAAATTCGAACCCAAATGTGCATGAAGTGGCTCTGCTCCACTCCTTAATTAGACGCACAGAAACCCGACAGGAAGCTCACTCCGGCTCAGGAAAGGAAATCCCTGGAATCTGTATGAATTACTCTGTTACATTGCTCATTTCTCTTTTCAAAGTTGTACATTTTGCTCATATATACACATCTGTCCATGTCGTTATAAAAATAGCCTTCCCCCTCGCCTGCCTGCCCATTTTGGTAATACAGATTTTCGGTGGATAAAGAAAGGCTCATATTTTACAGTTACATTTTGGATCGTATCAACAATATGAAATTATGTTTATACGAGAACACAGTTTAGAGATATTTCACTACCGGGGCCAGTTATGAAGTAGCGATCTCTCTTTTGTTGAAATTTCAGACACGGCTCGCTGGACAGGGGGCCGGAACGGCTGGGTGAACGGGTCAGTTGAAAATGGTCACCATAGCAACCACACAAGACAAGCAGTGGCTACAAGCTAAGAGACACAGTAGGTGTTTACTGAACCTGATAGAGATACAGAATCAACAGCGTAAATGACCAGACTTGATGCAACTGTCAAGCCAATATCATTCTTTCGTATTAATGTGCGCTTATGGTTAGAACTGAATGAAGCTATCATGCAGCACAACCACTAAATAATTAGTAGTAATTCCATTACTTCTCATCCAGTTAATTGCCTTACACAAGATGGCAATGATCATCCATCCATCCATTATCTATACCCGCTTATCCTGGGCAAGGTCATGGGGGGTGCCAATCCATCGTAGGGCACACACCACACTCACCCACACACTCAAACCCATGGGCGATCGGTCAAAACATATTTAAAGTAACTTGAATTTATTCTTCAAATATTGTGTACAAGGTTAATGCACGAACGCTCAGGGTGAAACTAGCAGCACCTTACAGAACGTTTATTTTAATTCACTCCTGGAAACAAAACAAAACACAACACAAAGGAAATAAATTGCGAAAAAGCCACGTATTTCAATTCTGGTTTCCCCGGAGCGCTTAAAATAGCACCGAGCAGTCCGCAAGACTTCAGCCATTTAGAACACCTAAGGAAAACAATACAAATCAAAAGCAGTACCAGCGGAGGTCCATTTCCGCTGATGTCCCAGGAACTTGGCAAACGTCCGGTGCCTAGACGAGCTGCAGGTCCGAGCTCTCGCGTACAGACCCCAGAGCGACGCGAGGGGCTATTCGTCTCGAACCGCAAATCTCTTCCTCTTCCTGCTTAGACAACGTTGGATGACAAATAGCTGTAAACTGTACCCCGTGTCGGGAGAGAGAGCATAAACAGCAACGACAAGACTGACTCCAGCGCGGTTGCTTAACGACGCACTGATTGGCAGGTGAGTTCTTAGCGATGTCATGTGATCTATCCATGGTTTTTTTCACAGCTTCAGAAAAAAAAAACTCATTCTGCTCTGATATCTGCAGATATTTTACGTGATCGATATATGGCCATACAATGCCATGGGTGGGCTTCTAAGAGAGACTATTTGCCTTAGCAAGCCAGATATTCCTGCTATAAGGTCTCCATTGAGAGACCTCCGTTGCTGCTTTTGAGTAGCATCAGTAGGACACAAAGTAGAAATTAGTATTGGCTAATTAGGACATTACTGAGGCATTCGTGATGGTGTGTGGATAGGGTTACGGCCAATCGCCACTGGCCGTCGCCATGCCGACAAGCTACAGCTGGAAAGGGCCGAAAATTCCATCGACTGTTCCCAACATTCCGCCGTCAGCTAATTAGCCATGTAGCCGCTCCAGGCCATTGAGACCGCCGCATGAAGGAAGGCCGCATCTGGCCCCAGCCTATGGTAATTAGCGCTCCAGACAAAACATGTTCTCACACACACACACACACACACACACACTGAGGGAAACAAAAGGCCACATTGAGAACCCCCATCTGCTCCTGAGATGACTCACAAAGAACAACTCGAAAGAAAATACAGCTTCCGACTCGATTAATTTCTCCCTTTTTATTATGTGAAATAGTTATTTTTTTTATATAAACATATAAAACAAATCTTGGAAGATCCTTTAAATACAGCATTATCTGTACATGGGTTTTGTACACAGGTTTTTGCAGTGCTTAGCGTGGCTATAGGTTCGATCCACAAGCATCGCCCGGCTTGTCACTGATAAACAGGTAGCGGGAGTCACCCAGAGAAGGCAGAAACCAGAGCAGCAAGAATGGGAGTAACACACTTTAATGGCTTTCAAACTCTTAAAACAGTGCCCTTTCTTTTCTCTATTTTATTTTTTTTTTCCTTTTTTAAATTTTATTTTATTTTTTTTTACAGAAGACTTAAGGAACACAGAGTTCACAGTTTTTCTTACTCAGCATCACGCATGTGTAATTTAAGACAAAAAGTGTATGTTTACTCGCATACACATCTCACTTCCTGTTCAGGACTGTGGGAACCCAGCTTCCAAAGCTGGGTGACACCATGGGGGTGGGGGTGGGGGGGTGGGTATGTCTTATGGATCTATTTAAACCTCCCTAATGCATCCAGAAGAAAATTTCCATTCTCCCTCAACGTTTCAATGCAAATGCAAAATAATAATAATCATTAACACTGGAAGTGTTCTCCCCCATGTTCCCTCTGAAATGATAAAACGCACTGGGAATTCCACACACACACACACACACGTTGCGCACACTGGCTTTTATGGCAAGAGGATGACTCGTGTCGGGGACACAAACAAGCAGAATCTTCCGGAGGTGGCAGTTTGAGGGTTCAGTTTGGAACCTAACCAGCTAAGCCCTCGATCCAAACCAGCTTTTTTCGTTTTTGGACTCCTGAAACCTGGGTTGAATTAAGAGGGTGGTGGGGGGGGGGGAGTGAGTTTAAATGTTTGTGCGGAAAGGACCCCTGGTAAGAGAGTACATTGTTATTTTTGTTCTTTCAGAAGCACGGGGAGGAATCGAAGAAGACGGCAATAAATCCAGCAAACGAAAAAGTTTCCTCTGAGACTACTGAGCTCCTTCTGAAGGCTACGGGACGGTTTACGGTCGCGCCCCATGTGTCCGGGACTCGCACCAGTGTCAACGAAATATACCTACCCCCACTGACACTACTACAAACAGCAAAAGTGAGAAAGAAGACTAAAACAAGGGAAACCTCCTTAAAATTAAGCCAAAATAATAACAATAATAATAATAATAATTTTAAAAAATAACTGACACAAAAAAAAAAAAGATCATCACAAACGAACCTAAGGGCACTTCTAGCATCTAGCTTTGCAAGCGGGTGCTCTCCTGAAGCCTGTGTCTGAGCACCAGAGGTAGGAGGCAAGGAAAGAACTCAAGCAGTCACACTCCCTACGGCAGGATTCAACTCTCAAACGTACACATAACAGGGAAAGACCCTTTCAAGGACAGGAAGAAAAATGGGGGGAAAAAAAGGATTTAAAAAAAAAAAAAAAGAATAACAGTGCTGCTCTTTTAATACTTGACATCCCATGGAGGCCATCTTGAGTTGCCCTCCTCAAGAAAGTTCCTTTTTTTTTTTTTTGCCACGCGGGTTTCTCCCCAGTACATGTGTGTGCATGTACACTTCCCTGTGTGCTGCTGAGTGTTAGTCTACAGGCCACAGCGCACGCCTCTCTGAGCCCACCGCCGACGCCGTTGCCTCTCGCCGAAAGCAGTGAATCGATCGCAACGTCATCGTCAGCCACCCAAATCCCAGCCAGGTAGGACAGCAAAAAACAAATCATGATCAAGGGGAACCCCCCCGCCCCTCCGCCCCCACAGCCATTCGCCATAGATGGAAAACCACACTCACAAAAAAAAAAAAAAAAAACTTAGAATAATGGCTGTTGAATGTGTACATGAGGGCAGCCTTTACCCCCCCGATAAGGTAAAGTCAACAACACAAAATCAAGGCCACTCGATCTGCCCCAGTGCCTCACTAAGTCACCACATTCAGTCACTCGCTAGTCTCCCTGGCAACAGTCATTGTGGGCGGAGTCGGCGGCAGGGGGGCGGAGCTCAGTGAGGGCTGAGGACGGGAGGCTCCGCCCCCTGCCCCCCTGCACCGTTTGCTTTCCCCCTCGCCGCCCCCGCCCCCACACCCCCCTCTCGGCCAGCAGGGGGTGCTAGATGTAGTCGTCCTCCACGGGCTCGCCGCGCACGTCACAGTAGTGTATGAAGATGGCCACCACGCGCTGGAACACGCCGCGCCGCGTCTGCCGCCTCTCCGAGATCTCCTCCCCGATCGTCTCCATGCAGATGTCCGCCGACAGCTGGCCCTTCCGCCGGGGCGCGTAGATGGTGGCTGCGGGAGGAACAAACGCCGCTCTCATTTACACACCGCGTTAACCGCCATCTAGCAGACGCTCTTTTCCCAGAGCAAATTACTCAACTCTCACCCCTCCCCCCCCCCCCCCCCCCCACCCACCCCACCCCACCCCACCCACAGTAACTCATATAAACAGCTGGACATAGACTGCAGCAATTTCAGCTTAATTGCCTTGCTCAAGGGCGCAACAGCAGTGACCTACCCGGGAAATCAAACCAGCACCCGTTCGGCTAGAAGCCCAGTTCCCTGACCGTTCCCCAGCAACCACTCTGCTTTCACGCGTGGAGCATGACGGAACACGACCATTCCAGTAATCTGGAGACCTCTCTAGTTCACACAACCAAGGAATTCACCGGAATGGCAAAACCGGCTGTGGTTCACACGACTCATAAATGGCAAGGTTCTGGAACGTTGCCGGCAAAGGCTGAATGTGAGAGAGAAGGGGCCAAAGAGACAGAAGGCTGTCTCATAACGGTACAGGTCTAATTGCACTTCACACCACTTTTCCACAGAAGAGCTGAAATGTGACTGGCTCCCTGGTTTCAGGTTTGAGGCTAGCTCGCCAATCTCTTTAGAATGCAGAAAGCAGGTGGTTAAAAACAAAAGAAAGGGGCTAAAAGGTCAAGGAACTAACAAAATGGGGGAAGAAGCAGCCTTCGTAATGGAAGGTTGTTAGATTTTTTTTGCAGGCACAAGAGCTGCAGTTGCTTAAACAGCACTTAAATATCAACGCTAACATGGGTCGCAGGACCTGAGCTAATGCCGTTACTTGAGTATGAGCAACGCATTTCGACCCCGGTCTTCCTCAAGCTGTATGGGGGGATTGTGGGAGGACAGAGTCTGCACTGCACCCATAATAAATGCAGGTAGAAGTCACCAGGCTTTTCTGTTTGATTTGTGGGGCATTGTTTAAGAAACTGCAGCTTTCACACTCCAAAAAAAACTCAACAGGCTTGACTTGCTGCACTGTAAAGGCAGTGTGCATCTCCTCTCTGTATCTTGGCGGGACAGGCTGCCAGCAGGGTTTGGGGCTTTCCTGCAGCTGTTGGCAGGACAGGGGCAGAGGAGGCCCGTGTGCGAGATCAACGCTATTTTGACCAAACCCCTCTCTCCCCGGGTGATGCTACGGCCCTGTGGGGCCTCCACCCTCCTCCGCCTCCATAGGCAGGGCCGTTGGTCAGAATCCAGACCACTGTCAACTGCTACTGTCCCGTTACTGCCAACTGACAATAAATGCTACGACACATTTGAACTTTACAGAAGTCAGGGAAGCAGCAACAGAAATAAATGCAGTGATATACAGTTAAATTAATTTTTCGCTGTTTTGGCTCAGGACTCCAGCATCTTGGATTTGAAATGGAAACAATGAACATGAGGCTAGAGCGTGCGTATGAAAGGGGTTGTAATTCCTAAAAGGATCACCCCATATGGATGCAAATACCCTCAAATTAAAGCAGGCAATGTTCCGCTTCGACAACATGTTCCTTTTTTTATTTTTTTATTTACGAAACACAATGTGCTGGATCACAGAGCCAAAGACAACAGAGGAGTGTAGCACAGTGGGTAAGGAACTGGGCTTGTAACCGAAAGGTCGCAGGTTCGATTCCCGGGTAAGGACACTGCCGTTGTACCCTTGAGCAAGGTACTTTACCTGCATTGCTTCAGTATATATCCAGCTGTATAAATGGATACAATGTAAAATGCTATGTAAAAAGTTGTGCAAGTCGCTCTGGATAAGAGCGTCTGCTAAATGCCTGTAATGTAATGTAATGTAATGTAGCCCGTGTGACTGTCCCAGTACTGTTGCGTTTTAAGCGTTTGACTGTCCGCCGTATCCCAGGTTGCGGTGTGTGATGTCACACTCACTGCTCTCGTCGTCCTCGAAGTCGTAGCGCGCGTAGCTGTTGGGCTCGGCGGTACGTAGCGTACGCAGCCACGGGAAGTCCGTGATCATGGAATACGGCGCGCCGTCCACCACGCCTGCGAGAGGAAGGGGCCGGGGAGCGAGGGATGAGGGGGAGAGAGAGAGAGAGAGAGAGAGAGAGAGAGAGAGAGAGAGAGAGGGCAAAAAGGGGAGAAAGGACAAAAGGGATGAAAGACTGTTGGGTCATAATTGCGCGGAGAAAGCGGAGTGGAAAACGAGAGATTCTCTGCCAAGCGCTGATCATCACACATGGCGTGCTCAAAAACAAATAAACAAAAAATAAAAGATTTGAATTCTCTCCATTTTCATGGCGGGAGTACCAGGCATGTGGAGATAAGACCCTTCTGATTTGCCTAGCTGGAGTTCACTCTGGAAGAGTCGAACACTCCAGCTATTTTCGGACGTGACCCCGGAGGTGTGCGGCGGCTACAGCTTCCTACCCTCTAAGGTGTAGATGTCCCGGCCCCACGGGTAGCTGGTGTACTTCTTGACGTCCTCTTCCGTCCGCGTCGCCTCAGGAAAGAACTCGTACTTGATGAGCTCCCTGATGATTGTAGAAATGAGAGCAATCGGTTAATTTCCTCTCAGAGGGATTCCACACGAGAGGAAGGAAGCTCTCCGGCATTCTGAGCCCGAACCGCAGATAGACCTTTCCATGATAGCCCCACCGCGTTAACCACAACCATCTCCCGAGTGCCATCTTCAGCGCGATCGGGGAGAGAACAGCGCCATCTGCAGGTGACTCATATTTACACCACGTGGTGGAAACACAGATGAGAAACACTGCCATCTAATGGAAAAATCAATTAACTACAGAAAAAGTAACTTCAATTATATGATCATATGTATATATATATATATATATATATTTTTTTTAGGCAAGAGTGTGAGCATCATTACGCCACATCATATTCCAAAATCTGCAAAAAGACGAGTATCTGCCTTAAGATTACCATACAAATCATAGATTCCTCTATTTTCTTTACAGTTCATCAACAGTTCCACTTGTGGCCAAGTGTTGCGTGATTCCATACATTTAAGAGGCGTTTTTGGGAAGGACAAAAACAAAACAAAACACTCTGGTTGACTGACAGTGAAATAAGGAGCTGCAGTCCAGATCAACCTGTGCGGTAACACCTTCCATTAGACCGATTTTACATTAGAAACTACATAGCAAAGGGAGGCCAGAGCCAAGATGGAGGCAGAAGAGGAGATGAAAGCACCGGAATGGAGAAGTGGGACGGGAGTGGGCGGGGCCTGCTGTCACTCACTGGCTGATGTTGGCGATGGTGTCCATCCAGCTGCGGACGCGCACTTTATTCCTGACGTTGGGGGGGTTGCTGAACTCGTGGATGATGCCGATGTGGTAGGGGTACGGCCCGCAAAACAGCTTCCTCTCCAGGGCTAAGGAGTCCACCTGCGGGGCAGGACGGGAAGGGGTGCACGAGGGCGAACATGGAGGAGGAGATGTTATTTTTGGGCTCAGGGAGGCCAGTTTCAAGACTGTGACCGCAGTAGTGGCTTACTGAGACAATCCAATGTGGCACTGAGTCACATCAGCTGTACTCTAGTGAAGGGCAAAATGAGGCGTTAGCCATGGAAAAAACTGCCTCCAGGTGACTTTGTTTTACATTAGTGATTGAATGTTCAGAACGTCCCCTGGGGGTCCTGGAGGGGTAGTGTAGGGGGTCCCTGGCCTGACCTGATATGCAATGACTACTATATGGATTAGAAAAAATACTTCAAAATATAAAACCTTTTTTTTTTTTTTATATAACTCTGTTTAACGCATGATGGGGGTCCCCTGGATGCCTTTAAGTCTGTCCCCTGGATGCCCATTGTAAATGTGTCCACGAAGGTTTTCACAGGAACAAAAACTAAAGCAATGAAGCTGTCTGCTGATACAGGAGCCAGTGTTATTCCCAGGCCCTTCCCTCAGCAGAGCACAGCTTCAGAAAAATGCAGGGAGAGCACCCTGGAGCGCAGCCATGCCCGCGTTGCCAGGATACTGACCTGCTGCAAGGGGCGCATGTAGATGATGCGGGATACTGGCCTGCTGCATGGGGCGCATGTTGATGATGCGGGATATTGACCTGCTGCATGGAGTGCATGTTGATGATGCGGGACACAAACCTGCTGCATGGGGCGCATGTAGATGATGCGGTTCCTCTCGGGGGGCATGCGCAGGATCTGGTCCAGGACCTGCTCCATGTCCAGCTTCTTGCACTGGGCGTAGTCGAAGCGGTTCACGATGGGCGCGCTCTCCACCTTCAGGTGCTTCAGCACCCGGCAGCGCGTCGCTACGGTAACGGGACGGGAGAGAGGGGCGGAGTCAGACGCCTTCCAGGCCAGCGGGTCACTCCTTCGCAAAAACCAGACAGCAGCTCACGGACTAGCGTCTCAAAACAGGGCCAACATTTTTCGGCGCATTCCTTCACCGTTCGTATGAATAAATCTCGTACTTTTGGCTCGGAATTCAAAGCCGTTTCTGATACCGGGGTGCAGTTTGTGTCCAAAATGGCAACCGTCCTCGGAGCTAATATTTTCAGATCCCAATTTCTCAGAAAATAATGAACAAGGTCAGCGAAGCCTTTTGTGTAGCCTGACCCTCACAAACATTCGAGAGTCTGATTTCGAGATGGAATGACCCCAGGCCGTCTACGGTTTCCACAGAGCAGGCAGGCGCTCGCAACGGTCCGCTGGACGTGCGCTAGTCTCTGCTCTGGTTCAGATCAGGCCTGCATCACATAATCAGCCTGAGTGGAATTCTCCCCTCGCTCCAGGTGCACAGCAGCTGGAACTTTTAGAGGCCCCAGCGTTTCGGGGGGGGGGTAGGGACACGAGGGGGGTGTAAAACGAGCGTTAGAGCGCACCGTAACCGAGCGGTGGGACGAACCCCTACCGTGAACGAACATCATTTTGGGGCAGTCCTTCAGCACCAGGTCCGTGATCCCGCAGTTGGTCAGCGTGATCCCCACCAGGTTTTTGGACTTCAGCGTCAGCACCTGCAATCCCAACGAGATCAGGTTCTTAAAAAAATTACCCAGCTGAGCTGTCTGCCCTTCGAGACGGTGCTGCCTGCAGAGAGAGGCCCAGGTCTAAGGGCTGAGGCTAACGGAAAGTCAGCCCTCACTTCATCATACACGTTCAAACAAGGGAAATGTTTTCTGAACAACAGTCTTCAGAACACTTCATCACTACTCCGTGCGAGTAACACGACGACAAGCAGAACGTTTAGTCACACTGGACGTACGCCCACTCGTGAGGGGATTGCGAGGGGAAGCGTGCGTGCGGGGCGGCCGAGGTTGGGGGGGGGTTTGTGGGGGGGCGGGGGGCGGGGGCTGACCTGCACGTGGTCGTCCTCGGTGACCGGGTCGCTGGTGCTGGTGGACTTGTCGGCCATGCGCTTCCTCTTGACGGCCACGCGGGGCTTTGGTTTCGACAGCTCTGCGTGAGAAAAGACGGGCGTTTGCTCTCACGGGCGCGCGTCGGGGGGGGGGGCGGGGGGGGGGTAAACGAACGCGTCAGCCCGCGCGCGTCCCCGCAGCCGCGAGCGTCCCGCTGTCTTAATCTTCATCGCAGAGCGCTTTCCACCGCTTAAAAAAAAGAAAAGGGCCCCGGGGCCCACAATGTGGAACCCATTACCCCTCTGCACAAGCCTCTCTCCCAAAGAAAACAGAGCTGGCAAGTCTGCATTAATCGCCCGGCCAGGCCCCTCTCTCCCGTCCCAACGCTTGTGTGATGCATTCATTTACAAAAACGCTCTGAATCCAACATCACTTCCACCAACAACAGAGCGGCAGTCGACACACAGTGTTCACTGGCTGTTACAAAATGCTTTCCCTAATATTGCTTACACGGAAAACAGCCTTCGCGTGTTTAGCGATCCCTGCGATGAATTCCGAAAAAATCTGATAAGAGGTTTCAAAGAGAGGCAAGACGCCGGTCCAGTTTTACATAATCAAATCCTGTCTGCGCCGGAGTTTAGCAGACAGGCCTGGAAACCACGTCAACACAACACAACGCGCTGCACCCCCGCTGAGAGGAAGCGAAGGCTGAGGTTTGCAGCGCTATGCCTGATCAGCCGCAGCCCCAGCCTGCGTTCTTTCGCTGGCAGAACATCAAGTCCTGTTCTGTCATCAGCAACAACAAAAAAAGGAAAAAGGTAGATATTAATTGCTCTAGTTCAGCTTTCACTAGTATGGGGGGCGACATAGCTCAGGAGGTAAGAGCGGTTGTCTGGCAGTCGGAGGGTAGCCGGTTCGATGCCCCACCCTGGGCGTGTCGAAGTGCCCCTGAGCAAGACACCTAACCCCTAATTGCTCCCAACAAGCTGATTGGTACCTTGCCTGGCAGCCTTTCACCGTTGGTGTGTGAATGGGAGAATGAGAGGCATCAATTTTTAAAGCGCTTTGGATAAAAGCGCTCTACAAATGCAGTCCATTTACCATTAGTACGTTCCTTAAATAAAGAAATCACCAACAGCAACATTGACCCTCTCGCAGAGGGGGTGTGACCGTTAATCGGACTCACTGGAATATTTTCACATGAAAATTACAAGGTTCCAACTGACAATTTCGTTTAAAATGAGTCAAATACAAATAGGCCTAGACGCTGCGTTTGTCATTCTTGTTAATAACAATGTTAACAATGTAAAGTTTAAAAACTTGTGTGTGATGAAGCCAATGAGATGATAAGATCTGTGAAGCTCATTATGTCAGAACTGTAGAACTGGCTGACAGACCCCTGTAATCCTCAGGGCTTGTGACTGACAGCGAGCCCATCTCATTATCCCAGGAGAGGTGATCTGTGGGATCCCACGGGCCCTACCTGATTCGGACACCAGGGGGACGCTGGAGAGCCTACTCCGGGCCCGGGTGACGGGTCGTCGTGGAAACCCCTCCCTGTGAGGCCTGTCCTGAGGCGCGTGCTGCTGCGACACCCCCCGCGTCCTGGGCGGGGCCTCCGAGCCCCCCGCCTCCCTCGGCCGTGACCCCTCCCCCGAGGCGGCTCCGCCCCCTTCCGTCGGCCCGCGCACGGGCTCCCGGGCGGCCGGGTTGTCCCCGCCCCCCGACGCGTTCTGGGGGTGCGCCCCGCCTCGAGTCCGCCCCCCCTCCGGGCCGGGGCGAGCCCTGCTGCAGGTGCAGCGAGTCCTGACGGTGCCCTCGCCCCCGGCCGCCGCCCCGCCCGCCCCCTCCTCCTGATTGGCCGAGTCTTCCCGCCAGCGTATGGAGCACACGCAGCCCCCCGTGGTGCACCCCCGCTCGGGCGTCTCCGACGCCGCCTTCATGTCCGCTTTGATCTGCTCGCTGGTCACCTGGCAACCCTTCTCACAGCTGCGCTCGTGGAGCGGGGGCGCTCTCCTCCGCAGGGGCGTCTTCCCTTTACCTGGGGGGGGGGGGGGGGGGGAGGAGGGGGCACAGGAAATGAGGTCACAATGCAGTGGTTCCCTAGGCATTCCAAAATCGCAACTACGAAAACAATGGCATTTCATGAATGGGGCTCCATGCGCCTTTCAATTTGCGACTGTGTATCAGCAGCAGCGCTGATAGCTACAGCGATACAAGCAGCCACACTGCAGTGGTACGTAGATTAGGGATGTGTAAATTCAGCGGGTAATCTATACAGGTAACTGTACAGGTATGTAGATTAGGGATGTGGAATTTCAGCAGGTAATCTGTACAGGTATGTAGATTAGGGATGTGGAATTTCAGCAGGTAATCTGTACAGGTATGTAGATTAGGGATGTGGAAATTCAGCAGGTAATCTGTACAGGTATGTAGATTAGGGATGTGGAATTTCAGCAGGTAATCTGTACAGGTATCTGTACAGGTATGAGGACTCACTGTTCTGTCCGCCCGGCTCCTCTGGCCGAGCCCCCTTCTCCCCGGGCCCCTGGTACGCAGGTCCAGTCTGGGCCACGCCCAGGCGCCTGTCAGGCTCCTCCTCATCCTCGCTGTCAGAGTCCGACACCACGACGGGCTGCTTCTTCACAGCTGACTGAACCCCACTGGGGCCTGAGGGGGAGGGGGGGGAGAAGAGGAGGGAGAGAGAGCAACGTGGGAGAGGAGGAGTATGAGAAAGGAAGAGTGTGAAAGAGGAGAAGTGTGAGAAAGGAAGGGGTGAAAGGAAGAGTGTGAGAGGTGTGAGTGTAAGAAAGGAGGAGTGCAATAGGAGTGTTACAGAGGAGTGTGAGAGAGGAGGAGTGTGAGAGGTGTGAAAGAGGAGAGAAAGGAGGAGTATGAAAGAAGTGTGAGAAAGAAGGGGTGAGAGAAGCAGCAAGACAGAGACCTCACACGTGGCGCTCCCCACCTGCTTGCTCCTCGTCCAGGTCCAGCGTGGAGCTGGTGGATTGGCTGGGGCCTGGAGCTTCCTCTTCCTGATTGGCTGCCATAGGCACTGGCTCCACCTCCATGTTCTCCTGCATAACCTCCTCCACCTCATTCAGATCTGTGTTAGAGAAGCGGCACCATCACAGTATGAAGGCGTCAGGTTGCCATGGGTCTGCATTCTGAAGAATTAATGTTCAGAACCTCACTCATGAGGTCATATTATAAGGAACTGGCTGAAGGTAATTCATGCACACCTTTTTTGGGACGTTCAATCTGATTTACACTTTCGTGGGCTAATTTCCATTGTACAGCAAGCAGTTATCAAGGGATGAATGGCCTCACATTTGTATAAGAGCATTCATGAAAGTGATTTAATCGCCTTCCATGAATTGAGGCTTAAATTAATCACTAAATATGTAATTACTTCAGATTCTATATTAGAAATATTTATATCCCAGCTATTGTAATTCATTGTAACACAGTGCATTAAATATGCACTCACTTAATAGATAGCCTAAATATATAACTCATATTCTTCCAAATTGTAATTGTAACAAAATCACACCAAATTCAATGCTTTAGTTTAACCGGTTACACTGTAATTCTTATTTGATGATAATTATTGATAATTGAATGATACCTCTGAAGAAAAGCTTAGAAAAATCATGTAAAAAGATGGGTCGAAACTCGAAACCAAATCGCAATCCTTAGAAAGCTGATATGTACCCCTCCCCCAATACAATCCTCATGTATTGTCGCAGAAGCCATCTTCAAAAATGTTTGAAGTCGGTCAACCCTGGCCTGACAAACTTGTTCGTCACAAAAAGAGCTCACGGTATGAGGTGAGATCAGGTGGTGAGATGGCATGTGCCAGGCCATCACTGTAAATAAGATTCTGATGTTAACCAACCTGTCTGGCAAAATGAAAGTTAAATAAATACAGAATGAAGCGAGCCCCACCCTCCTGGTTGTTCTGCTGCTGCTGTGGAACTCTGCCCGGCTCGTTTCCGTTCGCGTCGTTGGCTGGTGGGATGTTGCCGTTGTTGTTCTGGTGGTTGTTGTTGTTGTTGTTGTCGTTGTCGTTGTTGGAGTTCTGGTTGCTAACCAGCGCCGAGGAGACGCCGATGCCCGTGCCCGCGCTCAGACCCACCCGGGCACAGCCCTGTGGGAGACAGCCGTCACTCTCAGAACCACGGACCCGCAAACCACCGAGCTTCCACTGGTTTAATACCAGAACCATGGACCCCAAAACCACCGAGCTTCCACTGGTTTAATACCAGAACCACGGACCCTGCAAACCACCGAGCTTCCACTGGTTTAATACCAGAGCCACGGACCCCACAAACCACCGAGCTTCCACTAGTTTAATACCAGAACCACGGACCCCGCAAACCACCGAGCTTCCACTGGTTTAATACCAGAACCACGGACCCCACAAACCACCGAGCTTCCACTGGTTTAATACCAGAACCACGGACCCCAAAACCACCGAGCTTCCACTAGTTTAATACCAGAACCACGGACCCCAAAACCACCGAGCTTCCACTAGTTTAATACCAGAACCACAGACCCCACAAACCACCGAGCTTCCACTAGTTTAATACCAGAACCACGGACCCCAAAACCACCGAGCTTCCACTAGTTTAATACCAGAACCACGGACCCTACAAACCACTGAGCTTCCACTAGTTTAATACCAGAACCACGGACCCCACAAACCACCGAGCTTCCACTGGTTTAATACCAGAACCATGGACCCCGCAAACCACCGAGCTTCCACTGGTTTAATACCAGAACCACGGACCCCGCAAACCACCGAGCTTCCACTAGTTTAATACCAGAACCACGGACCCCAAAACCACCGAGCTTCCACTAGTTTAATACCAGAACCACGGACCCCGCAAACCACCGAGCTCCCACTAGTTTAATACCAGAACCACGGACCCCAAAACCACCGAGCTTCCACTAGTTTAATACCAGAACCACGGACCCCGCAAACCACCGAGCTTCCACTAGTTTAATACCAGAACCACGGACCCTGCAAACCACCAAGCTTCCACTGTGGACCGTTTCCACGTGTTTAATAACAGAACCACGGACCCCAAAACCACCGAGCTTCCACTAGTTTAATACCAGAACCACGGACCCCGCAAACCACCGAGCTTCCACTGGTTTAATACCAGAACCACGGACCCCACAAACCACTGAGCTTCCACTAGTTTAATACCAGAACCACGGACCCCACAAACCACCGAGCTTCCACTGTGGACCGTTTCCACGTGTTTAATAACAGAACCACGGACCCCACAGACAACTGTGCTCTTAGCCTGAAACTTTGTCTGCACCTTTGTACATCCCCAAAGATAAAAGCATCTGTTAAATGCATAAATATAACTGCACAGTTACTGCAGTGCAAGTCCTGTGACTGCAGGGCTGCCGTTCAGGATTTTCATGCCATTGGTGGTCAAATTTAGCCGACAGTTACTGTGAATGACGTAAGCATCCGTGTCTAAAAAGAAAAAAACGTTTACCAACAGTCATGCGGTACACTAACCGTGCCTCTATTCCAGTTTAAGCTCTGTTTGCAGTACAGTAACTCCGCCTCTGTTCCTGTTTTTAAGTGCAGTTTACAAACAGTCATGCGGCACACTAACCCCGCCTCTTCCTGTTTAAGCGCAGCTTGCTAACAGTCATGCGGTACAGCGACTCCGCCTCCGTCCCTGTGCAAGCACAGGGAGCCTCACCTTGGGCGGCTCGCGGAACATCTGGTCCAGGCAGATGAACTCGAGGCTGGGCAGCATCTCGATGAACTGGCTGAAGGACTCCAGCTTGATGGCATGGCAGCGCACCAGCGTCAGGTCCACCAGCCGGCTCCAGCGCGAGTGATCTGGGGAGACGGCACACTGGGCTCACCGGGCGGGAAATGGGCACTCGCCGTGGAGCCTCACTATTCCCCGGCATTCTTTGGCTTAGAGAGAGCAGCCGGCAAATTTTCCAACACCGCCTACCACCCAGATATACTGCAATGGCACCTTTTCAGTCAAAATTTCATGATGTGTACATTATTTCAGTGTGCAAGATCAGCCAATCAGGCACTGTGTTATAGCGAACCCCCCCCCAGATCTGCGTACCTGTGATCCAGTTGTGAGGATTGTGGAGGTGGGGGCAGTTATAGATGACCAGATACTTGATGGAGGAGAAGACTTCATTGACAGCTTTCATTCCGATGTCCGTGATGATGCCAGGATTCTCAATCACGTCTGCCAGGCCGTACTTCACAAGCTCTGAATGGCTCATTTTACCTGGGGGACAGTGGCCCAAGTTAATGGTGTACATTTTCCTCCATAACCTTCCCCCTCCAAACGTTCTTCACCCAACTGCAAGTTCAGCCACCCATACCCAATCACATGCCCATCTCAGTGCTGAAATCTCCTTGTCCTCTACAAGCTCAGCTGACTGGTTCCTTTGGCTCTGAATGCTGCAGCTACTGTACCAGAGGTCATCTGGTGTCACACTTCACAGATGGGTGCATTGGAGCATGACGAGCCAAACCAGTGAAATTCATACTTTTGGCATATTATCACACACCACGCACAACCCACTCCCAGAGCTTGGCAGGCTTTCTCAATGGAACAAAACAAATGCTAGCTAGCTTGTTCCCCAACTACTGTCCTACACACAAGACCCCAACAAAATCTGATGTGGTAATGAGTACAAACTATTCCATTCCTTCCTTTCAAATGCAGGCACATGTATTAGCGGTCACGGGTCACACCCCAATGTCTTACATGTATCCGACTCTAAAAATAATCACAGGGTTTTAAATAATATAAGATCCCAGTGGGGAACTCTTGCAGACACATAGACCCACTCTCCACGAGCGTATCCATTATTTGAGCTTAAAGAAGAGCAGAATGTCGGGATTAAGCACTCACACTGCAACAGGAACTCGTCCACATATCCAAGGTGCAAAGTCTCAAACTGAGGGAACTCCAGTTCGGCCATCTTCAGTGCGGAGAATACCCCGTCTTTGGTTAGGGAAGGCTGGATTCGAACTTCATGCAGCCTAGAAGGCAACAGCCACCGACAGCCAACAGTCAGCTCTTCAGATGCTTCGTACAAGTCAGGGCTATTCAGAGTAACTCTTTTCCTTTAACTTTAGTTAAATACAAGTGTTATTTTTCATAATATTTTAGTGACTGCATAATCATTAAATAGGCAAAATTACATTAAAAAAACTGTTTAAAAAAGTTTCTCACAGAAGATAAGAAGGTTTGATTATGGAGACTATACTCTTGTGTACAGGGTATATGTATCAGATATGTGTCTGTAGAATTTTAATAGGTCTAGGATTTACTCTGGACCTGTTATATGCAAAATGTTGGTGTCATATAAGCCCATGTGGGCTGGGCATCCATGTGATGCATGACATAATAATAAAATTCATTAATTCATTCATTCATTCATTCATTGTTAGAACAAATAGATTAAGCCCAGTTCTGCTAGTGGGTTTTGAAATAGATGCAGAGGGCTACATCTTTGTCTATTTCAAACATCTCCACCAACACTTCCTGACAGGAAAACTAAACGGTCAAAATTACAGATGGTCTCCAATATCACAAGCGTGCAGTCATCCAAACTGTCAGCGTGAAAACAAGTCATTACAAGGAAAAGAAATAGCCAACCTTCTGAACATAACCCAGCAGACATAACCAACCCAACCCAACCCAACCCAGCCCTTACCTGCGAGCTGCAGTAATAATGAGGTAGCCCAGGTCAACTTCCAGCGCATTCTTACAGGCACCAAACACGATAGTGTGCAAATTGCGAAACCCACCTGGAACGCAGAGGAGTGCAGTGAGACCAGTCCAAAACCAGTAACACAGCATTTACAGAACAGAACAACACGTTATTGATCCCTGGCAGGGGCATATAAAAGCAATGACTAAGTATTTGTCTTCTGAGCTAAATGGCTCAGAGCAACAGCAGCGGCAGCATCTGTTGACCAGGCTGCCTCGCTGCTTTGTTTCCATCCATTTTACAAATTCATGTGAATCTGCTGGTCAGGTTGCCCATATCATCCTGCTATCAGCAGGAAAGACTGGAGGACACTCAAGTATATATTGATCTCTCTATCCATGTACCACCTATGTGCCTACGACCCTCCTATCCATCTTTCTTTCTATTTCACCACCTATCTGCCTATTTACCAAAGTGGCTATCCATCCATCAATCCATCCATCCATCCATCAATCAATCCATCCACCAACCCATCAACCCATTCACCCATCTATCAATCCATATCCGTCCATCCACCCTACCACCCACCCACCCATCCATCCTTCCATTCAACCATCCATGCATCCATACATCAATTCATCCACCCATCCATGATGCTTACCGGACCTCCAGCTGTCCTCCACCACGTGCTGGATCAGCCCCCCCAGGAAGGGCACCCTGACCAGCTCCAGCTGCTCCAGGTTGCGGGCGGAGGCCAGGCCGGTCACCAGCGGCACGTACTTGAGCGAGTTGGTGGGGCCGGCGCAGTTCCTCATGACGAAGGTGCGCAGGCTCACGCACAGGAAGTCCTTGAAAGGCTGGGGTTTGGTCAGGCGCACCCACTTCAGGTAGAGGTGCCTGAGCATGGACACGCAGGGGATCTCTGGCACGTTGACCCCTGGGTGCAAGAATGTCAGGGGTGGGGGGGTCAGGGACACATTAGGAAACCTTCATAGAATAAGACTGAGGTCAACTGCCAACTACCATTTCTGGGATTATCTTCCATTATGTCTACACTGAATACTTCACTGTGTTAATGAGTGCAGTCACATGACATGCATATTCCATTCATAGCAATTGTCCCACCTGTAACCTGTCTAATTGACCGCTGATGTTTTAAATGCACCGTGCTCCCTGAATACTGTTTCAGCACTCCCTTCAGAAAGGCTCAGCCAAAATGTCAGCCTTTGTGCTGCAGTCATGAACAACAACAGCACAAAGGGCGGGGGATTCTGGCGTGTGGACATGGCTTCATTTGCTCACTGCCGACTGACATTGTTGACTGAGAGTCAGTAACACCGTATACAAGCGTCTACACTATCTGAACTTGCAGCAAGGGACACTTCCTGCTTTTGCGTTTATTACAAAGAGTGGTAGAATTTAGGCTTGGAAAAACATATCTTTCCAGGTTCCTACCCACGAGGTGCAGGGTCTGTATTTTGGCGGCGACGGGAATGGTGAGCTTGTTTTCCGGGGGGATGGGGAACGCGCCGTTGCGGTTGCGGAACTTCCCCAGGATGTGCACCTGAGGCATGTAGTTCCAGATGGCCTCCACCAGCTCCAGGTGAGACGTCTCCACCCCCTGCAGAGGGAACGCGTTAGCATGGACTTCCACGCATAATAATTATTCATTTTTGGGGGGCTTTATATTGCTGAACTGGGCACCAAGTAATGTTTTGGGAGTTGGGAGTTCAGCCCACCGTATTTTAATCCATTTTCAGTGCATAATCTCACCCCGCTGCGGCTTGATTTGTCAGTTCACAGATTTGTGAGTTTGCATCACAAGCTTTTCAAGAATTATGAAAAAATGCCAGCAACACTCATCTTGTACTAATACTATACTAATTAAGGTACATTAAAACCAATATCGAACTGAAAATTAAAAACTCTCTACCTGGGAGGGCGCCTAATTTATAATACACACTGCCGCATTGTACTGTATTCTAGAGTAATCTAATTTTGGCAGTTATTGGATGGAATGACTCCGCAATTTTGAGACACTAAATTCATTTAACTAATATAACTTCATAGGCGGGCAGTAAATGAAGACTCGTACTGCAGGGGGGGTCTGCGGGACCTGTCCACAGAGGTGTGAGCTGCAGGGACTCACCAGCAGATTGGGGCAGGCCTGTAGGGCCTCCAGGACGCCGGGGATGCTGAAGGCCTCGTACCCGCGCACCCTGCGGCGCTCCAGGTAGCGTGGGTGCAGGCCGTACAACTGCTCCAGATCCGGCATCTTCTTCAGCAGCATGAGGAAGCTGGAGTCTGTGAAGCCTGCAAAGAAAAAAGCCGCCCCGAGCGACAGCCAATCGCAGCAGCCGGTTTGCAACGCACTCAGTTTCTGAGCCATTTTCAAGCCGCCACCCCCCCCCCCCCACCCCCTGAATGTCTAATTATGACTGTAAGTCATGCGCACTGCTAGGACATCCCTTATAGATCCACGAGTGGCACACTAGTGTGCGCTTGCGCCAAAGCCGGTGCAGCCAGCACTTCCTTACGCAGCTCCCCAAGCTGAGCTGCGCAGGTGCTGTGCTGGAGCACTGCCACCCCTGCGCAGCAGCATGGGCGGGGAGCCCGCAAATGTCCAGCCGAGCAGACGAGTTGCAGTCATGCAACGAAACGCACGCCCAGCTTTGGCAAAGTTAAAACCAGTGCAGTCATCAGTCGACCCTTTTATCTGTATGTCATAAAGTAATTAAAGCAGCAGCCCCTACGGGCATTATACCAGCATAACACTATGGCCTACTCGCCCACCTACGGTAGACCCCCAAAGGCTCCCGGCCTACCTGAGGGCATGTACTCCCACCAGCGACTGGCACACAGGTCCACCACCTTGACCACGCGCAGGTAGAGCGTCACCGCCTCCCGCAGCTTCCGCGACAGGCACTCCATGCACATGATGTCCTGCATGGGCAGGTACCTGCAGGGGTGCAGACCGCACACGCTCACAACCACGCACCGCACGCAGGAAGTTTTCACAGGAAGGTCAAAGTTCATGCGCCGTGTTCTCATTTCTTAAATCACAAAAGAATACGTTTGTCCCTGTAGACCGGCACCGGTCTGTGTTTGAATAAATAACCCTGGCGTCATAAAGCCATGACCCAGTCCATTACTCAACATGGGAATTCAACAGACAAAAAAGCCTCCCTGGATATCTCTAATTATCAGATATCTTTCCTGCTAATCTTTGCTTGCAGTAAAGACACTTCATGAAAGAGGAAACTAGGACTCAAATACAGACCAAAAAAAAAAGTTGTCCGACTTAATACAAGCAGCTGCCCCCATTACAGTATTTTGCAAATGGATGTTCCACATTCAGAAGAAAGGACCTTCCAGGAATGAGGGGAATTGAAATCACTGAAACTATTCGACTGCACAGGTGCTTTTCCATCTCAAGACTCTCAGTTCTGTACACTCTCAGGAACTTGCAGTCCCAGCAAATGAATGGACTATTACAGTACTCCTCAAGCTTTCACAGGCTCCCATTAGATGCGCCTCTTAAGTTCATTTGGGAGGGGGTTGCGGGTTCGGGACTGACCGGAATATGTGGCAGAGCACTTCGTGAGACAGCTCGTTGATGTAGTCCTTGGGCTCCTCTAGCCTGAGGGGATCAGCCGACCCCCCTCCTGCGCTCTGTGTTTTGGTGGACTTCCGGCGCGGCCCCATCATGTCCAGGGCAGTGAGAGATTCAGCCAGGCAAGGCAGCGAACTCACTCCCTCTCACACCCGGGCCGACTGCTCAGGCATGCGCACAGGCGCACGCCAGCTTCACCTCTGCAGAACAACCGGTTTATGTTAGCCCGATTCTCGTGCGGCTTTAAGTCCTCCACGGGATTTGGAATAGTATAAATGTGAAGTCAACCGGATCAACCAACCGTGCAGCTCAACAGAAACAAATACATAATTTGTTGTAGTGGAAAACACTAAACAATTGATGATGAATGGAATAACAGATTTTGCATATGCACTGTGATAGTGCAATTGTGCGGTTTTTATTGGTTAAATTACATGACAGTTCGGCGATTAAACGTAACAATCATGGTTTGGCTACATATCACTCGTAGCAATTACTGGTAAGTAGTTAGGCATGTTGTCGTTTCAGTCACGTCACGTGGGCTAGAGTAACGTTAATCGATCATCACTTTTGTCGCAACTTCTTGAACATGCCCAATGGGCAAGTTTAAATCATCTACTTTAACAACATGAAAAGTTAAGCTGTGTATGCAATTACATTTAGACATCCCAACCGTCACTGTGCTGCCAGGTCGTTAAAATTGATGCATTTTCCTGAAAGCATGTAGCAAGCTAGTTAGCTTGCAAGCAACCCGACTAGCTAGAACACAAGCTAGTTTGTTAGTCATCTAAGATATTCAATGTTTCAGACAAATAGATATATGGGGAAGTAGACATTGGTGACGAATATATTAAAACGAAGTTTCAAAAAACAGACAGACACTGATAACAATATTAGCCAAGTTAGCTAACAAGCTAGCTGCCGACACCATGCAAACATCGGCCAGCTTGTACAAACAACCGTACGAAAACACACGAAAAAGTAGATTTCACCTTTTCTTTGGAGCTATTGTCAATACGTGGAGATAATCGTTAGATGCATTTGTCTCCTGCCGAGTTCAGCACAGACTGGCGCTAGCTAGCTAACGTTAGTTCACTCTTTGTGGGTAGGTAGGTAGCTAGCAGATTAGCTACAGAAGAGACAGACACTCTCGGCTAGCTCGCTACATCCCCACCCAGCAAATGGAAGTTAGGCCTTTCAATGGCAAGCTCTGAAACACCGTCTTTGATATCCAGTATGGTTGTGTGGTCCCGCCCTAGGGCTTAGGACTTGAACTGGGCCCTTCTGCCCTGCTTTTCTGGGTTCAGTCCGACCAGGACGGGGTACGAAAGATAGGAACAGAATCCTGACTTCACTCTAGCAACGCTCCTGCTGCGGTTCATAGACTCACTTCCGCCTTCCCTTTTCTCCGCCCCTTACGTCACGTTGATAGCCGGAGGAGGCGGGGTTACATCAAAAACAAAACAAAATGGAAAAGAAATTGATGATCACACCTCATACAGCTTGATTTTTGTTGTTCTTTCGGAGTGCCATTGTATTTACATTATTGGAATTAACACATAGAATGCGGTTTTCCTGCGCTCTTTTAAGAAATATGTATTTCACAAGGCGAATGAATCATGAGTTGTCATTTTGTGTCCGCTTCTGTCGTTCCCTTTTGCGGCACCAGATGGACTCAGTAGCACATCACATTTGAACTCATTCGCCAAGAATACGTAAGATTTTTTTATTATTATTTTAATCTAAGGGAGTCATTTAATCCCTGTTTTCTGAAATTACTGTTTTTTTTTTGTTCCTTTTATGTCGCACACGTGGGGTTTTATTCTCTCTCTCCCTGTGCGCAAAGTTGATGCAAGTGTAAGTCCAAGGGGCAGTAACGTGTTAAGAAACAGCAGTAAGGATGTAAATATAAACGTGGCTGTCAGAGTCAGTGATAAACTACGGTTTAAATATTAACGGAGAGCAAAATGTTCCTCTGAGGGGAAAACTGAGGTAATTGCCCTTTTCCCCTTTGTCCGACTCAGTATAAACGTACCCCCTCATATTAATCATCAAATCCAAATCCTATTGGGAATATTCATCTTATGTCTCGGTGCTGAAAAGTGCCGCATAGTTTTTGTATGGCATTCCTGAGCTTGTTAAACCAACAGTGGACCGAGGCCTAATCGGGGGGAGAGAGCTGGGAAATCAACTGGGCACTGAGCACTGTTTTGGTAGGTCTGCCTTTAATTTTGAACTGCATAACTTTACTATGAGCTGTGCTTATATGTTTTCGCTATCAATAAATGATTTGCTTTAATTATATATGAGAATCAAGCCTGGCAGATGCAAAAGACTTGGAAATTCACTGCTTGTACTACAAAGTGGCTGTCGATTCATAGATTCATAAAATACTCCTTTCAACAGATCTGCAATCGGGAAATAAAACACATAACAGCAGAAATAAAGAAAATCAATATTTTTATTAGAAAAATATTTCTTATCTAATGCTCTTGTCTGAGCACCAGAATAAGATTGCAGCATGCAATGTTTCTCAGTGAGACTGTGCATGTTTACAAACCACTTGTAAGACAACAATTATTGACAACAATTAATTATGAATACTTGGGCATTAAATTCTTTATCTATGAGTTGTGGGTTTGAGTACGGGATAAGGCATAGCTGCTGTACTCCTGGACAGAATACATTGCCATAATTACTCCAATAAAGCACACAAAAAAGTTAAAAAGGTAGAATAAATTGGTTACATAATGTGTACAATGAGCAGCTGTAAGATTTGCCTTTTGCCTTTGTGTCCATTCAGAAAATGAATAAAGTTTAGCATTCAATATAGTGGAAATCATTTCTGTGTTACTCATTCGGCTACAAGGACCAAAACTGATTTCATCCATGACAGCTTTTGCGCAAAATATGTCCATCTACCCAAACCTAGTTAATACAGACAACAGATACAAATATAATACAGTACATGTACAATACTGTACATGACTGAACAACAGATACAAAAATACAATACAGTTCATGTCCTAAATATGGAGAAAAAAAACCTTACAAAATATGAGTCATACATACATGTTTTCTACCATTGGTATAAGAGAAAATGGCATTTTGTGACACACGGGGTACACATATTTGGTAATACTGCTTTTATCAGACATATAAAGATGCAAAGAATAAAAGAGATTTTTATGGAAACACAACAAAATGCCCTTATCATTTATTCATCATTTCACTCATTCATCCAATTTCCCTGACAAACCTTGCACGCATTGCATAGTCTCTTCCTGAAATAATATTGTATATTAATACAAAAAAAAAAAAATCCAAGCACCACAGTTCGTGTTGCTCATGTACCACTATAAACAATTAAGGACAACACATTGTAAACAATAACGCTGGTACAGGTCAGCAGATTTGTCACAGTCGCAGCTTCCAGTTTACAAAAGCTTATACGCTAATCCTTATATTATTTTCTGCTTTGGATACACAAACGTTTCATAATTAAAATATATATGTACACTTTACATATGGTAATATGTGGGAGTGGGGCAGACAGTGTTTTATACAATTTTGTCTCTTAAAAAACACCCCCTGATCATTTGTGTGTCGTCTCAGCTGATCGAAGAACGTACATTATGAACTGCAAGAAAAATGTACGTGAGAATTCGTCCCCAGTCCTGAGACTTTTCAAAGCATTTTTTCCCCCCATTATCCTCCAAAGCAGACAGCGGGTACTTCAGTAACACTGTCCAAAGCTGTCCAGAAGTGTTACCCCCAGAGCTGCGCATGTGTGGCAGTTACTCACTGCTCAGGTGACTTTTTCCCCCTGTGGTATCTTGGGTATTGTAGTTTACACAAGCTAACAACAACGCACAGGATTGTCCCTTGGTTGTAGTCCATTAAAGATTCAAGGGAGCGGCAGTAGCTGAAGAGACGAGGGCCTCGGGGCTCCGGTTAGCACTGGTAGTGGAAGTGCTGGTGCTGGTGCACCTTCCCCTCCATGTGGGCGTGCGAGTGTGTGTGCGTGTGGGTGTGCACATCCGTGTAGACCTTGGGGTACAGCTTCGGCTGGCCGTTTAGCACGGGGGGTCCCACGCCCATCAGTCTTTGGCTGGGGAAGTCGGGGGTGGCGCTGGCGGGGGTGGCGAAATCCTTGTCGACGGCGTGGTGGTCGCGGTGCGGGGGGCCGCGGGGGGGCAGGGCGCCGTTCCGGCGGCGGCTGTGGCACAGCCAGAGCACGATGGTGCCGACGATGAGCAGGGCAGCCGCCGGGATGCCGATGATCAGGGGCCAGGGCAGGCCGGAGCTCAGGTGGGGAGGCGTCACGGTGTTCTCCACCTGCGGGTCTGAGAACGCGAGCAAAGCATTACCTCTTTACTTACGACACGTAACGTTCACTTAACCACCACGCTCACCTTTATCCGTGAAAAACTCAATTTCAGAAAGTATCATGTCAAACTTTCACGCCAATAATAGAGAAAAAACGACTTAAAAATTCTTTTTTTTTTTTTTTTTGAAGAATCCCCCTTATCGTGAAAAAACAGTGGTCAGGGCTGCCCAACCCTGTTCCTGGAGATCTACCATCCTGTGGGTTTCCGTTTAAACCCTAATATGGCATGCCTGATTCTACTAATTAGCAGCTCAAGGAGATCTCTAGCTGCTGAATGAACTGTGCTTTGTTAGGGCTGGAGTGAAAACCTGCAGGACGGTAGCTCTCCAAGAACAGGGTTGGGTAGCCCTGCTCCAGGCCCTCCTCTGGTGTCCTAACGTCATGGGCTCAGTACTCACCTGGCAGCACGGTGAGGTAAGCGCTCCGGAAGCTGTAGCCCATGGTGTTGGCGCCCAGGCAGATGTACATGCCCGCGTCCTCGTCCTGGGCCTTGACCACGGCCAGCTTGTTGAGGTAGGAGCCGTCCGGCCTGGACCACACGTCCCCCGTGGGCAGCACCACGAAATGCTGCCCGCCCACCTCCAGGGTCGAGTTGTAGCGCCCCTCCGTGCCTGGCTCCACCCTCTTCAGCCACTGGATGACGGGCTTGACGTCGCTGTGCACCTTGCACTGGAAGGAGGTGGTGCCGCCGAACTCCACCGTGGTGTTCACCGGGTGTGTGCCCGTCAGAATCGGCTTGGAGTTGGTGCGTTCTGGAGTGAGAGGGGAGGTCAGAGGTCAACGACAATCCTAATGGTTGACATATCTTGTATTACTAGCTTATTGATAAGTTAAGAATTTAACAAAAAAAAAAAAAAACATTTTAAAGAAGTGTTGCCCAATCATGTTCCATGGAGGGTCAAAAGTATATGCAGGATTTTATTCCAGCCAATCACTTCACCTGCTGATTTCACTAATTAGTTCCCTCCTCTCTGGTTGACGGTGTTTAATTAGTGAGATTAGCAGGGGTAGCGATTGGTTGGAATGAAAACCTGTCTGTTCTGGGCCCTCCATGGCAGATGATTGGGCACCACTCTTATATCGCTCTGAACATTAAACCAGGTATTTTAAATTATAATCCGCTGGGTCTGATCCAGGCAGTGATCTTTGCGAGGTATCACACTCGGGAGGTTAACTGTAAAGCCGGTTAAACTACAGGGTCAGTTGTGCCAGCCGTACCGATGACGTCCACTTTGTACGTGGCGTTGATGTGCCCGGCGGGGTTGGAGACGTGGCAGGTGTACTTGGCGCTGTCCTGCGGCTGCAGGTTCTTGAGGGTGAGGGTCCACTGCGGGCGTTTGGCCTGGCGCGGCGCGGGCAGCCGCGTCTGGTCCTTCCACCAGGTGATGGCGGGCGCCGGGCTGCCGCTGGCCAGGCACTTGAGCCGCACGGAGCTGCCCACCGGCTTCTCCAGCACCCGCTGCCGCATCTTCGTGGGCTGGCTGAACCGCGGCTTCACTGCCGGTAACAAAACAGCAAACCGCACGGGCCGCTTATTAAAGGTCAAAGGTTATACAGGTTGTGTGCTTTATTTTTGTCCTCTGCATTTGACAAATCATGGCTATCCTTAGGAGCAGCGGGCAGCCACAGTGCAACACCCAGGGACCAACTCCAGTTCTTGGGTGTAGTATAATGGATAAGGAATTGGTCTTGTAACCTAAACGTCACTGGTTAGATTCCCCCATTGGACGCTGCTGTTGTACCCTTGAGCAAGGTACTTACTTAACCTGCATTGCTCCAGTATATCCAGCTGTATAAGTGGATACAATGTAAGTCGCTCTGGATAAGAGCGTCTGCTAAATGCCTGTAATGTAATGAGGCCAGTGCCTTGTTGAGGCTACTACCGCAACCAGCTGGCCGTCATGAAGTAGTACTATTATAAGACCATTACTGGCAAATTCACTCAAACCAGGCATGCTCAATCAGCGGACTAGTCATAACAAAGACAGTCTGAATTCTTTATAATTAAACATGTTATTTCACATTCAGTAAACCAGACTTTGACTCAGATTGCTCGTAGAAAGAATATTCTTTAAAGAAAATATTTGAACAGGTAGGGATTTTACTGGGAAGAATCTACTCTGAGCCACCTTTGAAAATGTTCTAATACCACTCGTGTTAACGATGCCAAAAGAAGCTGAGAAATGTCACATTCCAACAGTTGTTACCTGTTTTTTACAGGTTAACCAGGCATAAACATAGGGGTACATTTTTAATTATGTCAGTGGATCATAATCACAGCTTGATGTGTGATATTTTGTCTGTCACTTCACAACAAAACAAACTTGTTTTACTACAGAAAGTGTTACAGTGTATATCATAGCCAACCACCATACATTTGCACACCCTGAATGTCCAAATAAAACCTTGTTAGGTCTTGACACAACAAATGTATCTGAATGTAAAAAAAAATATATATGATTATATTCTCAGAAAAAGGATTGTTAAATGAAGAGAAATGTGTGGAAAAACAGAAGAAAGTAGAATCCCTTTCTCACCCAAGGGCTGCCCAGAGGGATTGTGTTGGCTGAGGTCTGCATTGGGCTCCACTGACGATATCTCAGGCTTACTCTGGGTCACAGCAGAGTCATCTGCGAAAGGCAGAGGATATCCACTGATTAGGGCGTGAGGGTGGGGGGATGGGTGGGGTGGGGGCGAATTAACACAAACACGCTTAACATATACACGCAAGCATAAGCACAGGCATGCACAGATGTGCACACTCAAATATATTCAGGCACACACACACACACACTCGCTGCTGTGTACACGGCACAGGAGCAGATGTTCTTTAGAAAAAGCATGTAGGTGCTTAGTAGGCTCAAGATGTAAGACCCAGCCACACAAAGGAGAGCCCGGAGGCAATGATAAACTACAGTCACAGGAAGTGCGAGCATGAGGAAGCATGACAGACACAAGCCACCTGGGTAATCCCAGCTGGAGAGGGGAAAGTAATGTAGCTTGGTAGCTAAGCTGTTCATTCATAGGCTAAAATAGGCCGCACAGAAAAAGAAAAAAAGAAGAAGAAAAAAAACACTCAAATATCCAACGTCGTGTTGTTTAGAGCAGACTTTTCCCCATTGCATTGGCTTGAATTCACATTATTCCCGTACACGTCCACAAGATGGCACTATAAAGCAGTCCAGCTGAAAAGATACAACGTATGCAGGTCATTTTTTATGATCGCGAAGCAGTGTTAAGTTATTGCCAAATTCGTCATTTATCTTTCTTTCCCGGAAAAAGTGCTTTCATACATACCGAGTATTGACGTTTTTAAATGAACTTTACACGAGTCTCAATAAGTGTAAAAATTTACACTTATTTTTTACTGAAGACAACATTTATTTGCCGTGCCTGTTGACCTGGGGGGTCCACCACGCGTAAAATGAATGACGACGCCTGGAGATCAGTGGAGTGTGAGGCGCATAAACTCGTACGTGTTTTCATTTCAGTCGTATTAGGTTTTACAGCTCTATGGGAACCATAACTAGCTAACGCTCGTATTATTTTAACTGGGGACTGTGAGGGGGCGGACAAACAGTGCCGATATTGTTGCTTCTCTCAAGTTTCCACACTGTTTAAAACAAGACGCCGTGTTGACTTAACCCTGAGCAGGAAACCAATTAACTGCCTTTAAACTAAACTGCATAGACGGAGCTGAGAGGACTGCTTTATTTGGGTCGGTTCTCTGGCTCGGTGCGCTGGAATGTACAGAGGACCCTTTTCTAACCCTCGACTACAGTCCACTGCTGACCGCGCTCCTCCTACGTACACCAGTATCGCCGTCCCTGTGCAAACAGCAGTAATTCCAAATCAACAGCTCCAGTGTCGGCGCCACAGCCCTAATATGGGCTAGTAGGGCTACACGAACAAATGATTCTCACACGTGTAGACTTAATAATAATCATAATAATAATAATAATAATAATAATAATAATAATAATAACAAAACTCATTATATCCTGTGTCACTCACAGCTAATCTAACATATTATTGTGGAGAGTTTTTTGTCCTTAAGAGAATACATATTTTCAGATAATAGTTCTGAAACGTTTATGTTGCCTGAAAATTACATTTTAGATTATAATGTTATAACTATATCTTGAACAATGCGACCCACTATGCACCGTAAGTAAAATTATACATTAGGAAAATTTGTAGGCCTACTTAGGCCTACTTACACCAAATTTAAATTGTGTTTGATTGTTGTGTAAAACCATCATAATAACCCTACAGCTGAGAGGGGTGATTAGTCCTTGTTTGTCACTCCATAACACGTCAAAATGACAGACTCTTACTCCCAATGTCCCAGAATGAACATACATAGAAGAATAATTTGGGCACCCTACACAACTGCTTGCTTTCATGAAGCAGGCTAAACTAACCCGCTTTCAATGTTAACCAGTTTTTATAATCATATAAATTAAGACTACTCACAAACAATTATAAACACACTTGCCTTAAGGTAACAATCAAATTCTTTATTAAATTCCAGTATTCAGACTCCCCTTTCCAAATAAAATTTAAATGTGTGACACTTAAGATTCAAGAATGAATGACTAAGATAATAATTAACGCGTTCTTTAAAAAAAAGGTAACCCACTATAAAATGACCTATTTAAGAGAACCACCTGTTCAAGGGAATCAAATCATTCAGGTTAATAATAAAAAAAAAGATGTTTAGACAGAAAACAAACTGCGTGTCACTGTGGACACTTTTTAGCCCACTGCTTTTTCTTTTTCGTTTTTAAAATGCCTTCTCACTGTAATCACTCTGGTTTGATAATATCAGCTTCTGCTAGCTCTATCACCAGAACCGCAGTCCCAGCTGCCTAAACATCAGTTCTACAGTACTGCCCTTTTAACCTCATCTTTGTAAGTCTGTAGGCTGTATGATTCCATACAATACGACTACAGAGTAGGCCTACAACCGGGATCCGTGGTCAGGCACTGTAATCGACTGCGGCCCCAGAGATATGACATCCCAACCTCTGCTCCCCGAGCCGTGGCAGGGTTTAACCAATCACCCGGCAGGTTGGAAACTCCACACCCAATGACCCGTTAGCTTTTCCCCCGGAGCAACGATAACGGTGTCGGTCCTGGACAGATATGCAGAGCACGTAGCGCTGGACTGCTTGCCATGCACTTAAGGCCACGAGGCAAAGCAACACGTTCCAACGTTTCTGGAGGCCAACGAGCGCGACAGCAACCTCGACTCGTTTAAAAAGACAGCGCGCGACTTCGCCAACAAATAATTTAAAACAGTTCAAATATAAAAGGGGATGTTTTTTTTTTGGTGAAAATGAGGCCGGAGTCTGGGGCGCGCGGACTGAGCGTAGCGCGAAGCCGCGGCGCGGCCGCTGTCGTCTTTACACTCCGGTAGCCTCCGCCGCCGCCGTCCCCCCCCCCCCCTTGCTTCAGGGAGCAAAGCGGGGCGCACCTTTGTCCGGGTTTAATCCCCGCGCTCACACAGTCAGCGCGTTACCGCCGCAGGACACGCCCCGGGCTTCGACGGCGGGGACTGGGGGGCGAGGGGGGGGGGGGGGGGGAGCCGAAATCCCGGAGGAGTGTTCAGCCCGCCACGGCTCCATTGTTGCCGTTGGCTGGAGGACCCGGGGAATAAAAGGCTCGCGGAGGCCGTTCCATTGGCTCCCCGGGGGGAGCCTGTGTGCCGCCATTCAGCTGCAGCGAGGTGGAATTAGAGGGGCATTATCTGGCCTAAAGGGGTCTTAGCGAGGTCCCATTCCTTGCATCTCTCTCTCCGCCGGCAGTTGGGGATGTTTTCTCAGTGTCCTGACAGGTGTAAAAAATCGGGGCCCTGAGAAATTTTGTCCCGCGTAAGGAGTTTTTTTTTTTTTTTTGATCGCAAGCGTTTGTGTTTTTTTTTACGTGTTGTAAATTCAAGTTAGGCTCTAACAAAAAAAAAAAAAAAGAAAGAAAGAAAATGGCAAGCTTTTGATTTTTTTGAAAGTTTATATTGGCTGGTGGCCAAATACAAGGGGGCCACCAGCCAATTACACAAAAAACATATCACCTTCAAAGTCTCGGAAAATGTGAGGTTGGTCCGTCACACTAAAGCAGAGAGGCTTCACCTCGACAAAAGCAAAAATAACCCAAGCAACAGGAGCGAAGACTCATCGCCGTGGTATGACCCGGTTAACCGTATTTATAACCTGCCTAGGCCCCATCCTTGGACACACGTGGCGCACGCTCACTGCCGAAGAGAACACGAGAGCGCGCTGCTCTGAGCTGCCGAATGTACACGCTCAGAATGAAAGGTACGGCGGAGGCACATTTTTTGTTCCGGGAGGAACAAATTCCCCAAATGTACCATAAAAACAAAGTTCAACAATGTTCTGTTCAGGTACTAATTAGTGCCTTTTACAAGCAAAAAAAAAAAAAAAGGTAGTGCTCTCTAGGGGAACAGTTTTATGTACCTATAGGGTACCACTCCAATGACAAGCTTTTGTACCTCATTAGGCACTTTTTTTTGCAGCTTTTTGTATGTAGAAAAATGGTGGACGGGTAGTGCAGGAGGGAAAGAGGGGGCCCCCTACACCCCTCACCCAAACCGACAGAGACACACTCAGAGAGGGGCGAGTGGGGCGGCTTGAGTGGGGACGGCGTGTTGGGGGCAAGGGGGCCGGGGGGCAGGCTGCAGCTCCTGTTACAAGCCCCCTTCATGTGGAGACGCCATTTTTTTTTAGGGCCGCGTATTATTTTAGGAAAAGAACTTTAAAGGGTTCCTCCGTCAAAAAGCTTCATTCTCCATTCATACCTGTACAAACACACACTCCACTGCGCATGACATGGGGGAAGGGGAGAGGTGGGGGTAGGGTGGGGGGGTTCCTAACCCTGCCCAAATATCACAAGCAAAAACAAACACAATGTAATGAACGAGGCTGGAATGTGCAGTGTTTTTCATCGGGGATTTTTATTTCTGAATAAAATGAGCACTTTGTACCTGGATGAAAAACCCATATTCATTTCTCACAGAGTACATTAAAAACGTTCATGAAAAAGTGTAATGGAGCACTTCTCGTCTGTTGCTATGGTAATATGCCTGCATGAATCTTTTTAACCACTCTAAGCAAAACAAAAGTGAGCCTATACCTCATGGATTTACCTGTAATTAGATTATACAAGAAATCTAATTACGATACAGTAAAAGTTTGTAACTTCAGATTAAGTTATATTTCCATTCTAGCCACCCAATATGGAATTACGTGCAGTAGCGGCGAAACCACAGAACTTTGGATCTGCAGGGTTGCAAGTTCCTCTCCGGTGTGCTTTACCTCCCTCACTCATATACCTCAGCAAATTTCGACTGTAATTTTTCAGCTCAGATGCCAAAGCAACAATTCCTCTACGTGAATGTTTCTGAAAATCACATAAGGTACACAAAACCGTCGCCACTATCGGCGCACAGTGCATGAGCCTGCGTAGCCTGCGCAGCACAGTGGAGTCCTGACTGACACGTTTACGGGCGTCCCTAAAAAAAGAAACGCACATCAATCAGGGAGTTCAGACGGGGCTCAGCCAGCGGCGTAAATGACTATTTGCGGACGTATTTCGGTACAGCGCGCCGCGGACCGAAATCATCTGACCGGCGATGGCTATTTTTGGCGAGCCGTACAGCAGCGGCTCGGTGGCGTACATACGGGCCCGATTTCGATTGAAGCCAGGGACGCAAATTAGAGAGCGTTGCGCGCGCGCAGCATGGGACAGGGAAGGGAGCGGAGCCCAAAAAGGGTAATTAGAAGCCTCTCCTATCTTTTATAGAGCCATAAGCGGTTTTGCAGCAACAGGCGTATGGCGACTCGGGAAGAAATTACCCTAACCTTTTCTCCCCCCCCCTCCCACAACCCCTACCCGCCACCCCCCTCCCCAACCGCCCCCCCTTCTCCTTTTCTTCTGTGCCGTGTGGAAGGGGAGCCTGTGCGTCCTGCAGAGGGCCAGCCGGTTGCCCCCCCCCCCCCCCCCCTCAGCAGGGCTCTCTAATGAGCTGGATGAAAGGGGCTTTAATGTGGAGTGTGAGTGAAGGTGGATAATTTGCATTCTCCCTGTTTAATTAAAGCCTGGAAACCCGCCTGGGCCCCAGAGAGGGGGCCGACCTCACGCGCCCAGCCACCCGCGGGACGGGGCGTCGGGAGGGGTGGGGGGTGCTGCTAGGGCACATGCTGACTGCAGCTGGGGCAGTGGAGGGAAAAGACTCTGTTCTCAGGGAATGCCCAAAAGGTACACAGGGACCCAAGCCCTGTGGCCTCCCGGAACACTCAAACAGGATGGGAGCAGCACTGAAGCATCAGATTTTTTTTTTTTTCTTTTTCTTTTTCTTTTTTTTCTCTTTTGACTTCTTCTCTGTTTACGCTTAAAGAGCTGAGCAGCTTCCGCTCGCCAGACAGTAGTAGAAAAGCAGCTGTAATGAGGACCCGTAAAAGCCAGCCCAGCTGTTCCGAGCCCCCGTCCCCGTCAGGAGCGTGTCTGGGGAGGGAGAGCAACTGTTTAGTCACGGCTGTGTGTGTGCCCCCCCCCCCCCCCACCCACCTCTCGCAGTTCACATCTTGCCCTTCCAGGATGCGCCGTTTCAACAGGAAGTTGTTTGTCGTGCTAGCCTGAGCCTCCCGCTTTCTCTCGCACACAGAGGCAAAACTCTTTTCTTTTTTTTTTTGTCTTTCTGTTTGACTTGATTTCATGTGAGACCAGAATGGTTTCAATTCCATCAAAACATCCTTTCATCTCACGCTCTTTTTCTTCCGCCACTCACACAAGCATGGATTAATTTGCGTCCATATGTGTTTTGTGCTTTGAACTTGTCCCGACGTATTTCCCTACAATGAGGAGGGAGAAGAAAAAAAAAAACCAGAAAAAAAAAACTCGTTTCTGGAAGGCATGGCTGAAGGACATATCTGTCATTCTATAAGTAATCACATTTAAACATTCCTCATTGTTGCATCGGTACGAAAAAAAAGGATCAAAGGACAGCCTGGGTGATTTGACTGTTTATGCTTGTTCCAGCGATTTCTATAGCATCGCCCACATCACCGCCATTCACTGGGTCTTCCAAAGAGCTGTGGTTCTAAGAGCCTCCTCTCTGTTGGACGGAGTGGGCTCGGTATTAAGCAACCGAAAAAAAAAAAAGTGCCCACAAAATGCACGCCACGACAGGCAATCCAAAACGTTGCCCTTTCTCGCTTCAGAGAAGAAAAATACGAAGCGGCAGTTACTCAAACTTTAATTCAATGCGAAAAAAAACTTTGGATCGCTGCTCTGCTCTAACCTCTGAGTCACTCCATTCCAGCAAAAAAAAAAAAAAAAAAAAAAGGAAGGGGGAAGGGAGGAAGGTGGGGGTTTTTGACAAAAATGTACCTTCGGTATTCTGGTCCAAAACCTCAACCTCCGCACCCCCCCCTTCCTACCCTGCCAACTGAGACTCCCTCTTTTGTCTGTCAGTAGTCTAGAATTGCCCCCCCCCCCCCCCGACATGTCATTTTAATACAATTAGCCATTTAGGTGAGGACGGTGTGGGCTAGACGACAACAACATACGCACCTCCCCTGCAGGCAGCCAAACAACAGCAACAAAAAAAGAAAAAAAAAAACAAAAGTTGACAGTTGGCAGAGTGCCCCAGAATCCTATCCTACACAGAGCAGTCCTGACCACCGCCTGACCCAGTGCCACAGGCCACTGCACAGAGACGACGAGGCGGTGTCCAGGGAGCTGGCTGCCATAGGTGAGTGGCATGAGGGAGGTAAACAAGCCCCAAGCACCCAGAGGCTCATGGGAACACGATCCCCGTCTGTGTGTGTGGGTGTGCCACAGAACTGACATCAGGGCCAGGACCATGCCAACTCTTCTGTTCACTAGTGCCTTATGCCCCCCCCCCACGTCCATTCCTCTGTTCTACTGCTTTATGCCCCCTGCCCCATGCCTACTCTTCTGTTCTAGTTCCTTATGCCCCCCCCCATACCCATTCTTCTGTTTTAGTGCTTTATGTCCCTCCCCCCTCCCCCTCCCCCTCCCCCAAAAGACTCCAGGGTTCCACCGCGGTTGTCTTGGACACACTGGACCCGTTTCCCTCCTTGTGGACAGCACCCTTCTCAGCAGTGAAAAGAGACTCCGCCACACTGACCCAGTCCGTTTCTAATGCCTCTTACGTGGCGAGGTCCACCTTCTCCGGGTGCTCTCTAGCCCGGCGGCACAGAGCTCAGAAAATGCAAGCCGAGCACGAGTGGCCTTCGACGTGCAGGCTAACAAAGGCACCCGCAAGGGGGGGGCCAGCGGGAGGGGCGGGCGAGGGGGGCGGGGGGTGGCCTGGGTGATTCTGGGACACTGAGCTGTGCCATTCTGGCTTAAACTAACAGCATTGTGACTGGTCTATTCACCCAGCAGAAGGGAACAGCCAGAATTTATAATTGGAGGGCCAGAAGAGACTCTTTGACAGCTTACACTGAACAACATCTTTCTTTACTAATATTAATAAAAATTAAACTGCAAAAGCCACATTTTGGCTTTTTTAAAAAGTATTCCGAGAAGTTCACAGTTACAGCCAAGCTGTAAGTTTTTTTTTTTTTTGTTTTTTTTTTGTCAATCCAAGTTTATGATGTCATAAAAAAAGACTGGGCAGGTGGTTAGCTCACAATAATACCAAACCATATTGAATTTCCACATCTATTTTAGACAATGAAATGTACCTGTGTTCGCACACACAGGCGCACAAAGAGGCACTTCAGCCCAAAGTGCGGTCTCTGTAAAACGAAGCTTTCAATTACAATGGTTACCTCACCCAGGTTCATGGCCAAATGACTGCACTCATCCATCACGGAACGAAGCAGGATGTGGGGGCAAAATATCGAGTAAAAAGATAAAATTACACCTTTATGACAAGAGCGTTCTCCTCGGTATGTTGCGGCGACTGTTATGAAAAAAAAAAAGGGGGGGGGGTATCGGAACCTGAGGTTAGACGTGCATCCTGCCCGTGCTTGCCCACGGCAGGAACGGGAATCCTAGACGCAGCCTCAGCGACAGCAGGTGCTATTGAATGTCGCTGAACGCTCCTCTCTGGAATAATTAAAGCTGGTGGGAGTTTCCCCTGCTGAGATTCTGGTTGACATTGGTCTCTGTGTGTCGGGCGTCGGAGAACACCGCTGCCTCCGGAGTGTAGTTAAGCGTCTGAGAACATTTCGACCGGAGTGCAGTTATTTTTTCGAAAAAAAAGCGAATAGCGCTGACTAAGATTTTTTTTTTTTCCCTCAACTCTTAAGCTGATTGAAACCATGGCGCTTTGCACTTTATGGATTTTCGGTCATGTTTTTACTGAACACCTGCTAGATTAGTAGCTTGGATTTGTTACATAGAATGTGTGTGTGTGTGTGTGGGGGGGAGGGTGAGACGGTCATGCAACAGAATGCAGTAAGGGAGGGGGGCGGCAAACTTCCACACCACAAAATGCTACCACCTTCTCAAATGATGTGATTCCCAGAAACCAAAAGCCCTCAGATTTTTTTTATTGTCCTGCCTTGCTTTCTTTTCGTTCAAGGGCAATTAGCCGCCAGGTTTAATGACCGCTCCGGCATAACTTAACAGAAAACCCGGGGGGGGGGGGGGGGGTTAAACTCCTCGCACCGAAAGGGGCCCTCGCTCAACGTGCACCATGGACACAGAGCCTAAAACACTTAATACGCTCCAAGCGTCAGCGTAGCGACTATAAGTCAGCCCCCTTTCCCACAGCACAGCTCTCTCTCTCTGGGTCCAGGGACCAGGCTGCTCCACAGGAAGGACCCCACGCTCGGAGTCTGAGGGCCTTTCAACACCAGTGCACCAGAGCAGAGTTATCGCCGCCCGGGCAACACAAGCTCCTCCCTCTTTAAGGCAGGCCTTTCAGAGGCCTGGTCCAGAGGCCCTCAACAGGCATCAGTCAAGCATTTTGTAGACACACCAGCCCCCCCCCCCAGTCTGGATAGCGTGTCCCACACACATTGCCAGTGACTGTGAACAATCACCCCCCACACCCTCACCCTCACCCACACATCCACCCCTCCTGACACTCTCTCTCCCTCACGCCCAGTCGCATGAAATACTTCAGCGCCTCAACTAAGCAACTTAATTCATTTATTAATAGCTTCCCAGTGTGTCTGACAGAATTAAAAAAAAAAAAAAAAAAAAAAAACGGAAAATGAGGAGTGTGGTGTTGAGTTACTGTCTACTGTCATAAACAAACCGCGGCTCCTGCATGACAGGAGCACAGTGCGACAGACGCAGAAGGTAAAGGGCTCCTTTGTTCTCCGAAATCGATATGAGACCAGACATATGAGCTGTAGGCTTCTTTTTTTTAAAAATGCTAACAAGCCATAATTTCCCTTTTTTACACAATGCGTGCTTGTACGTTTTCATTTCGTGTTGCCTAAATGAAACCATATTTATTTAATAGGCTGTTGCCTGCCAGGTCCTGTCAGTCATGCCAAGTGTAATCCAGCATAAGTCCAACATGAATGCAGTCGGTGCGCTTGCTGTTTTTTTTTTTTTTTTTTTTTTTTTTTTTCTTTCCAAGACGGGCTGAAATTGTTTCAGCAGGGCTGGGGGGTCTAAAGGCCGTGCAGCGTCTGTAGACATTTCTGAGGACATGGAGAAGGCTAAATCTGTTTCTTTTTTTTCCCTCGCCTGTTCATGATGCTTTGTTATTTCACACATCACGCTCGTGATTCACTACTGTGCGCTGTTCGACCTTGGACAGACGACGCTGTGATTACATTACCCACACATGGCGAGCCGCTCGGAGGCCCCCAGAGTGCTCACACTGCATACACACACAGACTGCTGTAGGGATATGGGGTAGCGGTGGTGGTGTTGATGATGATGATGATGATGATGATTAGTTTATAAGGAAGACTGAAAAAAAAACTATTTTAACCTTGGGAAGAGCAGATGTTTTGGAATGTTTTTTTTTCAACATTCTGAGTCAGTGTTCTAGAACTCAACTGCATTAGAGAACATTCTAATCACATATTTGTGATCTTAGACATTAGATGATTAACAAATGAGTGGCACAGGAGGTGGAGAGGTGGGAAAGAGTGGGAAGAGGTGGGCTGGCTAGTTAGTCATTGGACGCGAGAGTATGGACTGAGGTGGTGGGGTGAGTAGAAAATGGGGGACGGAGAGAAGTGAAGAGGACAGCACAGGAGAGGAGGTGGGGGGTGTCGGTGGAGATTTATTTGCTAGTGAAATGAGATAATGGTGATTGCGCACCCAGAACTAGCAAGATGCAGCCCAAACTATGAGCCAATCAGAAAAAGAAAAGAAGGTTGGTGTTTACTGAAGATAAAGCACCGACATTTCGACAGCCAGACAAAGTTTGTGCCCAAACGTTGCCTCTTTATCAGCAGCAAACACAATGAGATTTTGCGGTGCCTTAGTTATCTTAGCTATTCACAAATGGAAGAAGGTCAGAAGGACACAGAGAGACTGGAAAAGAAGTTGTACAAATGTGTTGTAATTTTTGAGTAGAGAAAGACAAGGTACAGACGTGGGCAGAGAGACTAGGTTCAGGAAATAAAGAGAGTATTGGAGAAGTGAAGGGTTACTTAGTGCTGAATGGATGAATCCAGTCTTGATGGAGGTGGACAGATGTTATTTAGGAATATGAGAAAGGAGAGTAGAGGAGGTGCAGAGAGAGCAGGAGAGAGGAGTTGGACAGAGCAAGGTAGAGGACGTAGAGAGCAGGAGAGACGATGTGGAGAGAATGCAGGGTAGAGGAGGTAGAGAGAGAATAGAGGAGGTGAAAAGAGCAGAGGAGGAGAAGAGAGAAAGGATAGAGGAGGTGGAGAGAGAGCAGGGTAGAGGAGGTGGAGAGAGCAGAATGAAGGAGGTGAATAGAGAGTAGAGGAGGTGGAGAGAGAAAATTGAGGAGGTGGACAGACAGCAGGGAGGAGGTTGAGAGAGAGTAGACAAGGTGGAGAGAGTAAAGTAGGGGAGGTGGACAGAGCAGAATGAAGGAAGAGAACAGAGAGTACAGGAGGTGGAGAGAGCAGAATGAAGGAGGTGAACAGAGAGTACAAGAGGTGGGGAGAGCAGGGTAGAGGAGGTGAACAGAGACTAAAGCAGAGCAGAGAAGGCGGAGATGGCGTCACTCACTGATGACGATGAGGGTGTAGTTGAGGGCGACGCTGCCGAAGCCGTTGGTGGCGCGGCACACGTAGACGCCGGCGTCGTCCAGCTCCACCTCCTTGATCTTCAGGCCCTGCTTCAGCAGCCTGTAGCGGCTCCAGCCGCGGATGACGTTCCGCCCGTCCTTCACCCACAGCACCAGGGGCGGCGGGTCGCCCTCCACCGGGCAGGACAGGCGTATCGTCCGCCCCAGCTTCACCATCTGACGCTCCTCCACCAGCCGGCTCACCCAGGGGGGGCCTGGAACACGCACGCAAAGTTGTGGTCATGGTGACGTTTTTTTTTTTTTTAAACGTTCATTTTTAGTATGGTGAAATATATGTTATCTTCATAGAGGAAAATATCAGATTTTCTCAAACGTAGGGTGTGCAGGTCAGCAGTAACACCAAGATTTGTCCTTCTTTTACATCATATTTGACTATCATGCAGTAGAAAATTGTACAGCTAAATTCATAAAGCGTCAACACATCTCAACCCGAACATGACATCGATACACCGCAAAGAAAATAATACGAGCAGAGGTGAAGTTTTGTGGCTATGTATACGTCGTGTTTCAGCAGCTAAAATCCCTGCGCACCCTTCAGTGAAGTGACAGTGAGTGCACTCTGAAGGATGGTGAGGCCACATTTCCTTCAACAGCGGCCTGCTTCTCCCAGAGTCCCAGGAGCCTGTTCAGGTTTATTTTTCCGGGTCCTGGCGGCGCTCGGCGATGACACGCTTAACTCCGAATATCTAAACATCGCGTGAGTCCCCCCATTCAAGCTCTGCCTGTAAATTACGCAAAGCTGTTTACTCTGCCGAGACTTTATGTTGCAACGCAGGCACAAATAAAAACCTTTTAATTCAGGTGGAACAAAACATTTAATTCATCCTGGTAATAAAAAATAAAAAAAACTGGTTCTACTGGAGCTAACGAGCTCTGGCAGCTGAACTGCCCGTGGAAAACCAAACGGAATCAGCGACGCGGCAGCAAACGGCTTCTTCACGAGGCTCCTTATCCCCCAGCATGCACTGCGGCCGCAGTCCTCCACCGGTGAAGGCTCCCCTCTGTCTGAGGGTGAGGCTGTGGGGCTGGTTGTCTTAGCGACGCCCTGCTCTCCTGCAGAGACCTCCAGACCCGGCGCCAAACTCCACCGGAGGGCAAAAAGGGGCGACACTCCACCCAGCGAGCGCCTCTGGGGTGGGGGTGGGGGTGGGGGGCGGTTCCGAGTGGAGACGGGAGAGATAAACTTCACAGATGAGAGGGAGTGAAGGAGAAAGGAGGCTCCAGGTCCGATACTCCCAAACCTGGAGGACTCTGGGCTTTTTTTTTGGCCACAGTTTCTTTGCCAGAGGAATGGCAGGGGCAGTGAGGTGGGCTTCTCTTTCGCTGTAGTATTTTTGGAGCCATAACCCATGCCCCCCCCCCCCCCCCCAAACCCGGTGTGCGTGCATAAGGTTCTTTTCATCCCCTCTCCCCAGCACATGGTCCCTCCTGCGAGGGCCCCCTTCTCCACTTCCCCCAGCCTGCCCCAGCTGCCACGGCACTGGGGATTGTGTGTGTGCGTGCGCACACGTGTGAGTGTGTGTGAGTGTGTGTGTGTGTGTGTGTGTGTGTGAGTGTGTGTTGGAAGGTAGGTCTCATTCATGCCCGGTGCTGTCACATCCTGTTGCCATACCAAGCAACTGCTGTGAGAACCGCCAAGATTATGGAAATTGAGAAATGAAACTCCACACATTGACCTGCCCAGTCCCCCCCCCCCCGGTCCCCCCTAGTCCCCCCTAGTCCCCCCTCCCCCCATTCCCTCCTCCGGTCTCTCTGCAGGATTGAAGTGTTTTCACCTGGAGTTGCTGGTTACTATCCAGGAAAGTGGCAAAAGAAAAGTGGGGAAAAAGTGAGGCTTGTTTTTGGTGCTGGAATTAAATTACGGTACATTCCAGAAGGTTAGACTGAGAAGTTATTTTCTTTTATTACTCCTCCCCCCCACCCCAAAAAAAAGAGTACTCAACACTGCAGCAAGAATGGAGGAAAAATTCCTCTTTTTCGTGAACATGGGAGTGAGAGGCACGTAGCCACAAAAGAATCTGGGTGGATTTCGCTTTACCACAGGAACATACCTGCCTCAGTAATTTGGAATTTTTGTTAACTTCACATACCATCATAAACTAGCCAGGATAAACATCCAACAGATTGCAGTTTGCATCAGGACTTTGGACATCCTTTGGGATTATCTACACATGGTTTTTGCAAGGAAAAAAACACCGGATTTTCCGAATAAAATGTTGACAAATTCACCGCGATTGTTACTCGTTCAGGAAATACGAAGAAAGAAGGTTTTGATAGTTTTACTGCGTTTCAACGCGTGTATTGTTTTCACTCTGTCACTATGACCCTCTGTGGTGAAGTGCCGGTCTTCTGACGGACTATGAAAGGCAGCTCCTCTGGATTGCTGTCATCCCGTCCCCTGTCCCCTGCATAGGCGGCTGTCACGCGAATTCAAGATCAAGACTGGGACTGTCATTGCCCAGTTAAAAATCAAAAGTTTTTTTACTTTTTTTTTTGTGTAAATGAAGATCAGCCATTCTTAAGTGCATCCATCTCAACAAGCGTTGGGCCAGTATGACTGGGGGGGGAAATGCGGTTTCTATTTGAAGTTGAGGAACAGAGGGATTTTGCGGGCGTGAGGGCGAACAAATCCCCTGCACCCCCCCTCCCCCCCGCCCCAAGCCCCACCCCTTCCGAATCTTGCTTTAATAAAGCAGCAGCGCTAAGGAGGGGGACACAATGGTCCAGTACCCCACTTTCCATGTCCTAGCGAGGCTTAATACGGCAGACCTCGAAATGGCCAGATCAACCCTGCCTTTTTCCCCCTCTCCCTCCCTCACTCCCTCCCTCTCATTCTCTCTCTCGCTCTCTCTCTCTCTCTCTCTATCTCTCTCTCTCTCAGGGCAGCCTTATTGAAACAACCTGGCGTCCGCAGAGGCCCCCATGTGATGGAGGCGCTGATGTAAAGAGCTCCCTTATCCCCAGTCCTCCGGCCCGCGCCTTTGCACGTGGCGCCCCTCCCTAAAAAGAGCGACACAGAGGGGCGAGGGGGGCGGGACTGTTACAGCAGGCGGGGGGTGGGGGGGGCTCCGTGGCCCTTACAGTGTGCCTTTGTCACGCACGTCACCTCGGTGCACTGCTCTGTAGCGGGTCGGGGAGTTTTGCACAGGGTATCGGGGAGGTTTGGGGGGCAGCGTCGACAGGGAAACGTCCCGATGGCACCCGAGCCCGGTGGTGGGGAGAAGGGGTGGTGAATCCAACGGGACCCCCCCCCCCCCCCTTCCCACCCAGTTGCTCCAAGGCCCTGAAAAGATCTGGGCCGATCTGCAGGGGTACAGTAGGGCTGAATAGGTACAGGGAGGGGGGATGGGGGTGTCCTCTAGGACCCCTGTACCAGGGAAGGGGAGCGAGAGATAAGGCTATGCTGGCGGTTGTCCTGAGGGGGGCGCTGCATGTGTGCTTGTATGTTCTCTCCTGAACAGGGTAGGCCTTGGACCAGCCCAGGGACAGAGATAAGAGCACTTCTGGAACATGCAAACAGGGAGGCTGGGGGGGGGGGATTTTGCCCCTACGAAAGATTACAGCTGGTCTGGTACCAGCCTGATCACTTCACAGAGGCGACCTCCAAAACCCACCCCCCCCGCCCACCCCCTCACCCCGCACTGCCCCCCTGTAACACCCCCTTGCTTCATCTCTGGGAAGAAAATAAACACCATACCACTGTTCCCTACTGAAGTCAAATAAAACAAACCCCCCCACCCCGTCACCATCCAACACCCTAACCCCCCCCCACCCCCACCGCCCCAACACACAAACAAACCCCTCTGCTCCATCACTTGTTTCCTGAACTTACAGACACAGCAGGGTTTCTCCCTCCACAAATAACAGGGACGGCAGAGACGAGGAAGAGGAACACACGCACGCTAACACTGGCAGGCGAACACACGCGTACGCACGCACCACACGTCGCTAAATTAATCTCAGACCGGTTTCTCCCTTTCTCCTCTCTTCCTTCCTCTCTTCTCTTCTCGTCCGTGGACGGTCTGATCCCCTTTGTTTGTTTCCACACAATTCGTCCCAGTTGTCTTTTTATCTCGGTTCAGAGAGGCGCGGAGGGCTCTGTTCCGGCTGTGGTGAGCTAGCTAGCAGTAGCGGTGGCGACGGCGGCGGCGGCGGCGGCGGCGTCACAGTCACGCTACGGGCACAGATGGGCCTCCGCACGCAAAGAACCGCCACCGCTCGCAGCTAGGCCTCATGGGAGACTCGCTGCAGTCGAGCCTTACAGCAAAACGTATAGGTGCATTGTAGGCACGTTTAGTCTAAATCACTCATCGCTCATGGACCCTGAGGTTGATCTCGTGGAGATGCCTGCACTGCAAAAACCAAAAAACCTTCATTTAAATCTTAAATCTCAGTCTTAAGTCAATCTTAATTAAGTTTTATGCTTAGACTTAAAATCCTATTTTTTATCCCTTTTTTTTGTTGTTAAAATAAGACAAAAGATTGCCAGTGAGGTGAGGCAAACTCATTTCAAGATTTGCCAATGGGATAAGATGATTTCACTCGTCAAGTCAAAAAAGTAATTTAAGCTAACATTTACTACTTGAGAGAAAAAAAAATTAAGATTTGAAGTCTCATTGCAAGACTAAAATACCTGGTAAGACAGTGTGCATAAAAGTGAACACGGCAGGAAGGAGAGGTCCATGTTCAGTCACGCAAACTGTTAATTCCAACAGTCCAGGCCAAAAAGCCCTTCTCAACGAAAATCATCCTCGACGAATCTCCGTTATAACAGCGCATTCTAAAATACTATGCCCTGCCATTTTTGTTTGGGACATCTTGATCGTGGGCTGTCCAGATTTTGCGGGAGGATGATTTATGGATCACAGGCCCGTGCGACCACAGCCCTGCAAGCGCTTTTGAAGCCACGGCGGCCACAGAAAGGGCCAGGAGACGAACGCGGGTGTCACACAGAGAGAGCTTCAAACGCAACTCCACAGAGCGAATCATTAAAAATTTAAAATGGCACTGGGGAGGGAGGAGGCAGGGTGTAGCGGGAAAGGAGAGAGAGATGGAGAGAGAGAGAGAGAGAAAGAGAGAGAGAGTGAGAGAGTGAGGGAGAGAGAGAGAGAGAGAGACAGAGAGAGAAAGAGAGAGAGAGAAAAACGAAAGAGAGAGAGAGACAGAAAGAGAGAGAGAGAGAGAGAGAGAACTGATACACAGAGATTCCCAGTTTTCCTCTTCTGCACACCCCTGGGAGCGGGCCTACGTATGTTCAACACAACGTTACGCTCAAGTGCCCAGCAAAAGCCACGGGATGAATGGTGAGGTCTGGTGGGCAAAGCAGGGCGCCGCTTTTTCTCCCGATGAGATCGGAATGGCGTACAGCGCACGCTGTGAATGCCACGGCACTATCAGCCAATCGGGGGACAGCCAGACTTATCCCGTCGCACTTCCTGCCAAATAGCCGTGCATCTCCAATCAGATCTCCCACTGCTATCTCTTCACTCATAGGCCCGGCTCTCCTTATCTGTTATCTGCGGTATCCTGAGGTTGGGGGGGCTGGGGGGGTGGGGGGGGGCGCACAGACTTTAGGTAACCGTGGTAACATTGTGCTTGCACCCGCTGGCAGGAGCGCTAGACCAAACACTCCCGCGCCTCCCGTGCGGAGGGGCGGAACCGGGCGGCCCCCGTGCCCCTCGGTCCCTCCCCGGCGGGAGATCGTGCCGAAGGATCTGCGTCCCGTTTGATGCGCTGTTGACTTTAAATCTGCGGCGTGGTGTGTGTGTGGGGGGGGGGGGGGGGGGGGGGCACGAGCGAGGGGGGGGGGAAGGCTAGTAAACACGGGCTCCGATGTTATCCTAACCCCTCCGTGTTTACCTCTGCTCTTAGCCACGCCTCTCTTCCGTCAACCCTCCGTCTCTCCGCGGGTGAACTGCCACCATCAATCTCTCCTCAGGTCTCTGTGACTCAGCCCGTCCACTGATTGAAGCTCTTCCCACCATTCCTGCTTCTCTTTCACTTTGCCTGCTATGCCCTCTCGCCCCTCAGCCCCATTCAATCCAGCACTACTCAACTTCCAATCCAGTGCTACTCAACTCCAAATCCAGCGCTACTCAACTCCCAATCCAATGCTACTCAACTCCCAATCCAACGCTACTCAACTCCAAATCCAGCACTACTCAACTCCCAATCCAGCGCTACTCAACTCTCAATCCAGCACTACTCAACTTCCAATCCAGTGCTACTCAACTCCAAATCCAGCGCTACTCAACTCCCAATCCAACGCTACTCAACTCCCAATCCAGTGCTACTCAACTCCAAATCCAGCACTACTCAACTCCCAATCCAACGCTACCCAACTCCCAATCCAGTGCTACTCAACTCCAAATCCAGCGCTACTCAACTCCAAATCCAGCACTACTCAACTCCCAATCCAACGCTACTCAACTCCCAATCCAGTGCTACTCAACTCCAAATCCAGCGCTACTCAACTCCCAATACAGCACTACTCAACTCCCAATCCAGCACTACTCAACTCCCAATCCAACGCTACTCAACTCCCAATCCAGTGCTACTCAACTCCAAATCCAGCGCTACTCAACTCCAAATCCAGCGCTACTCAACTCCAAATCCAGCGCTACTCAACTCCCAATCCAGTGCTACTCAACTCCCAATCCAGCGCTACTCAACTCCCAATCCAGCGCTACTCAACTCCAAATCCAGCGCTACTCAACTCCCAATCCAGCACTACTCAACTCCCAATCCAGCACTACTCAACTGCCAATCCAGCGCTACTCAACTCCAAATCCAGCGCTACTCAACTTCCAATCCAACGCTACTCAACTGCCAATCCAGTGCTACCCAACACCAAATCCTGAAGGGCCACAGCATCCGCAGGTATTTGCTCCAACCGTGCACTACACCACCAGATTTCACTTATTATTCTACCTCCTTGATTCAGTAAGTAAACTCGATAGTGAAATAATGTCTTGTATCGCACGGTCGGAGCAAATACCCAGCAGACTGTGGCCCGCAGGACCTGGAGTTGAGTAGCCCTGCTCTAAGCCCCAGCCCCGCTCCCTCCGATTGTTGTCTTCTTCGGTGGTGATGTGGCTGAATGGTTCTGCTCCAGGTGCGAGGTCAGGGCACACACTTCCCGGAATATGGCTGAGCTGTAGGACTAAAGCTGAATAGGAGTCAGAGGGAGGACTCAGGTATCCAGGTATAGAAGTAGGATTAGCTTTCTTTCCACGGCAGGCAAAACACAGAGATTTACATTTGTCTACGGCAGGGCTGCCCAACCCTGTTCCAGGAGATCTATTGTCCGCTAGGTTTTCACTCCAACCCTAACAAAGCGCACCTCATTCAACAGCTACAGATCTCCTTGAGCTGCTAATTAGTAGAATTACAGCGCGCTCCTTAATGTTTGGAACAAAGCCGTTTTTTTTTTTCTTCTTCTTGATTTGGCTGTGTACTCAACCATTTTATATTTGTCCCCCATTTCATGGCGCCATAATACTTGGGACAAAATGGCTTTACAGGTGTTTCTGATTAGTCAGGTGTGTTGAATTGCTTTAGCGCAAGCATAACAGAGCTTTCAGTATCTAGTCTTGATTCATTGCCTTTGGAGTCTGTTCTTGGCGTTTGTCAACACGTGGACCAGAGTTGTACTAATGAACATCAAAGAAGCCATTATGAGGCTGAGAAATATGAAAAAAAAAGTCGAGACAAAGGCCAAACCTTAGGCTAACTGTTTGTAACATTAAGAAGAAAGAGAGCACTGGTGAGCTCAGTAATCGCAAAGGGCCTGGTCGGCCAAGGAACATCATCACTGCAGTTGATGACCAAACAATTTTGAGGGGAGGCAGTTCTACTGATTTCAAAATTTGCCAAAGACAATTTCACACTTCTCAAAAAAGCAAAATGCAACTCAGAACAAGCGAATATTTTCTGAGAGTCTCATTACAGGACTAAAACACTTGTCACACAGCCTTTTTTTTTCTGCAGTGTGCCCCCTCCCTCCCTCCCTCCCTCCCTCCCTCCCCCAACCACTACCACCTGCACCCCTCACCTCCCCCCCTGTGTACCCCTGCCTTTGTGCATCCCCCCCCTGTGCCCCCCCCCCCCCCAGCCCTGCTTCCAGCTGTTGTATCAGGGCGGAAGTGGAGCAGCTGAGCGGTGACCCCGCCCGTTATCGGGGCTCGTTAATCTGAAACGATAGCGGCGGCGGCGCGCGCTCCCGGCCGGCGAAACCCCACACCGCCGCCCTCGTTAAGGGGGGAGACAGCCCCGAACCAAGCGTCCGGGACGGGGGGGGGGGCGTCCCAGGCGGCCCAACATCCCCCGGGAGCAGCATGGTTTAGGCGCTGGCTGGCTAGCGAGAGGCCAGGCCTCGTTTACCCTCGGCCCCGCCCCTCTCTAACCGCCCCCCCCCCCAAAGCAGCCCCCCTCCGGGGTATTTTAGGAGCCGGGGATGAGATACGCGCAGCAGCCGCGGCTGTAAACGCTAAACAGAGCGTCCGTATCTGTCATCGCGCCCCACGTCGGCATGCCTGCACCCCCCCCCCCCGATCCTGAGCTGTGCGTGCCGCTCTCCCTCGGCCCCCCCATTCGAGCCCGCAGCTGTCTGTATGACACCAAAATACCCCTAGAGGGGTGGGGAGACAGCCTAACCCCCCCACCCCCCCACCCCATCACTTTATAGAAACACCCCCACGTTGAACTATAAAAGACACAGAACAAAGGCACTGACGTTTTTTTTTCTAAATCTGTGCCCGTTAAAATTTTCTCCAGGTGATGTCAAGCTTGTCCTTTAGCTCACTGTTGGCACCTTCACCCTGGCAGCTGCTGGGGGGCGGCAGAGGGTCTACCCTAAAATGGCGGGGGGGGGGGGGTGGTTACATGGAAGTGACAGCGTCAGCAAGGACTGCTGCCCTTCCCCTAAATATCACAGCCTCATTTCAGAATCAACAACAACAACAGCAGCAGCAGCAAGTACAACTCAAGGCCGTCCCAGGCTGCTCACAGGCTGGCTTATCGCACGCAGGTCACATGACAGGTTCGCGGGGTTTTCTGTCGACACGCTCGGGCTGAATCACTGCGGCTCCTGTTCCCCCGGCTCTGTTGTCCTTTCCATGCGGGGTGTATATTTTAGGCACCGCGTCGGGAGGGCCAGGAGCCTCCAGGCTCGGACTCACCCGGTGCGAGACGGACCCCTGTACCCCCCCCCCCCCCCCACCCCCCGCCCAAGCCGGCGCAGACCACCAGCAGCCGAGACCACGGGGAAGAGCAGCGGAGAGCGGAGAACCGAGCCTTGCCCTCGTAAACCGCGTGGCGGCTCCAGGAGGGCTTCTGGGTAAAGCCGCGATCGCGGCGCCTGATCGTCGCCGGGGGCAACGGGCACCTGCCGGGTTAACGGCTCCCGCCGAGTCAACAGCGAGCGGACGAGCGAGCGAGCGAGCGAGCCGGTAGCGTCTCCCGCCGAACAGGATCCTGCGCTCCAGCGGTCGGGGCACAGCTCTGCACCGGCGTTGATCTCGCCGGCGAACGTTTACGCGCCGCGTTGCGCCTGCGCTTCCCGCGACCTTTCTGCGCTCCTGGGGGAGCGCCGTTTTTTTTCTCGCGTCTGTGACAAGAATGAGGCGACGAGCATTCGGAGGCCGCGGGCAAGGTGCTGCACTGCTGCGATCGAGCCCGGTGGGGTGTCAGTAGCGCCACGCTTTTAAGAAAATGAGGAATAACAAATTTTAAAAAAGCCTGCAGAGACTCACAGCTCGCTGTTTCTCCTTCTGGCTACCCGTGATGTCATCTGGCTACCCGTGATGTCATCTGACTTTATCATGCCTCCTAAACGCCATTAGGCAGAAGTGGCTCCCCCTCCTTGACACACACACACACACACACACACATACACACAGATGCACACACACACACATACACACGCAGACGCACACACACAAAACTCACACACATACACATACACAAACACACAAATGCATACACACACACACACACACATACAAAACTCACACACATGGACAAACACACACAAAACTCACACACATGCGCACGCGCACACACACACACACGCTACCACACACACACACACACAAACTTCACACACATACACACAAATGCATACACACTCACATGCACACACACACACACACATCTCCCCATGCTCTGCGGCCCTGCAGACAGGAGTCAGACAGAAGGCAGCGGGCCCTCACAGTCAGGTGGCTGCTCGGTCTGGAGGTCTGGGGGGGATGAAAGGCGGGACGGAGGCCCCTCCATTAAGACACGGGTCCTGCGTAGATGCCTGGAATGTCTGTGTTCTGAGAAAGCCACAGGACTTAAGAGAAAAAAAACACACACACACAAAAAAAAAAAACCCTGCACTCCAAATCAACGGAACAAATGGGCAGAACGGCCTATTCAGGTCTCGGTAAAAAAAGCAAGGTTTTAAAAAGCGAAGTGCACCTTTCTCGAGGGCTGACAGGGGTGGTGTTGGGTGAAGGGGAACCGTCCTGTAATCCCTCTTGTTAAAAGGGCCCGTAATCCCGCCTCAACGGGGGTAGGGGGGGTGGTGGAACAAAAGGGGGCTCCGACAAAGACTTCCCCATTAGGGGCGAGGGGGGGGGGAGGCCGCATACAGGACAAATTGGCCATGTCGAAGGCCCCGGCCCGGGGTTAGCGTGTGTGCATAGCGGGCCCCGGCAGCGGGAGGGCTGGGAACAATGGCGGAGTGACCTCTCTCATTCACTCCGCAGGACCGTCTCCCACCTGTGCAAACACAGCGCCCGTCAGGTCCGACAGGTAAGTGCAGGAGAGCGCCGGCGATGACACGTCCGCGACCTCGCGAAGCCGTTTTTTTTCCCTCTTTCTTTCTTTCTTTCTTCTTTATTATTTATTTATTTTACTCTTTTTTTCCCCCCCTCCCACCCACAAACAGGAATCTCAAACCAAGCCGCTGCGGTGAAACTTCTCTTTTTAAGAGAAGCTGGTTTCCTTTGTGTTTTAATGACTCTGTAAATACCAACACTTTTTCAAACAGCGGCGTTATTTAGCATAGGGCGCGTTCCAGCCAACGCGGCTCGTTGCCGCCTTGTTTGAAAGACCGGCGGCGGCCGCCGCTCTCCACAGGGAAACTGGGCTCGGTTTTCTCTTCCCTCCCTTCAAATCGCTCACTTTTATCAAGGCGATCGCAACAACAAAGGCATAGCATTTCAGAACAGAACAAAAAAAAAAAGCGCACACACAGGTACAGAGAAGACCATGGGCGATCCACAGAGCTTATTCAAGTGCAAGGGACTAAGAAAGTTGGTATCTTGCCATATTGATTTTCCCCCCAGGCAGGATAACATGGACGTGCATGCACACGTGTGCATGTTCAAGCACATACATGCGCACTTTACACACAAACGCACGCACGGGCACAGAGAGAGAGAGCTGAGAGAACGCTGTCCAATCTATAACCACGTCGCAAGATGTTGCTGGATTGAGGTGACGGGGAAAACACTGAACGTGACGCTAATGTCTCTACAGACAGGTGTGCCTTCTCCACCATGAGGCTCTCCAGTGCCACAGGATCAGCCATCATGGGAAACCGCCACGTTTAAATCTCACGGCCAGTCTCTCGTTCGCAGAAAACACACGTGCGTTAACTAGGACTATATATTTACAACGCCAGAGAACACACACGCAGGCGGTCCACGACTGCCAAGTTACCCATGACTCGGTTGAAGGATGGAATACCCTGAAAGGAAAATAACCGAACCCTGAAATGGCATGAGAAACATACAAACACTAGAGTGCTGGAGACCTCAGGTGATATGCGTTTTCTCGCCAGCTCGTAATAATAAAACACGATTGCTCGACTCGCTTTTCCCTTTATGGTAAAAATACGCAGATCCAGGGAGGAGGACTCCTGACAAACTTGAGAGAAATTTCCTGCTATGGCAGTGTTCACCTCTACAGTGGGCTCAGCCACAAAACAAACAAAGGAATCTTCTTCCTTATCAAAAAAAGTGAGATGGCTCAGAAAACAGAAAAAAAAAACAGAGAGGAAAAAAAAACAAAAAAAAAAACAAAGTTATCAGCAGCACAAGGCCTGCATTATATTCCAGATAAGTGATGTCATCTCACTCTCAGACGGCCCGTTCCACCCCATCGTGTGTCTCCGTGGCGAAATCAGGAACTGGGCGGGTGGAGGTGGGTGTCTGCAGGAAGTTGAGATTCTGTGAAGGAGCTGGAGCAGGAGAGGTGGAATACTCAGGTTACATCTCTCCTTTTTGTGTCTCCTGGCCCTGCCGTTCTCTCTGTCTCTCTCTCTCTCTCTCTCTCCCTCTCTCTCTGCGGGACACATGGGCACCGGTAAGCACCGTTAAATCGCTCCAGCATATTTGGGCCAGCACCCCGTGGTGCTTACAATAAACCTCCCTCCAGGCCAGGAGCCCCAGGGTACACCAAAAAAACACTCAAGACAGCTGGAGACGCCCAACTGCATCATAATTACCGGTATCAATCCTGAATGCCTTTTGACTACGGCTGCTAATTGTGCACATTTTCATGCCTAAAACATGTTAGGCCCTTGATTCGCGCGATGCCAAAGGGGGATTTTTGCAAAGCAAGAGCTTATATTCCACATAGAAGCCCTAGTACCACTGTGGCACCTTCTCAAGTTTAAGAGCTCAAGTTATTTTGAAACTTCTCCAACTATCCATCAATGCGTGATTGATGAAAATTAATTAATATTTAGGAATCCCATCACCGCTGTTCTTTTTCAGCTGGGTCAAATGTCATGGTTTGTAAAAAAAAGAAAAAAGTAAAAGCTTTATTCTGTAACTAAGAAGTACAAAGCAACAAAAGCATACTTTTACAGCTCATGATATAAGATTGCAAAAACATACCTAAAAGAAATCTATAATCTGCAATACAGCTGGTATTACACCAGATCTGTCTCTCCTCATACATCTTGCGCTCTATCACCATTACACCCCTCTCCTAAAACTACCCCAACCCACGCCAGCCACACTCCGCTGCCCCACTACAAACAATCTCTATGGTGACTCTCCCAAATAGCAAGCCGGCCAAGAGCGACTGACTCCTTCCCAGCATGCACTGCTGGTGGAACCCAGCCAGACCCTTCCCATAATCAGCCATTGTTGGGGGAAGGGGAGGGGGTGGGGGTGGTGGTGTGATAAGCGAAGGGCAGAAGGGTTGCCTGCGGGGGGGGGGGGGGGGGGGGGAAGGGGCATTATCTGCCTAATGACCTGGACGGCCCTGACACCTGGCGCGGAGAGCAAACAGCAGAGCGATAGCGGGCGCGGCTAACGGCGGTCATAAAAGAGCTGTTTACCCGCTCCGGCCGTGCCAGCCTCCGACCGGGCGGGAGGGCCGCACCGCCCACTTCAAAAGAGCGACCTTGGGTTGGTCGAGCATCGAGCGTTAAGCCTCTCTTTCTCGAGTGCCCCCGCAATCATCCGAGGAAGGTCTTGCAAGGGGCTGCTACCTCTCTCGGGGGGGGAGGGGGAACAAGGGTTCGAAACGCTCGACATGACACCAGCTCGCTATCACGTATCATTTAACACCGAGAGGGATTACTCTAAACACTTTAGAAGATTAGAATGTTAAATCACCAGGCAAAAAAGCTTTGATGTGTGTGCTATTTGAGAAGAAAAAGAAGAAGAAGAAAAAAAGAAACCCCAACAAAACATGTGGCAGGCACTGCTAGCAGCTAGTTACACGCATTGTTTTGGAGAGCTCTGCAGAGGGCACAATCCATAAATCACATGACTCCCTATTTATTAGTTTGGATACGGCCTGCTTCACCAGGGGGGCTTAAGTAACCAACTTGTTGGTCCCAGCAGACTGCTGGAGTTCCACTGCTCCGTTCTGTGCCTGTGGATGGCTGGTCCTGTAGCCAAGCTGGTCCTATAGCCAAGCTGGTCCCCGTGCTGTGTCCGACACCCCATGTCAGAAAATGGACGAGCACTCAGCCAGGCAGGATGGGAGAAAGGAGAGATCATTCTTGATGCCGATTGGCCGATTGGCCGCTTTGCAAATTTTTGCCTTGGCAGGGCAGATAGTAAGGAGAAGGAAATATCTGACCACACCAGGGAAGGAAGGGGGGCTAAAACATTCCACAAGCCGGCTGTGTTTGCACCTTATCTGGGGTGGAGGACGTTGGGACTTCCTTGTTTCTCAGACATCCAAGCGGCCCTTTCCTAGATGAGTCTACCTACAACACCTACCAGCTACCTGCCTACGATATCACTCCCTCTCTCTCTCTCTCTCCTCCTATTACATGCTTGCGCAAAACAAACCTCCTTTTGGGTATTTATGGGGGGACAACAAGGTGCTGTGTCATTCTGATGAGAAAAGAAGGCTCTGCCTTGATTTCCATAATCTTTTTTTTTTTGTATGGTGTGGATAGCTGTGTGTACGTCAGAAAACTTGTATGAAAAGATGATCTGTGTCTCTCTGTATATCTCTCTCTCTCTCTGTCTCTCTCTGCATCTGTGTATCTCTCTCTCTCACTCCTTTCTCTCTCTCTGCAGAGCGTGGGCCAGCACGGGCTTGCTCTTCTCTGTGAGGGAGGGAGGGAGCATTGTGTCCACAGTGTGTTTGTTCCCCTTGTGCCCATATAAACACACAGGGCTGTAAAAATCGGCTTTTTTTTTTTTTTTTTTTTACAGCTCTTCCCTATGGAGGCCGAGAGCAACACAGGAGGCCAACCGAGGAGGAGAAAAGACAAAGGTGCGCACGTCTGTGCATGTGCACATCGCTTTGATGCACATTGCACATGCACGTGCATCGCTCTTCGCTACACTGACTAGACTTCCTTAACCTACGATGGCGGAGCCACTGTGTTTTCTGTCTGAAATTTAGCACCAGAGCACCTTGAGAAAGCGCTAGAACACTGCGTCCCGCCTTCGCACATGTAGCACTTAGCCTGTCTGCAATGGAGACTTGACCCCGCATGAAATTATGGAAACCCTCTCAAGCGCGCAAGTCCACAGCACATTCAGTCAGCACATTCCAGCCTTTCCTGCCTCGGAATAACAAAGGTACGGCACGTTATGAAAGAATTAACGGGAAGTTAGGAAAGGGAAGCGCAGAGTAACAGTGGCAAAGTAAGGCACAGTATGTCAGAATAAGTATGGGCCTCAATCCCACAGAACTGACAGCTTGTGGGCATTACCTGCCTGTGTGGTGATCTGCCCAAACCAGCACCCCCTTCCCACAGGTCAAACTGAACACTGTCCTGTGTACATGTTCCCCGGGTTTCAGTACAGACCTCCCACTCTGCGCCTCTACGATCCAAAAACACAGCCAGCAAAATATGTGTGGCAGGTTTCAGGTTCGATTCCCAGGTAAGACCGACTGCCATTGTACCCCTGAGCAAGGCCCTTAACCTGAAGTGCTTCACTACAAATCCAGCTGTAAAAATGGATACTGCATAAAAATGCTACAAAGTTCTGCTAGTTTGCTCTGGATAAGCAAATCCCCTAAATGCCAGTATGTAACGTAATGCAATGTAAATATCTCAGTCCCAAGTCGCTCATTCCAAGAATGACAAAAACAAAGCCAAAGGAAAAAACAATCCAAGTACGTAAAAGATTGTGTGCTCCCCCCCACAACACACACACACAGACACGCACATAAAAACACACACACAATGTGAGAGACGAGCAAATAGAGCGTGCTTCGGTATACAGACAAAACAATGGACTGCTCACCCTTAGGAAAGGTCAGGAGCTGGCCAGTTGGTTAATACAGAGTGCTAATTAACTCAATAAAACTAGGGTGCTTAAACATTGCTAATCCAGTGAAGTAAAAACAGTGTACTTGCATTCCATTTACAGCACTGTGAAAAGCTATGCATCAGTTTTAAAGGTTTTTTTTAAAATGTTAAAATACACGTAAAAGCTAACTGGGTACTTAGAAACAAACAGCTATTTATATCGCCTGCTTTTTTAAAATTCCTTTCAGAACCACTTACTTTTGATTCTACGTCAGGATATATCGAACCATTTTAAAACTGAATTGAGAGAGACAGAAAGAGAGAGAGAGAGATTTCATTGCCTAAATTATATAATTTTTTTGACACGGCCTTGTGCTAGTAATGTTTGTTTCCTGTGACTCAGAGTGCTCTACAGCGCAGCAGTCAGCAGGCTGGTGAGACTAGAAGGGCACTCTGAGCGACCCTCAAAAGCATAAAGCGCGAATTCTTCCCTGATTTACGCAAGCAGACCAGCGGGTGTCATCGGCTCCGCTTTGATTTACGTTAACTGCTTTTCAACTTGGCAGGAGACACAAACTTATGCGCCGCTAAATTTCCGCAGAATTTCTAAGAAAGGACTTGTTTGTTTGTCCTTGGACACCTCGCGTCCATAGTCGAACATGCACTTCCACTAGCGCGTTTCGAGTTGCGTTCTGTCAGTAAATAGTGCGCAGTGTCTATTCCCGGTAAGCGCAGTCTTTCATTAGAAAGTCCACAGTAAAAGCACTTTCCGTCACACTTGACCAATAGAGTGTGAATCCCGGGTGTGCGATGGTGTTAAAGAGTTACAAAAATAGTCTGAATTAAACATGAGAACTGTCTGTAAAGGGAGGGATCACTCCAATTCCTGCTCTGCATCCAGCGTTGTGCATATCAACATTTGTCTTTTGTACGCAAAGCTCGCGAGAAATTATTAGGCTACCTCTAGATTTTGAGTTCATGCTACCTCTGAAATTTAGCCAACAACATATTGTTTTTTGGGAAAATCCCTGAATTTGATTAGGCCTACTTTATTTTCCCCTATCACGGTTTCACTGAGGTAAAATGTAGACTTACTCAAGACACGTAATTAAATCTCACTTTCGGCGTATTTTTATTAACTTCTGGTTTACTACAGTCAAGTTGTAAATCCACTATAACGGTTTAATGCGGGGTGTTTTCTTACGAGTAGACTCAAACACTGCCTTGCTAAAGTAGCCTAAACAGAAGAGCGAATCGGTAAGATAAATATAACCTTTATGCCAAGTGAATATTTAGACTCCCTTGACTCCACGAACATACTTTCGGTTTGTACTTACGCCTTAATAATAATGCTCTTCAGTCAACTGACATAAATATGTAAACAACAGCGAAAACGTGGACATGATTTAGTTTCTTTTCCATTGGATGATATGAACGACAGCGAAAATGTGGACATGATTTAGTTGCTTTTCCATAGTAAGTTTGACACCCATTAGGCTACACGTAGCTGCATTAAAGTGCATAGTTTGCGGCAGCTCCAGTGTTGACCATTAAAAAAATTCACCATAGCAAGGGCTTAGTTAAAGAAACACCGAATTGAGGTTCGAAAGGCTAAATGAAGGCGAAGCAAACGAGACAAGAGAACCATTGTGCACACAGACCGCTTCACCGCCATCTATTCCAGTTACCTCAAGTGGTCTACAACCGGAGATTCACTCCAGAGAACGCGTCGATTCTGTTCATATTAAAGCTACTTATGCTGCCAGAATTTGTTAAGAAACTAAAACAAGTCCCCGGAGCGCGCGTACGTCACGGGATGGTCACCGGATAATTACGATATTCTAGAATCATACTTCTATTTCCAGAACCGTGCAAATTGCTTTTCTATAAATAGATAGGGGTACAGAAAATAATTAACCCCATGAATAAAAACATTTGAATTGACTTACCTCTCGCCTCAGTTGACAGCGCCAGAATCAATATCGCTATGTGGACATTTAGCATCCCCATTCTATAGAAAATCTCTTCCCCCTTGGAATCTGTCATAAACAAATGAGAGCAGAATGGACGTTACGAGGGTGAAATCAATATTTAGTAAAATACCTACAGCATGTCACATAACTTTCGAAAAATATTGTTGTTACACCTGCGTAATATTGGACGTTAACGGTAGCATTTTACTCTCAGTAGCAACAAACCCGAGTATAGCCTTACAGTCGCTTAGAATAGAGCAAGCAGGATAACGTTCAAAACATACTCACACGCTCGTGCACGCTGACAGAAATTCCGAACAACGATTTCAAATGAAGCGTATATAAATATAAAACAATTAGGCTCTACTCTTAATAAAGTTATGATGTTACGTTAAACCATACCCCAATGTACGTAGCGACCTATATCAGGGTACATTTATTCCCTCCTTAACTCAATCATTCAACGCATATTTTAGTTACCGAAATATACACTGTACTGGACTGTGTTCTTAGAAATAAAATAGAATTGCAGCGGGCGATGAGAAAATTACTATGGAAACGTTCCTCTCGCTTCTCCTATAAAATCAGAATACTTCACCAGCATCCTTTCCCCCGGATTAAAAAAACTTTCCCTTAAGTTTCACAGCTGTGGAACACTGGGCCCCACTGACCAATCACCGCCCGGCTAGTAACCCACTTCATTGCAAAGGTGGAGTGTGGCAACGATCGAGTACCCTCTGTCGGTGATTGCGATTACTGACACTTTTATTGAAAACCATTACCTACTGTAAGACTAATTTGTTTTCTAGGTACCGGATCTGGCATTTTTAAAAACACATTAGACATCGACTACACCTGATTTATATAAAAAAACGGGTTCATATGCAATTCATTGTCAAAACATAACATAAAACGCACCACCATAATGCATTGATTGTGCATTTAATTTACAGCAGGGCAAACACCCCCCAACCGTTTTGGTATAGTACCATTTATTAAACAACGTTTTAGTAAGACGATACTTGTCACACTAAGAGGGGCCATAAAAGTCATATTAAAAAATATTCACATTTGCGTGCACACATGCAATCAGAGACCACATTCTGCAATGCCTCATACGTGCATGCTGTGTGAGTCACTCTGGCTAAGTCCATCAGCTGCATGCCTGTAATGTACAGGATTACTAGAGATGTCAACTCAACTGCAGCAAAATAAGTGACTAACCCTTAAAGTAAACCATCAAGAAGCTTTAAACATGAATTTTTGTGACTTCACCCAGTTTCACCGATTAAGTTACTTACATTACTGGCGTTTAGCACCACATTTGGCATACTTTTATCCAAAGCGACGTACAATAAGTGCATATCAAACGTCATTGGAACAACTACAAAACACAGGTCCGAGAAGATACAATACTCATTTTGTAGTTATTCATAGCCATGAACACATTAAGTCCAGTTCACACAGTGAACATTACACTGATCTAACCTATGCCAAGTGAAACTAGGTGGCACTACAAGCTACATCAAGACAATGATACAAGGCACAGTAAGTGCTGGATGGAGGTACATATAACATGAGTGGAACAGGAGGTATATGTACCACATTTAGCAAATACTCTCATCCAGAGCAACTTCGCATTTTTACAGTTGAATATTTAAGCAATTCAGGAGAAGTACCTTGTTCAAGGCTACAAGGGCAGTGTTCTCCCTGGGAACCTAACCAGCAATCTTTAGGTTACAAAGCTGTTACTTACCCATTATACTTAACTTATATACACTGCTGCTCCCCATCAGTCTGAGTAACATGAGACTACTCACTCAGCACTTATGCGCTTGGCTGAAGTCAACATTTGAGACCAAATAAACAGCAAGGCACCCCCCCAACCCCACCCCCCAAAAAAAGCCATTACCAGTCTCAGATTCAAACCATTCCCACCACTAGTATGCTCTCAATGCAGTTAATGACAAGGTCTAGTTTGTTTTTTTAATTATAAAAAAGTAGTAAAAAGCATGATTGTCAGGTGCACACATTTAGAACAAAATCAAGTCAAACAAAGCAATTAATTTACAAAGGTTTTTATTGTTTATTTTTAGCAGCACACAGGGCAACACGTGTTAGATGAATGCGCAAAAGCAGAAACTGCAACCGGGATCCTAAAAAACTGCCCACTGACATCTTCATCAAGTCATGGTACCTGAAATGAGAAATAAGGGAACTACAGAAATGAAGAGTACCCCATCGGCTCTGTAGGCTGCACCCCCCACCCCATAACCTCCCGGTTCTAGTCGGCTGCAAACAGCCCATTGCCACATACACAAGATTTAAAACCCAACTGCCACATTTGAACTGTCTCAGGTCTTCTTGTCAGGTTATAGCAGAATGGACCCGCATTAACCTGTGCCAAAGTCCTGCCTTTGATGTCCCAAGGGAAAAGAGATCATAACAAGGAAGTTGGCCTCTGCTATGATAGTACAGACTTGGGGTGGAGGTCCTAACATCAATGACATCATAAAAATGCTCAGTACATGGCAGGTTACCTGGCCTTCAGTCCACTGGCTACCAACTCCAACTGTCACAGCTGATATTTGGAACACGCGTTCTGTAGAATAAAGCACATGCCAATTTTACTGCAATTCAAGAAAACAAATACTCCATGGCTTTATGAAGCCAAACTGTTTTAAGAGTCAACCCGTTTACCATGCCCAAGGATGCAGACTCCATAAATTTAGCCCGCCTAGCTCAAAAAGAACATGCCAAGCCAGAATCACAGTGTTTGGACAAATTTGCTTTGCTTGATATAAATTGATAAATTTCTCCCTGTGTTGACACTCACACACTTGTCTTTTCACGTTCAGAATGCAACACAATCCATGCGAGATGCTTACCTCCACCCAAATTCAGTAATGCATCTTGAATGGGCCTTCAGCAACCTGGCATCTTACAATCTAAACACAAGGCAAAAGGACACTTTTACAAGAGGATGAGGACTCAATAGACTGGACTAACAGACCAGTCTATAATATATATATATACGCAATGTAATGCCCGGGGGCAATACGTTCCCCTCTGTGCGTAGCGAATGTTCGCCCCCAGACTAGGGCTGCCCCCAATGTGTGGGGCACAGCCCACTCTCAGAGGGGCGCAGCACCGTCGCAGCCTGGCATCGGCAGCCACTAAAACAGTGACTGCCAGCGCCCGGCCACAGCGACGGCAACTTCCTCTCCCAGCAGAGTAACACTGGCTCAGGCACGGGGCAGGCCTGTGCAGCTGACTGCCGCTGGGGATCCCACTGGCTTAATGACAGGCCTGTGGGACCGGTCCTCAGGACTGCTATTTCACCGTACAAAATGCACACCGAATGTAGGGTCCAATACATTCCTATACTTGTACCTATACCTATAACTTCAAAATTGCATTTTAAACTAAATGTAGTCAGCCTGATCAAGTGTTGTCTTGCACAAAGACAAAAGGGCATGAGGAAATGTTTACCAGCAGGATTAATGCGACTACCTAACCAACGAGACACAGTAACATTAAGGATGTTTATTTAGATGTGCAAAAAGTACATCAACTCAATTCTTATGAAGACTGTATTGTGCAACAGGTAGCGTGTCTTCGTGTCGTTTATGATTTGAATATCATAACGTCAAAGTGCTAAAAATAATTTCATCACGTAAAAAAATAAGTTCATGGAAAGCAGGACATTTCAACAGCGCAGTTAAATTACCTGGTAAGTTCATTTTCACTCGCAGAAGACTCAAGTCATCCAGGGAAGACGATATCGAACAGCTGCAGCCCACAATACGACGCCCTACGACGACAAGTTTCATTCAGACGCTGAAAGATTGAGGATTACATGCATATTTAATGCAATTCACTAACTTGATCGCTGTCAGTGCACGCATAGCATAACTCTGGATGCAACTTTCAAGAAAGTAGATGAATACTTGAATACAGTTAGTCCGCTAGCATAGATGTCGATACATTTCAGTTACGTGGAACAAAGCTAGCTGGATGTAAAACACAATTCTTAAATATACATTTCGATTGTCTCTAAACAAAACACACAGCTAGCTAGCCACCTTGGATATAAGTGTAGCTCGTCTGCGAGGACAAAAAAAATCAGCCGCCTATCATGGTACGTTGACGTATATAAGCAGCTAGCTACCCTGCTACCACGTGTTGCTGACAAAGTTCCACCCAATTTCACCAACTGTGTCGGCAAAGTTAAAAGACGTGAGTAAAGAAATCGCGTGCTAGTAATCATTATTAAAACTCTAGATTGTCAGCTAACCAAACCGAATATAACAGCTAACGCACAGAAACTGGCTGGCAAGATGCTTTCGAAAGTTGAAATAGCAAAATGGAGCTTTCCCTTAAATTAACGTTGCCTACCAATTCAGTTGCATAGGTAATTTTTCGCAACCATACCAGCGGCGGTGAATAATTCTAATAACAAAATCTGCAACTTAGTCCTACGCATCAAGTCTTACCTCCATGTAAAACTGCTTCCATTCACTGTCCTTCATCCTAAATGAAAGGTCGTTTATAATGCTTCACTCCTCTTTATACTGCGCACCATAGAGCGCCTCTTTTGCGTAACAACGTGTATTATGGGATATGTAAACCCTCCCTGGAAGACTCAATTTACATGCGGAAGTTGTCGTGACAAGTTTTTTTTATTGAATGATTTCTATATGTACAAAATCTCCAGGCATTACAACATTTATTAAAGATGTACAGAAATGACAAGATAAAATATTGCAGTATGCGTCAATACAAGAACAATATAAAAAATAAGAAAAAATAAAAAATATTAACGCAAAAAAGTGTAATCAGGAAAAAAGAAAATTTATGAGCATGTTTAATTTTCGTAAGTATTAGAGATCCACAAAGTAACCGCAGTTCTAAAGTTAAGAGGTTGTTGAGTAAAATTCAGCCCTACCATAAAAGAATTCTAATTTGATATTGTTCAAAAGGAAGGCTGGCATTGTCTTAAAAAGTAAAGTTACACAGTATAAGCAACTAGCACTTTAATTGTTGAAATATCTGAGAGACCATAAGCCATTCATTCATCTGTTACTGTGTTCATCACAATTTCTAAGGATTTCACGTTCTAGGGGATTTAACATCATTCTGAAAAGCAGCTACTAAGAAAGATGTGGATGTGCACTGATTTTGCAGACAGGCAAACGTTGATGCTTGTACACCATCAGACTACACAGGTCATTTTAAACAGCAGTCAACAGTGACTCATTCATTTTGACATGTCAGAAGACGAGGTGGAAAGGGAACTTAAGTGAGAATGTTTTCCTTTGATTGCTGATTGGGTTCATTGCGTTTAAGCTACCTTAATTCAATAATATCAGGTTGAGCTGGCCAGATTCTCTGCCTCCAACTTCATGAGATCATTACAAGAAAAAATATACTGTCCCCAGGTTTATTAGCAAATTATACAACATCTCAGTAAATTGGGGTCATCTCAAATCTTCATTGAACTGGTAAGCCTCATAGGCTCATAATCCTAACGTTGTGAATACGAACAACCACCAGACCACAGAACACAACATTTCCATGTTGAAATTTTATTTTTTTATTATAAAAGTTTATAATGGAAGCATTTAAATCCTCTTGAGAATACAAGATGATTTAAATCCTCTTGAGAGACTTAAACATCTTCCAAAAACACACTCCTCACCTTCATTTTCTAAACCCTAAGATAATAGTTTTCACATTTGACAATTTCACATGAACCATTCCTCCACAAACTTGCTTTTCAAATTTGTACTGTGAGACAATTTGGCTAACAAGCAGCAAGTTTTAAGACCCAATTTCAGAGGGGAAGCAACCTGGGTATGGAAAAAAAACAACCACTTCCTTCCTCATTACTGTCTTGTGGAAGTTTGTCAACTTAAATGACTCTGATTTACAGTGTCGCAAAACTATATACAAATGATCGCAAAGCATACCATGTACCACAAAAGGGAGTAACTAAGATGACCAGACAGTACCAGCAGGCCATGCATCAGAACATACCGCTTGTAATGGACCATGGATAGATTTTAAGTAGTATACTGTACGATGTGCACACCTGACCAAGGCTCCATCTCTACATTATCGCATCGCATTTACTGAACACCCATACAAGAACTTACTGAACTCTCAAAATAAGGGTATGATAACAGGATATGCATCCCAAGTTGTTAAATTAGTGTTCACTCAAAGCCATTTGAGTCAACTATAATAAGAAAATCTAAGTGCCTTTCACCATTTTGCACAGCTAATAGAGACTGCCGTTCTTTTTGGAACTCAAAGGTACATCAAATTCAGCCTTTCTTCAAGTTGCACTTTTTCTTTGTGCAGAGATGAAACTCCACCCATACATTTGAATTTGTGAAATTACCGATGTCTAAATCGAGGGATGGAATGGCCTTGCTTCATCATTACCCAAATAATCTCCACATGGAAACCCTTACCTTGACAGCAAAAGACACAAGCAGAATTGCAAACGACAAGGCAGTGTGAGATTTTGTTTGATCCGGACAATCAGCCCAAGGGAAACACAGGCGACAAATAATTACTAGACATTTTACTATTTCACAACATAGCGGCAAAGAAAACAAGTTTAAAAATTCTGATGTTACACTTGTTCTTTTTTTCTTTGTTTTTAACAGTTAAATTATAAAGGGGGAGGGGTAGGGGAGGCATACAATGGCATTTGTATACTGTATAGCGTACTGCAAAAACACAGTATGTGAGAATGACTTCAACGCAATAGTCGCTCGGGATAACGTCAGGTCTACATTCCCAAGCCCTTCAGTCCCATTGTCTCTGGCACAATCCTAAGTGCAAAAGGGGTTTTACTGCTGGCCTTCCTTCTTCTCTTCCCCACTGGTCCCTGAGCTGCCACTGCCGCCTTCCCTCTCCGACGCCATCTGTGGACGGAAGACGTAACAGCAAATGGTCAGGCTTACAGGAACGGATTCTGACCAATCATGGCAGGCTGTACAAGATAAGCCAATCTGGGTTCCGCTGCCAAAAAGCTTCTGTTGAGCAAAAGAAACTCAACAGGAAGACACGCAGGGAAATTTCCCTTACAGCTCTTATGGCAGAGGACACCCGCAAACGATGACACAGTTTTTGGTCACAGCACTGGAAATGATATCTCGGACCACAGACGCCGTTACCTTCTTGTACGCCATCTCGAAGAGTTTGAGAGAGGCCTGCTGAAGGTTGGAGGCGGCCTGCTTGATGTTCTCTCCGGTCTCGGTGTCCTTTCTTGCCAGCAGGTCTCTGACTTTGGTTATCTCCTCCTTCAGCTTATTACACTGGAAGAGAGCGGGGAAAACAGTTAATGGAGGGGCCTCATTCAGCACGTGCTGATGATATACGGACAAGCAACAGGTTCTACCGCCCTGCCCCGCCCCCCCCCCCACCCCCACCCCATTCCGAGAAATATTTACCTCATCAGCTGGGAGCTGGTCCTTGTACTCCTCCATCTTGGACTCCGTGTCGTGCACAATGCCCTCGGCCATGTTCACAGCCTCAACCCGGTCCTGAGTGCAAAGGTAAAGCACATGAGTTCAGGGGCACACAAAATGGCGCAAGCCACCACAATTAATTATTTTAATTGTTACATGTAAAATTAGTAATTTTACATGTAACAATGGGCCACGGTTTATGAAATCATACATGTTTCTTGATTGGAGATTCAGCAAACTTCTTGCTCATGAGCAGTAATCCATAAAGTGGGAACAACAACGTGCATGATGCTCATATATAAGCACAGTGCAGTCCGGGAATGGATGGGAAAACGGTTGCTAGACCTACCTTTCGCCTCCTGTCCTCTTCAGCGTACTTCTCTGCGTTCTTGATCATGTTCTCGATGTCGTCTTTGCTGAGCCCACCAGAGGACTGGATTACAACTGGATGATAGACAGGACAGAACAGGATTAGTATAGTAAAGGGGAAAAAGGATTTCATTGTAGATTAAGAGTTTGCAGCAAACTGATGATTAGTGGTCGTGTAAACACAGGATTCCGCATTTTTTATGCAGCAAAAAAGAACCAAGGTCCAAGGGGAAGATACACTGTGTTCTATAAATGCAGATAATCCGAGGTCTGGGTTTTTTTTATTTATTTAAAAAAAAAAAAAAAGACTACAACAGGCAATGACCCAGACTTGAACCACAACAAAATAATTACTCCTGTTTCAATGCTGTCTATGTTGTTGAATAATTTACACCACCATTGGTAGCACTGAGAGATCCAAAGAGAAGCAGATTTCTCGCTCTAGTTAGCTTGCTCAACACAAGTAAATTTTACCTCCTAGGGGTTTTTTTTCTTTCTTTTTTTTTTTTATTTTAAAAAGCCTGTCTGGAAAAAAATTGGTTTCATCCCAGTAATCTCATTATTTCGCCCCACTTCACGCTAACATTTTTTATGTTATTATTGTGAGTTGGCATATTATGGCTAAAAATACCTGTACGCAAGTGAACTGGTGCAAAATTCAGATCTTCAAATGCCCTGCATTCCAAAGACGCAGCATTCCACAGGCTAGCGCGAACACCGATTATGAACATGCAATCTTAACTGCATTACTACATAAGTTTCTTATTGCTTTCCATAACACAGTTCTCTGTCAGCAGCTGTGCTCAGTTAGACAAGAACCTTCCCCATATTATGGGTCAGAATGATGTGTTGGTAAAGACATCATAGCACAGCTGCCAAAGAAAACAAAAACTAGCTGAAAACGGGGGGGGGGGGGGGGGGGCGAGACAGAGGGGGATTGACTCACTTTGCTGCTCTCTGCCAGTGCCCTTGTCCTTGGCCGACACATGCACGATTCCGTTAGCGTCAATGTCGAACGTCACCTCGATCTGGGGCACTCCTCGGGGGGCAGGGGGGATCCCCACCTGTAATTCAAAGAAGGAACAGACATAAGACACAACCCAGGACAAAAGAACATAGTCTTCTCATTTCTGTATTCTGAGCTGCGTTTTGTTTGATGCGGCAAGGTGCGTACCAGGGTGAACTGTCCCAGGACCTTGTTGTCTGTAGCCATCTCTCTCTCCCCCTGGCACACCTTGATTTCTACCTGCGTCTGTCCATCAGCAGCTGTGGAGAACACCTGGCAAGGGCAGAAAAACCGTGAGCACAATTAGGGAACCATGGCAGTACTACAGTATAATCCCACACAGGGGCAATGAACCCAAACGCAACTGCATGCTCGCTCTACATTACATTACAGGCATTTAGCAGACACTCTTATCCAGAAAGACTTACACAACTTTTCCACATAACATTTACATTGCATCCATTTATACAGCTGGATACGTACTGAGGCATTGCAGGTTAAGTACCTTGCTCAAGGGTACAACGGCAGTGTCCTACCCAGGAATCAAACCTTCAGGTTACAAGACCAGCTCCTTACCCATTATACTACACTTCTTATGTGCATGCAGAAAAAGGGCTTTGCTTTTAAGCAACTGCGGGCCTCACCTGGCTCTTCTTGGTGGGAATGGTCGTGTTCCGGTTGATGAGTTTGGTGAAGACCCCGCCGAGGGTCTCGATGCCGAGGGACAAGGGGGTGACGTCCAAGAGGAGCACGTCGGTGACATCACCGGCCAGCACTCCACCCTGGATGACGATGATAATAATAATACTTTATATAGCACATTTCATACAGTCAGCTGTAATACAATATGCTTTACAACAAGATATAAAGTAAGAATAAATAAGTAAAAATAAAACCTGAATTCAATGCAAGTGCAAAAAACTTGAATGTTTCAAGTGATACAGATGCCCTCAGATCTAGCGAGAGGTTGTTCTAAAATCCAGAGGTATATGCGCTAAAAACAGCCTCATTGTGGGATTTAGTCCTTGACCGTGGATGGGTCAGCAAGAGGGAAATCAGTGGTTCCGAGGGAACATATTTACCTGGATGGCTGCGCCGATGGCCACCGCCTCGTCGGGGTTGACGGACTTGCTGGGGGCGCGGCCGAACAGGTCCTGGACCGTCTGCTGCACCTGTGGGCGGAGAGACGGGAGACGCGCGGGTGAGCGGTCACGAGTGCGGCCCGTCCCGCGAGACACCAACGGGCGTGAGGCGCGGGCGTGAGCGGGCGGACCGAACCGAACCAGCGCTCACCTTGGGCATGCGGCTCATGCCGCCCACCAGCAGCACCTCGCCGATGTCGCTCTTGGCCACCTCGGCGTCCTGCATGGCCTTCTGGCAGGGCGCCACGGTGCGGCGGATGAGGTCGGCCACGATGCCCTCGAACTGGGAGCGGGTCAGCTTCATGTTCAGGTGCTTGGGCCCGGACGCGTCCATGGTCAGGTACGGCAGGTTGATGTCGGTCTGCGGGGGGGGCGGGGGAGACAGGGATTTAGGGTCGCGTGTCGAGCTGTGCGGCCGAGCGCGACGCGCGCCCCTGTGGCGTGGCGAATGTTCGCCCCCCAGACTAGGGCTGCCCCCAATGTGTGGGGCACAGCCCACTCTCAGAGGGGCGCAGCACCGTCGCAGCCTGGCATCGGCAGCCACTAAAACAGTGCCTGCCAGCGCCCGGCCACAGCGACGGCGCCTTCCTCTCCCAGCAGAGTAACACTGGCTCAGGCACGGGGCAGGCCTGCGCAGCTGACTGCCGCTGGGGATCCCGCTGGCTTAGTGACCTCACTCCTGCGCCAGCCTGATAAGGCCCAGAAGGAAACCAGGCCAAAAGGCAAAGACATAATAATCATTACCTACGCTGGCTGTGTCAGCAAGCTACCTGTCTGACATCCGTATTTATGCATAAAGCGCATGCAATTTGCTTTGGGTATTTAAACCAGTAGTAAATTGTTTTTAACCCATAGTAAATCATATGCTTAACTCCGTCATCTGGATACTTACCTATCAGCATTCAAGAGCCATTCAATTTCCATTTCTCGCCAGTAAAATTCTTAACTGTCATTTTTTACATTTCTAGTTCTGGGCACAGTTGGTCTTGACTTGTCCAATCAACCAGATGCAGCCTTGAGTCCTCATGACTTTACATTGTAAAATTCAAACAGCCCAATAAGATCAGCTTAACCTTAACTGACCTATTACAACAGCACAACTTCAGACAAACCATGACAAATTCATTACAAAATTTTACTTGCCAAAAGGCATTTGGGGTAAACAAGATTTTGGGAAGACTGCCACATCCCATAATGCACTCGATCACCACAGAAATTTCAGGCAGGTTGGTTGGATTTAAAAATGGAGCTCCAACCACTTCTTCTCACCTGCAGGGAAGAGGACAGCTCACACTTGGCTTTCTCCGCTGCCTCCCTCACTCTCTGCAGGGCCATGTTGTCCTTGGTGAGATCCACACCGGACTGGAAAGAACATACAAATACCAGGCATGAACAGGTATCCCCCTCTGACAAAATAACCGTTTAGGATAAGACAATTTTTTCTTTCAAATTACTGGAAAGGGTGAACTGACGTGTGAACAAATCAGTGCCTGCTGTTGACAATTCTACACAGCTTTGCATATGAATATGTTCAGAAGAGGTTCGACCTGCAGCGAAATAATAAAAATACAGGCGAATAACTGCAACTTAGAAATGTGCAACTACTGGTGAGTGCATTAACAACTAGGTCTCAGAGGGTTCGTATGGATCAATAAACTCAACGGACAACCGGATTCTGGTGATCACACTGTCACTGATACAGAAAAGACAGCATTACTCCAGGACCACTGTCACAAGTCCATGTCCCCCCCCCCACACTAACCTCTCTCTTGAACTCTTTGACAATGTGCATCAACAGGTGCTGGTCAAAGTCTTCCCCGCCCAGAAAGGTGTCTCCGTTGGTGGACTTGACCTCAAACACGCCCTTCTGAATCTCCAGGACAGAGATGTCGAAGGTACCGCCACCCAGGTCATACACTGCGATACTGGGGGGGGGGAAACAGGTTCCAACAGTTAAATGTCAAGAGGAAGACAATGTACTGTGCCCTGAAACTAGAATGTGATCACTATGGAACAATGTCGCTTTTTCACTGTAAAAAAAAAAAAGTGAATTTATTAAAGGTATTTAAATTCAGCAGAGAAAGATAGGTCTTAAGTTTCTACATCAGCTCTTGTACCCTCAACAATGCTGCCAATTCAAGGACTTTGGGTTCTATGAGTTCTATCTGAACCCATAAACTGAACCCAAAAAACTGTTCAGTATGCTGCAGCACCAGTGTTGTGTACCCTCAATGAAGTGAAATACAATCAGCCTTTATATTCCTGAAAATTAACATTGTCCACAGATCTGCTCTCACCCTGAATCCAATCTCTAACTATTTTGAGTAGAATGTGAAAAAGCATACAGTATAAATTCAAAGGGCAAACCTTACATGAAAAAATAAAATCTACAAATAAAAGGTCAGTACTTTTAAGGCATTCGTCTGAAATCCCTCAGAGCAACTTTTAAGTCCTGGAATATATTTTTCCAAAAGTTTTCTTTTTTTTTAGGATTTCTCACAGGCATGGGAAACCCATGGCATGTTTATAGTCCTTCACTTTTGTTTTCGGGACCGTCAAACCCTTTCTCGGTGCTAGTCACAGAGATAGCGTGCTTACATTTTGTCCTGGGTCTTGTCCAATCCGTAGGCCAGAGCAGCAGCAGTGGGCTCATTGATCACCCTCAGAACATTCAACCCCGCAATTTGCCCAGCATCCTTTGTGGCCTAAGTACAGAGAACAACCCCATCGTGAATGACGATATAAACAGCACTTGGGGGGGGGAAATACCTTTATCAAGGGATATGGGGGGGGGGGGGGGGGGGGGGGGAAAGTAGCTATTGTATCTCGACAAACATTACATCACATTACATTACAGGCATTTAGCAGACGTTCTTATCCAGAGCGACTTACACAACTTTTTACATTGCATTTACACTGCATCCATTTTATACAGCTGGATATATACTGAAGCAATGCAGGTTAAGTACCTTGCTCAAGGGTACAAAAGCAGTGTCCTACCCAGGCATCGAACCTACGACCTTTCGCTTACAGTTCCTTATCCACTATGCTACACTGCCGCCCAAACAATGAGGCAATGACCAGACAATGGAATGATTGACCTACAGAGTAGCAAAATGGCTACAGTCAAAGACTGGGGTGTAAAGGGTGGTACATGCCTGTCTCTGGGAGTCGTTGAAGTACGCCGGCACGGTGATGACGGCATTCTTCACGTTGTGGCCCAAGTAGTTCTCTGTCAAAAGGTCACAACGCAGAGCCTGCCGATTAATGCTTGACCGTGTCCACGAGACAAAGTCGCAGTAAGTACACTACACACGCACCAGGGCAGTCCAGCAGAGCTGAAACAACACTACTACCCCCTAGCTTACCTGCAGTCTCCTTCATCTTCATCAGCACGAAGGCCCCAGCCTGGCTGGGGGAGTACATTTTCCCATGAGCCTCGACCCAGGCATCACCATTAGAGGCACGAACGATCTTGAAGGGAACATTCTTCCTGTAGATATGAAGCAGAGGGATCCTTAAAACATCTCTCCCATCCTGCCCAACCACTTTGCATACGCACATACATACATACGCACATACATACATACATACATACATACATACATACATACATACATACATACATACAGATAAAACATTTTTAAATGGAAGTGGCCACTTAAGGGCAAATGTACACATTCTGTATTGCGAGATAAAACTACACCACTCCCATTAGCCTCTCGTTTTGAAGCAAACTTACAGGTCCTTCTGAACTTCGGGATCGTCAAAGCGTCGGCCAATCAGACGCTTGGTGGCGTACAGGGTGTTCTGAGGGTTGGTGACGGCCTGGCGCTTCGCTGGCATGCCCACCAGCCTCTCGCCGTCAGCGGTGAAGGCCACCACTGAGGGAGTCGTCCTTGCTCCTTCTGCGTTCTCCAGAACCTGCCAAAAAAAAAAAAAAAAAAAAAAAAAAGCAGCCAAGTCAGCGGCCATCTTGCCTTGCCACATCTTGCAGCAGAATTCCTCACAGACAGGACTCAAGTCAAACTTTGACAGATACTTACATCAACACTCAAAACATCTAAATAATGCTTTTGTGTGATGAACAGCCTGAGTTTTAACAAAATGATGTTAAATGTTACATAACCACAGCTAATTATCAGCCGAGTATGTAATCTCAATTTCCAACTGGTAGTATTGCTGTGAAGACAGACCCACTGCTTAAACATAAAGATGAACTGAACACTGGCTTGAAAGAATAATAGCAATAGTATCAATCTTACCTTAGCCTGCTTGCCCTCCATAACAGCCACACAGGAGTTTGTGGTTCCCAAGTCAATTCCAATGACTGCCCCTTTGATAGCTTCTGATCTGTTGTAAATGACATTACAGAGGAAAACATGTAAAAAAAATAAAAATAAAAATACATAAAGAGACCTAATACGGTCAAGGCATCCACAGTCATAGCACTTAAATGTACAAGATAAATGGATGATATCCATAATTTAAGAAATCAGATGGTGTAAAGTCTAGTTTACTCACGCATAGTCACGCCTGGCAACATTTCGTAATCCATATTGACTCAATCCGTTCCAGGACGCCTGCAAAGAAACAGTTATACTCTGGTTTAAATTTGTTTCCAACTATCTGCACCTGTGGCTGAATTGATACAATCCTTGAGCTCAACCCACATCAATATTACACTAGCGTAAAGTGACACTGTAAACTGATGAACATGTATAACGTTAATCATACTATTTCGACTTTCCAAACGCAATATGCTACCACCATTGATACACAAAAATGCGCCATTAAACGTTAATGGATGAGAGAAAAACCATATACAAGTATAGCGCTGGGATATAACCGTTCAGAAACACACAAGCGAGCAACCATCCCCCTAAGAAATTGAACGGGTGTGCATATGTAGCACTAGCCGGCTAGCTTGCTACCGTGAAGGTCACAGACGCATCTGTATTCTCCAATATTCCACACAGAATGAACTATCCCCTTCACGCGTTGACAGCGAATTCAACCCAGCACATGGCCGTTACTTAGGCGGCTATTCAGGATCGAAAACATCTTACCAAATGATAATGTGGCTAGGCCAATTTAACAAGCTAATGTAGGTAGCTAGCTAAACCACAGACAGGTAGAACAAGGAGTTGATTGAGGCCATCGCCGTATTCTATGGGCATCGAATTGGAAATAAAGAAGAACCTAGCAAGCCACCAAAGACACTTTTACAAAAAAGACACGGAGTCGAATAAAAATAGAAGGTTCGCCTGACACTTTCTTGTGCTGGCTTATGAATAAGCACCCCAAAATTACGTAAGGAAACAATCACGTGCTGGAAGGACCAGTGTGTGTAAATAGCTAAATTAGTTAAATTATAAATCAGCCAGCTATTTATCACTTTCGCATTACCAATGTTTTTAAAAACATTAACCTCATTGGCTAATGTAATGCAATGTCCTCAGCTAGTTAACAGCATGTAGTGAGAGTTATGTAGTCGCTAGCAGGAGCTAGCTGGCCGGGCACCAGCCAATTTGCGTCACTGCAAAGTAACGTGACAACTTTCATAAATTCAAGCACATTTCGAATAGGTTTTTGGGTGGTTTCTCTAAGCAACCTAGCCGAGTACGATTAGCCTGTTAGCTTACCTTCTTGACAAACGAAGAACCATTCCGTGAGCTGTTTTTAGAACACGACAGTGTTCTTGAAGCGGTGCGGACTACATTCAGCATCATGACGACGGATCGTACTAGTAAATTTGTAAAATGAAGGCCGACTGAAAGATAGTGCTGTGTAATTCAAGAAAAATCAGGCTGTAGATCCAGAATCTGATTTACCACTGAAGGTTGCCAATTATGTTTGGAAAAAAATGTTAAATAGTAAACCAAAGACTTTCTTCAGTGAGTTTACGAATGTGCCCAGTCAGAGTGAACTAGCTTTCCACGCTACCCTGCGACTGCGATCTTCTGGAATTATCCAACACATGGGTTGCACCATGCACCGCCGAATGGACCCATGTGCAGCAGCCCAAAGACAGCCTGATTCTAATTACACCTTTTTAATGTAAAATTTTAATTTATTTCAATATTGTATACTACATGCGTACCTTCTGATGTATATAAAAAATATTCTAAAGACTTAAGAATATATAAAATGTCGTTTTAGAAGCAAACTTGGAGACAATTTATTCGTGGGCAGAAGGGGACTTGATAAAACACGCGAACGTGAAGGTCAACCTGAAAGGGTGAAATTACACTTTTATTACATCAGGTAAATTTGTCTTCGGTCACAAGAGGATATTCAAGTTGGATAAATTAATCATTCCTAACCAAATATATAAATAGATGGGCATAATTTAAAAAAAAAAAAAAGAAAGAAGAACATCACACTAGTCGAACAGTAATGTAAATGAACGTCGCTATAACTGGTGAGCTAGCCTACAGCAGTGAATTTAAATCCATGGGCGATAGGTATTTGGAATGGTTGGGATAGTGTACGGTAGGGGAGACCGGGGTTGGTTGGTACAATTTTCACTCTCGGTAGTATTTCTCAGGCCTACCATATGTTACAGTAATCTAACCAGAAGCAAACGAAGGATTTAATATGTCAGCACGTCGTTTATAAAATTATTTTATTAATGATCCAAATTGTGTTGTGCGCTTGTGTCAACCATCCCCAACACGGGGTTGGTTGGCACACACTATAGGGATGGTTGGTCCATTATTAAACTTCTGTAGGTAGAAAGAATAATGGAACAAATAGAAAGTGTTGTTAGAAAGAATATTACAATACATAGAAACAATCTTAGCATTTAATTCAAATCAGACCTAGAAAACATAGACATTCAATAGAATCTGATATATTTTACAACCAAATAACATTTCTAATAATATAAAATATATGTGTTTGTCTCCCATTTCTAGAAATGAGAGATCTGGAAATATTACTTATTGAACGGGTATCGGAAGTTCATGTTTAGTGTATGTTTGGAACAACGTTTGAGACACAACCATGGATACTGTCGCAGGTGTGGCAATGTTGCTTTTGTCATACCACTTCTAAAAGTCATCAAAAAAATCATTCTGCCATACCATTTTGAAAAAAACAAAGTACCCCCCAAAAGTCTCAACTATCTTCTCAACTATCATTTCATTAATATAATATGGAAGGCTAAAGTTCCTGGGTGCTTTCCTGACACAGTCAGTTATGTATCAGAATGCTACCAGTTATTTTGGCATGAAATATATTAGGCCTATTGCCAGTGGTCTTGATAACTTTTGGGGGACACAGGCTTGCTAGGTCAGATTGGTGGTGGCAGATCTCAGTATTTGGCCTTATCTGTTTGTACTTTGCTTTGCTACTTGCACAAGCCAGTGTGGCCCTAACATGTTGTAGATGTATGACTTACTGGAGTAGAAACAATGCAAATGGATGGAACTGCTTTCCAGTTACCAGGAGCACGGAGCATAACCTTGGGCAGCCACCAGAGGGCCTGCCATTTTTCCATGTTGATTTGCAGTGGGCAGGCCCATTGAGATATACAGGTAGTTCTCAGTATATACAGAAAACTGTACAAACATCAGTGAAACACAACAAAAAGAAAGAATACAAATATTTAAAAGCGAGAATGTAAATCCAGATTATTCCAGGACGAAGGCGCGAGGAAGTCTAAATTAACTTTCCTCCCTAGCTTAGTTCTTAATGTACGCTGTAAAATAATCAGTATTTTTCACTGTGATTACAGCCATGTCAAGGCAGTAAGTCATTATGTAACAGACATCTCATAAAATAACAGGATATATATGCATATATGTTAATCCTTTTAATGAGTTTGATATTTTTATTTTGTGTTAAGCACAAATTTGTATGAAACGTGCTCTATAAATTAAGCTTGATTTGATGATTTATACAGTAACAGGATTTATATAGTTTCTTCCCATCATTAAATGGTTTTTAACTGCCAACATTACTGCCATTTTATGGGATTTAAAAAAAATGTGTAGATATCTGTAATTTAATCAAGGACTAAGTAGAGATTATAAGAACTATGATTAAAACATTTTAATGTAAAGATACAGTAAGAACAGTATGGAGACCAAAGTACAACTTTGTGAATGAAAGTAATTAAATTATTTATTTAGTCTGTAGGTCACCATGGAACACCACACCAACTTATAATATAGTAGACAGTGATAGGTAAGAAGTTAGCAACTTGTGATAAATTGTAGTGATAAACCCCTTATACATTATATCACCAAAGTAGAGTACAAAGTAAAGCTGCTGATGCTGTTTTTTTTTTCTTCTCTTTTTTCTTTTTGCAATGAAGGAAAAATGTGACATCTTGAAAGAAAAAAAACCCAACTTTACCTCCAATTCTTTTTATCGCCCCTTCAGTCTCTGTAGCTTCATAAAAGTGAGAAAAGAAAGAAAGACTTATCATGTCACCTCGTATCAGTTCCCTTCATCTTGGGTATTTCAGTGAGGAGAAAAAAGACTGGAGCCACAATGGACACCGTCCCTTTCACGCGTCGGAAATGTCACCTGCCCCTTTTGAGCTGATGGTATCGCTGCACAGCTCTATCTCTCTCCATTGCATGTGAGCACGTGTGTGTGTGTCTGTGGGGCGGTCGCTGCGATATCATTTTTTTCAGAGAAGGAAAAATGTTATCTCTGTGATTTGGTTTTCCCCTCTGCAGAGGTTTCTACTAACCACTAACAGGTGTCCAGCTTCTTAGGAAGAACACCCTCTGGCTGCTTCCACTTAGCTCACGCTGTTTGAATTTTCTCCTGTTATCTTTCTAACAACTTGTTGACGCGTAATGGTGACGGGTGAGAAATTTGCCCATTATCACATCTTTGAAATTCTGTGGGGATCACAGAAAATACATAATTCCATCACCTGGTGCATCATCGTTAGCGGTGGAAAAAGAACCAACTCAGGCTCCAACCGCATTGTTAACTTTCAATGTTTTATACAATCGCGATGGGCACAATAATGGGAAAAGGAAAAAGATGTTGTGGGAGTGGGTTTTAACGATGGAAAAATAATGTACAGCGTACTCTGTGGAGTTCAGTGAACTACAGGAAAAACTGAAGGAAACACAGTTAAACCTTGATAAGCATGAAAGGATGACATTTTTCTGAGCATCTAAGCTTGCTTTAAGCAGTATAAATGAATATTGATTCAATGTGAAAAAACCTGTGTCCTCATCATTCCACATTTAGATATCTCATGAGTGTAGTCGCTGCAAATCGTTAAAATGTCTTTCAGGACAGGACCCTGTTCATTTGATCAACACATCTTAAGCATTCAATAATTTCAGTAAATACGTGAGCCGTTTTTCATTATCAACTAAACACAACTGATGATTTGAAAATGAAAAATTGTAAATGAACTCTGAAGACGGAAACAAAGTACACCATCAAATGCAACTATAAAAGCTATACACAAGTAAAGTGAAGATACAATATGTAAACTAGACGTTAGCAAGTACAGCGTATTACATTATAATTTGCAACAAAAACCTGTAATATTGATTGTATATGTATTGATACTTGGTAAAGCCAGCATTGTCTTTTAAAACAGATTTTCACCAATAAATACCTGGATATTTGAAAAAGCTAAACAGATTTAAAACAAAACATTTTTTAAGCCCAGCAGTTTTTGGTTTTTCAACTGAAAAATAAAAATAGCCTAGTTTATTGAAAAATTGTTATCGTAACATGAATGTAGTGATTTGCCAGTATTGCTGTGCTACTACTCAATATTATAATGCAAGCAATCTCCTGTTGTTAAATTCAGACTTCTCTCCAGATTTTTGTATATTTTAATGTAAAAACAAAAAACAAAACAGCATTGTCATAATAATCCTGGATAAACTCTTTGATATTTCTGAGAAAATTAAAAGCTAAAAATGCTGGGTCTGTGGGATAAGTAATATGAAACCTGAGAACAATTCAATTTAGAAAAAATAATATATTCCTAATCTTAGGCAAGAATTCAGTCAACATTTTCACCAGAAATAAACATTCCTCTCTCTCTTATCTCTTATGTTTTTAAGCAGTTTTGTGAGTTGATTGATGGTTGTCAAGCACTGAGTCAAAGATAGACTATAATATCAAAAGTATCTGGACACGCCTTGGTCAAGGGGCTGTTTTTAATGGTTTGGGCTAGGCCCCTTAGTTCCAGTGAAGGCAAATCTTAATGCTACAGCATACAATCACATTCTAGAAGATTCTGTGCTTCCCCAACAGTTTGAGGAAGGCCCTTGCCTGTTTCAGCATGACAGTGCCCCACTGCGAGGTCAATACGGAAATGTTTTTTTTCGAGAATGGTGTGGAAGACCCTGACTGGCCTGCACAGAGCCCTGACCTCAACCCCATCCAACACCTTTGGGATTAATTGGAAAGCCAACCGCGAGCCAGGCCTAAACGTCCAATCAGTGCCTGACGTCACTAATGCTCTTCTGGCTGAATGGAAGCAAATCCCTGTAGCAATGCTCTGACATCTAGTACAAAGCCCCCCGGGAAGAGTGGAGGTTGTTATCGGCAGCAATGGGTGGACCAACTCCACATTAACGCCCATCGTTTTGGATGAGATCTTGGATGTCAGGTGTCCACATACTTTAGGTCATGCAGTGTAAGTGAAAATGACTGACTCTAAGTGCAACCATAAAAATCAAGGCTTAATACATGGTGGAGCGTCCCTGGTGAATTCTAAAGATGTGGCTGCAGCAGGGGGCCGAAGGTCCCTGACCCTGCTGCTCCAATAGTCCTCAATCAGGTAGATTCTTTCGCTAGCAGAGGTGCGAGGTGCATTAGCTGGTATGAGCAGACTGCTGGAATTGTACCATAGAGGGAAAGGGCATATAGATGGCTATGAGAGGAGGCCAGCACTGGCAAGGCTGTGTGGTGTGTGAAGGGACGTTTCACTGACTGCACCACAGCTAATACGAGCCAACGTGGCATCGTCACACCTACAATCACCTGCAATGTGTTTGTTTATTAAAAAAGTTAAATAAATTAGTAAATAAATAGGGAGAAACAACACTCGTTAAATGCACAGCATTCATTTGCTTTCTAATGTAGATTATCTTGGAAAAATGAATCCAGATGTGTGTTATTTTGTCGTTTTTGCCACACAAAAAAGTCTTGGTGAATGATCCAAATTATTTGTAGATATGGTGTAGTACAATGTACAGGATGGCACATAACGTAAAATGCTAATTTATTTTCCAATGTGAATTATCGATTAGTGGGTTACGCTTATCACTAGAAAGACACCTGCTGGCTGTGGTGTTTGACACAAAACAGTTGTGCTGACATCTGCTTCACTTAACTTACTTATTTGATATGAATCTATTGTTATTTCTGGGTTTGGATGACATACTGTTGAGGTATGCAAAAGAGATAAAGGAAAAATTACCCCAAAAATATCTCACACAATCTCATGCTGTGCTGCAAAGAGATCACCATTTCTATGTGGAAGGTTGGCCAAAAAATGAAGGTTTGGCAAAAAATGATATATGACAGACAAGAATAACATCTATTTAAAATCATTATTAAATTAAATAATTTTATTCAAAATTCTCAAATCTGACAAAAAACACACTCTTACACTATATATTTGTACATTACACTGCATACAATAATTCATTCCAAAGATTCTAAGATGCATGTGATGCTAGAGCCAACATGGTTTGCGTGTCTCCGGGTTTCCTTCTACGATCGAATCTGACAGAAATCACAAACCATCACACATATCACAGTCCCTCAGATTCCAGGGTAACAATTTGTCCTCCGGGGATTCAGCCTGTAAAAAAAAAATTTAAAAATCCAAATTCTCCCTCCCAGTGGAAAACGTAAAGAAAAGGCAGTCAGGACGGGACGTTTTGCATTTCTAAGGGCACTTCGTTGCTCTGGAGGGCATCCAAACCGACGGACCTCTGGGGGACCGGCTGAAGCCCCGCCCCTCCCTCCTCTCCCGCGCCGCACCCCTCATTCCAGAAACTCGCTCTTCAGGCTCCCCTCGCTGTCGGAGAAGTGCAGGAGCTCCTCCTGCTCGTCGGCCTCCGTGTCCTCCTCCTCCTCTGCGTCCCGGGACGTCTGGGGCTCCCCCTCCCCCTGCCCGCCCAGCTCCAGGTACCCCTTGGCCGGGGGGTTGGGGAGGCAGCCGCCCCCCCTGGCCCCGGCCTCCACCTTCACCTTGGTGACCTGCGTCATGGGGGAGCGCTCCTCCCACGCTGGGGTGCCCTCTCGGCTGCTACCCGCCGCCTGGCTCCGGGCATCCGCGTTCGGGACGGGGGCGTTCGGGACCAAGGACACCGAGGACTTGCTGGAACACAGCCCCATGTCTCTCTCCCTCTCTCGTGTTCTCTCTCTCTGTCTCTCTCTCTCGCTCTCTCACACACACACACACACACATACACGCACGCAGGCGGGCTGGGCTGGGCTCCGCTCTGTACGGCAGACAGGCTAGCACTGACCACACCTGATCGCCAGGAGTCTTTTCAAAGGCCGGCTGTAGAGAGAGAGAGAGAGAGAGAGAGAGAGAGAGAGACAGAGAAAGAGAGAGAAAGAGAGAGAGAGAGAGTCAGAGAGAAAATTAGAGAGAGAGAGAGTGAGTGAGAGAGAGAGCGAGAAAGAAAGAAAGATAGAGGGAAAGAAAGAGAGACAGAGAGAGAGAGAGAGAGAGATAGGACCCCCCGGCCAGCCCCCTGGCTTCTGGGCGGACGCAGCCGTTTCGAACAGTCGCTTTTGTTCTTCACCTCCGTGTCGAACCCTGAGAACCCTTGACTGGTGAGAGCTCAGAGCAGTCATGACAGCTCGCGAGTGGTGCCTGTTTGTGACAGTTCACCTTATCGCACCTCGGCACAAATGAAGGACACGTTTTGGTTTTATATAAAACCAAAAACCTAAAAATATATTTTAATAGGACTTATTTTTATCCAGAGGGGCAATTCGTGCTCAATAGGCCCCTGTGACTGGTATTAAAGCAGTCGTGCACACAAAGACAGGCACGCACACACACAACTGTACACAGTAATTGTTTTAGCATAAACATAAAACACAATTTTGTGCATAAAACTAGGTTTTTTTGGAAATAAAAAACTTTTAAACCACAGTAATTGTTTTAGCATAAAAATAAAACACAATTTTCCTGTTTATTTGAGCATACAATATAACTTGTAACCACTGTTGTTTGTGGTAATTGAAATGTGATCATTTCTACATGGTGAAACAAAAACAGAAAAAAATACCCATAAATGAAAACTGAGGATGTGCACTTAAACCACAAATCTAAAATTGTGGTGTACAGAGCCAAATCAAGAAATTTTTTAAATATAGGCCTATCTTTGTGCCAAACATTAAGGAGCTCACTGTATATACATATGGCACATATACATACCTGACATCCAACATCTCATCCAAAATGATTAATCTTGGCATTAATATGGAGCCAGTCCACCCTTTGCTGCTATAACAACCTCCACTCTTCTGGGAATGCTTTATACTAGATGATGAAGCGTTGCTGCAGGGATTTGCTTCCATTCAGCCAAAAGAGCATTAGTGAGGTCGGGCACTGATTACACAATTAGGCCTGGCTCCCGGTCGGCTTTACAATTGATCCCAAAGGTGTTGGATGAGGTTGTGCAGGCTAGAGAAGTTCTTCCATATCGTTCTTGACAAAACCATTTCTATATGGGGAAGCACATGGTCGTCTAGAATATGATTGTATGCTGTAGCATTAAGATTTACCTTCACTGGAACTAAGGGGCCTAGCCCAAACCAGGCCTAGACCAAAGGGTATCCAGATAATTTTGGTCATATAGTGTGTATGGGTATGTGTGTATGTATGTATGTATGTAAAAAAAAATAAATAAATAAAAATTACATATATATACATATATATATAGTGAATAGTGAATTATATTCCTACATGTGACCCAATATACAGTTGTTTGGCCAGATTATTGGAAGTAAGCCGTGGCAATCTTATTATCTTCTTGAAACCAAAGACGTGTGATATTCTCAGCTGATAATTGGGCTGTTGCTAATGAGTTATGTGTGTATGTGGAGGGGTGGGTTGTTGTGTGTGTGTTGGTGTGTGTGTGTGTGTGTGTGCGTATGCGTGTGTGTGGAGGGGGTGTGGTGGTTGTGTGTGTATGTGATAGACCTACAAAAACCCATGTGGGAGGGAAAAGTATGACACATATTCTGAAAATTGGCGGAGGAATTTCCCAGAGTTATAACATTTAATGAATTCATGGCTTTTAAAAGCCCATCAAAGCCTTCATTAAGCCAAAAAATCACTTTGGATTCATTGGTACCCCAGAGCAGAAAACGTACAATGGCTAAACACGCTGTGCTTCTCTTCTCCGTGATGATCATGACCCTGGTCAAACTGTCTCTGGCTTCTTGCAACAACGAATATCTTGAAGACATTGAAAAATTGAACAAGGAGCTACAGGTAATGTCAATGCTACCATGTGAATGCCCTTATCGCATTAGTAATTTTTGCAGTTGTGGAACTGAAAAAGATATGGCACGCCGTATACGCCACTGCCATTTACTGTATGAAATGATTGTGCTTTGTGTCTTCCGTGTTACAGACGTGTCCTGAGAACTGCACCAAAACAGCCTTGGTGGTGAGTTCACATCATCTTCCTCTGTCCTGCTATTGTTCTTGTCTAATAATAATTCTGTTTGGCCTCCTGCAGTCTGTATTTTCTAGGAAGATATTTGCATGATGCGGATGCTTCCAGCACATATGAAATGCACAGTCATTTGGGAATGTGACTATCTCATACAGTACTTTGTGACACTGACTCACAACAGAACAGCCATTTAAACTTAATGAACTTAGAACAATTCTCTACTTCTGATACCTAGTAGGAGAAGCATTCCCCACCATAGTTTGTAACAATACATTTTCTGAAATGATACACACAGCAAAAATAGCTACGCTTCTGGTGTGCAAAGCTACTCATGATCTATAAGCAATTAACCAAACTGTAACATTATTATTTATACTCTATAGCATTACTATGGAACGTATATTTGAAACATTTGTTTCTTGTTTGTTTTTTCTACACATTTCAACTTGCACACAAAAGCATCATTCCCACACAAAATGTTAAATTAACTCCAACAGAGTTTACAGGTCCAGTAAGAAGTTGATTACTATTAGAATCAAAACTATTCTACTAAAGTTTATTTGTACAAATTTCATTTAGTGGCTTTTATGTATTTTATTTTATTTTAATTTACTTTTTTTGGGGGGCAGGGGGGTGCCAGTAAATTAAGCTGTCATAATATTTGGCCAGCAATGACAGGAAATGGTAGGAAGGAACTGGGTTGTCACTGACATGCTGCAAATTCAAATTCAGACCACAGATTGGGTTGTCTCCTCAGAGGTTTTAGTAAACATCCATATAGATAATGAGGCCATGTATAGATAGAGTTGGTAAGAAACCCCAAAGAAATGTCTCTCTTACGCAAAATGCTAAACAAAGGAATGGTTTTTTAATAAATTCAGTATAATCAGGCATAATAATTTTCTATGTCCTTTCCATAGGAACGAGAAGGCCTATGCTGTCTTCGAATGAACTTCTCATCAGCGGTAAGTCATATTAATTTTGATGGGAAATGGAACAACTTGACACCAAAGCACTTTCGGTAGATGCATTCATTGAAAATTAGAATGACACCACTGCAAGCAATGTGCACCCAGTGTTTCACCAGAAACTCTGGGAATTTCTTTTCATGCAGGATGAGTGCAGAAGAGATTACTTTATCGAGGGTCTGGAATCTCTGGGGAGTAGGCCTGTCTTCGTGAAGATGAGATCTAGGCTTTCTGCACTGAAAATAAGATTTAAGGTTTTAACGGTAAGTAAATAAATTTCGCTGACCTTCACTGTCCAAGTATTTGTACAAAGTAAAAAGTCCAGGGTTAACTGAACTCTTAACACAGTACATATGGTCCTGGACCGGAGGAGGACCACATGTAGCCTACTCTGTAAGATTTGATTTGACACTGGACATTTTACAGTGTAGTTTTAGATTGCCTTTATTTTCATTTCGATTCAACCACAAGAAAACCAATCTGTTTATTTTAGCAATACAAGTGCATGATCGTAACAGAGACTACAGGCCTATGCGCTGTACAAAAATAACAAATTGCAAATATGCGCCAGTTGTGGATAACAGCCTGAACTATTATGTGCATCAATGAACGCACCTATTTCTTTTGCAGAAAACTGGGAAATTTGATCGCGTGAAGAAGTTGACCTGCAAAGCAGTAATATCTTCGAAAGAATTCTTTAAACTTCTGAAATTCGCGTTTCAACAACTGTGCAACCTTGGAAGCTAATGGATAGTCGTATGATATTTATTTAAATATATTTAAATTTTAATTTATTCTTAATTTATTGTATTGACCTGTAAGAAATACTGTTTCTTACCCTTTAATTGACACTTGAAAATAAAATAGCTGGTTTTAACTTGTTTTCTCAGTTCTTTGGACAGTGTAAGACGCACATACAGGGAGTGAATTTGTCTGGTAAAATACCTTGCTTAAATAATAACAGAAATTTGCATTTGTATTTCGGGATTTTATAGGTTTATTTCTAAGGCAAGCAGCATTTTTTTCCCTGGAAGAAATGAAAGCTTACATTAAACACTGTGATAGGTGGGACCTCAACATTTTAACTATAGCCTACAAGTTGGCTACCAACCTGTCAATATCAATTATACCAATCATGGCAAGTCAAGTCAAGTCAACTTTATTTTTAAAAAAAGCACATTTAAAAACAACTGACGTTGACCATGGTGCTGTACAACTTCAATAAATAAAAATATGTTATTATTATTATTATTATTATTATTATTATTATTATTAACAAACAAATATAGCCTTGATATTATATTGAACATCCAAGCAAGGACCCTGAGGGAATGGGCTCTGAACATAGACATTATGAGAGCGTCTTCACAAGGCTCCACCAGGGGGCAGGCTCCCACAGGGGGAGGTCGCAGGTGTCACCGCGGCTCCTCCTACCTCAATGGGCTGTGGTGTGTGCAGAGATGGGTTGTAGTGGGTGAGACGAAAATTTAGTCTGGGAAGTATCAATCAAAAAAAAGTAAAAAAAACATCATCTGAAGGATACATAAAGAACAAAACCGAGCCAACGAAAGAAAGACAAACATGCAGCCGCCACCTAGAAAGGTAATGTCTTTGAAAAAGAACGCGGGTAGACTCGCGGATATGTTGCTGATATTGTATCGTATCCAAACAAAACATTCATTTTGAATAAAAAAAAGTTTACTTTCTGTATTAGTTGTAGTTCATCTTCGGCCACTGCTTACCCTGCTCGCGTGTGCCTTCATTGTTGCAAGAGCAACATGTCTAGCCTAGGCTACTTGCTTTATTTCTGAGCTTTTCCGGTGGGATGTTAAACAAGCAGTGTTTGAGCAGTATTAAAAAGTAGCCCGGGTCCATTAATGACATCTGTATTGTAAGATCGACATTGACAAACACACTGGCCTGTACAGAAGCATCATGATATGTGTTTTTGCTGGCATGGATTTGTGACAACAGTTTCAGTCGAACTCAGAACTCACCGTTAACTAACTCACCACTGGCACGTCATGGTTAGCAACACATTTCCCTTCACGTTTTCACAATAACTTACTCCATTAGAATACGTGGAACTGTTTTCATTCGAGGTTTATATTCACTCCACTGTCAATGCTGATTTAACCACTGATGAACCACGGTACATATTCCGGTTACGACACGAAATAAATTATTTGCTAGCGTATACTGTAGATGTATCTTTGCAACCGTTTAAGTATATGCTGTCGACGTTATTTTGTGACAGTCTTGTGCAATGCTATACTTGTGTGTAATGTGCTTAGTAACCTTGTTTAATCCAGGGTTGTGGCTGTTATGTTTAGGAATCTATTATGGTTCATTAGGCCTACCTTAACGTGCAATATTTGAGCTTGTCCGCGCTGAGGGATTGTGTGTTGACACCCTCCAGCTCCTGCTTTAATTGCTCCTTAACCCGTCACGAGAGCACGTGCGGGGTGTGAACCACCATCCTAAACGTCTCACGGCAGTCGATGTCAGTCAGCCTAGTCAGCGTCCCACATAGCTCGGAGATGCATGAAAGTTTTCGTGCCAGAATTAAAATATAAAATTAAGTAGCCCACTTCATAAAGCTGCGGTTAATTACTTTCCAAATTAACAAGCGAGGTCGTAATAATCACTCGGTATCAACGTCCCACTCCATGTTATTTGAAGTACGATACGCGACGGCATGTGCGGTTAAATGCTAGAAGGGTGTCATGATAGAAGCTCCGTTGATCTTCCGTGAAATGGAAATTATGAATTTACTTGAGATCTGCATGGACTGCACACTCCCAACACACCGTTATAAGCCCCCTAAGCATGTAACCAAATCGCCTGTAACATTTTGCATTTGACTAAACAGAATGAATAAAAAGTGTTCTGCAACATTAAAAATAAAGTGCCGAGTTATGAGTTTAGAGGATAATGTCATACTGTCAAAGTCCCGTGTTGTGCGTTTGGGGGACACTGTCATTGGAGCAGCTTTTATCGTTGGATGTCTGAGGATCTTTGGCACTGGTGAGACTATTACGCAGAGAAAACCGTGTCTTTCTCTGGCTTGATCTTATCGTTTGGTCCCAGCGCACGTTCCCTAGCAGGGGGCGTTGGCGTAATATTCTTAAGTGGAAGTCTGAGAGAAATCAATTTCTCCAATTAGCTAAAAGTGCCATTGATTATGTTCCATGCAGAGGATGAACGTGCGCACCCTCCCCCATTGCACAGGTAACACGGCCTTCATTACTTCGAAATTCTTTTCGAGTCATTTAACGTTCCCTGTGCGGGATAACTGATTGGTCCATTGGTTTGCTCTAAGCGTCCAATGGAGACCTGTCTGTGTGTCATTTGCAGGTGAAAGAGACTCAGGAGGTGAAGGTGGCCTTTTCGGAACAGGTTGCCCGGTTGCAGAGTAAACACCAGCAGGAGAGCGAGCTGTTGGAGGACATCAGGTGTGACACTAATGCCCCAGTCTTGGACAGAGAAAGTACACCTGCTGGACTTATACATGCTCATAAACAGTAGGTCCTGTCTGGCCTAGTGACAGTGGTCAAAGTTGGTGAAGGTGTACTAAACCCAGTTTTAGAGATATCATCATTACCAAATTTCTTTGAGCATTTAGGTGATTTACTCATGTGTAGCTCAAGTAATCAGACACACACACACACACATACACGCATATACAGGTATGCTGTGTGTGTGTGTGTGTGTGTGTGTGTATATACTGCACAGTACAGTCCATAATTAGTTGGATGCTGAAACAATTTGTTGTTTTACATCTGTACTCCAGCACATTGAATTTGAAATTTTAGTTCTTGCATGACATGGCTCTTTTCCCCAAAATGCATATGTGAAACATCACCTGTGATATGTCTTTGTCAGTGTTACATTCAGCAAATTCTGATATACAATAGCTCACTTTAACCATCCCATTATTTAGACACTTCCCTTTGCTGGTCTACTGCTTTAATTAATTCAGCACATGTTAGCTTTCAAAACCGTGTGCTATAGATAACAGGCCCTGGATTTGTGGGTGATGCTCACGCTAATGTTCAGTGGCTAATGATCAGCTGCAGAATGCGTCAGCACAGCAGGTTCTAAGAAGACCTTGACTCAGATAGTAGCTTTCTTATTTTTGCCATCTACAACTCTAAATGGAAACAATCCTGAGAAACAGATAAAGCCACAATGATTGCATTCCTGCACACAGAGAAGCTCTTTAATTATTAATAAAATAGTCTTCTCAAAGTTTTCAAGCCTGCTGCTGGCCCTCTCTGCCCTGTCCTCTTCTGTCCTGCATTTACACTTTTCATTTACGTTTTTTAAAAATCAGCTTTTTAATATTTGTGGTTCTCGAGTGAATCCGGGCAGTAATTCTGGTGACTAGTGAAGTCGGCAAGCGGTGTCTTCACTTGGTTTGTCAACTCTGCTCTCCTGATTTCCTTGGGTCCTTTAAGTAGGTCATATTGATTTCACATAAAGCTCTGGTGAGCCTGGGATGAAGCAAGGCTACTGACATGGTCAATGGCAACAGCTGTTATTCTCGCAGGGCCAGTATTATTGAAATAAAGACTGCCTTAGGGGTCATTCACCTGAGTCATCATCTGTTCCTTTAGTTGATCATGCGAGCACCAGAGCCTCAATTCATGCCCTTTAAAACAAATATGCTGTAGCCTTCTAAGCCACGTAAATGTTATCTAACTGTGAGTACTAGACTACAGGAAAGTCAGAGAAGAAGGAAAAAAAACAACTGATACGTCGTCACTGTGAATTTTCTGATGAGTGTTTGTCAGAGGCTCACCAGCAGAGACACATCTATAGATCCGTATCAGGCCCTGCTATTTTTAACTTCCCAAATGACTTCAGCATTTTATTTGGTAGTTTAGCAAGTTATCTGCTGCCCTGTGCAAAAGGAAATTGGCACAGGTTCCCGTTCTCTCCTGGGCCATGGGGCCTTAGTGCAAGACATCATGACACTGCATGTGGTAAAATGGCGAGCAAGTGAATAATGAATGATTTATGACCCCCCCCCCCCCCCAGGCTTTTGGACATGCATTTGATCTGCCCCTCCGTGGCGCTTTGTCCAGGGACGTATGCTCTCAAGGTATACGGTGCCTAATGCCCAAGGCAAATTAAGTTCTCAGATGCAGAAGAGGTAATGGAAAACAACAACAGCATTCTGCATCCCAGTCTCTTGTGGTGAGACGGAGACTTAACAGTGAGAGTCCAGCAAAGGTGTCTTCCCCAATAAAAAAAAAAAAAACCTTATGGACGTCATTCCTGATTGCGGACATGATTCCTGTAGATATCATTTGACCTTTGATCCGATTTTGCCTTTGACGGATCCCTCTGCAGTTGTCCGTGTGCTGATTCTCGTTCTCATCTCCAAACCGCAGGTCGTACAGCAAACAGAGGGCAGCCATTGAAAAAGAGTACGGTCAGGTGAGAGTGTTTCCCCCTTTTGCTCGTGTTGAAAAGTGCCTGATGGAGGAGAAGAGAACGGTCCTTGTGTTGCTTGTTTGCTGCTTAGCAGTGCTATCCTCCTCTCACGCTTCTTCCGCTGCAAGAACCAAAAAACATTTTTGGTTAAATTTAGAATAGAAAATTTCATTTCTATTACTTTTGTTTTTGTTGCTAAATAAGACAAACATATTGCCAATGAGGTCAGACAGTTTGACTCATTTCTTGATTTGCTAGCGGGGTGAAAAAAATAAACCCAATGCTCCAGTGCAGTCATGGGGACACTGTACTTTCGGTGATGACATTTTTCGGATAAGATCTTAAAGCGAGACCCTGACTCACTGCGGTCAAGATCCCATGACACATGTCGTGAAGAGTAGGGGGTTCCCTGGTGTCCTAGCTGAATTCCCAATCTGGCTCTCTCAGTCTGCCACCTAATCATCCCCTGACTTAATTGGCAAAAAAACTATTCTTTCCCTCCCCACCTCAGCTGATGTGTGATGAATGTCTGGTGCAAAATGGCCTCTGTGCATCAGCTACGCATTGGTGGTGGCTGAGGCGAGTTCCCCCTCATCACTGCAAAAGAACTGCGCTTTGAGTTTCGAGGTAAGCGCTATATAAATGTAAGGAATTATTATTATTATTATTATTATTATTATTATTATTATTATTGATCAACCAATTAAAGCAGTTGATTACACAGTTACCTCACCCCAACCGGTTTCTTGGGTCTGACCTGGTTACTGCTATTAAGGGAAAACAAAACAAGACAAACAAGACTCTGCGGGTCTTCCAGGACCAGAACGTCCTCTCTGTTTGTCTCCATTGCTGCGTGCCCAGCTATTGATTCAGGAGAGTGCGGACGAGCACTTCTGCAGCACAAGGGTATCAGCTTTCGCTGCTTATCACATGCGCTTGCCCACGTGTCCTTCCGTAATGCATGGATGGAGAGCTTTACGCATGAGTGCGCTAACTGACTGCACAAACACTGTTTGCACAGAGTCAGTTTCGCGCGGCAGACGGTCCCATTGTGCGCGTGAGCATTGCTTTAAACGGCATTAATAATTAACACCTACAGATGACTGTCCAAACAGACCAGCGGGGTTTGAAGGGGAACAAAGGATTGACATTTTGTATACGGAGCAGGTGGGCTATTTGAAATGGCTGCACCTATCTGATGCAGCCAACTGCCTGAGGCTATAATCTATGACAAATGCCGGCTCTATTGTGCACTGTAATTAATAGTCACAGCACATACCTGTTTAAAGAGCCCATTAAAGCAGTTACTGCACTGCAGTCCCTCTGCTTTTGCGTGCTGAGCACACGCTGCTTTTAATGACCCACACTCTCTATCTCTCTTCCATCGGTATCCTGGGTTGAGTCGTCGGGTGCGTTCTGCAGTTGTTTACACACGGCAGCTGCAGCGCATTTGAGCGCTGCCTGCGTCGGGCTTCCGTCGAGCGATCAGCGCTCTTCTTTCTGCGACGGAAACCACGCGTTTGAAGGTCACAATTAAATTTGGGCCCTAAAAGAGGGGTGTGTGAGGGGCATCGGTGCACCTTTAATAATTTTTCCCCGTGTACGTTTTACTGTTTTCTGTTACGGTTGCGGGGGGTTAGGACCCAGATGCAGAGTGCAAAACTCAACACTCCAAAAGTATGGGAAAGGACCAAAGACTTTAATAACAAAAAGGGAACAAAGGGAACAAAAAGCCTCGCAGGGCAGTAATAGCAACACAAAGAAAACCCTTAAAAAACACGGGAAAACCAAAATACAAAAATCCAACAAAACGTAGAGAACAGGGCAGGCGAGGAACAGGCAAACAGGTTAACGGGCAACAGGCAGGAAACAAGCAACAAGCAAGAAACAAACCAGCAAACCCACAAAGAGCAAGGATCCAGCCCTGAGTCAAGGGGAAGGGAAACTTAAATAGACATGACACAGACGAGACACAGGAGGGCACAATGAACAATTAGGCCACAGAGAGGGAAGGGCAAACGAGACAGCCAACTAACAATAATTGGATAATGGAAAACAATAAAGCAATTAAACAGGACACAAAACGGAAGTGCCGCCATCTGGCGGCCCAACAAGGAAAGAACAGGGGGAACACACAGAACCATGACAGTACCCCCCCCCCAAGGGACGGCTCCTGACGTCCCAAGAGGCCGACCCTGGGAGGGGGTGAACAGGAGGGTGGGAACAGGAAACAGGAACAGGAACAGGACTCGGGACGGGGGGCTGGACTCGGGCAGGAACAGGGCTCGGGACAGGACTCAGGAACGGGCTCAGGAACGGGCTCAGGAACGGGAAACTCGGGGCTCAGGAACAGGACGGAATTCAGGACTGGAACAAGGCTCAGGAACGGAACAGGGCTCGGGACTGGACAGGAACTCGGACTCAGGGCTGGGGCAGAAACAGGACTCGACTCAGGACTGGGCTGGGGCAGAAACAGGACTCGACTCAGGACTGGGCTGGGGCAGAAACAGGACTCGACTCAGGACTGGGCTGGGGCAGAAACAGGACTCGACTCAGGACTGGGCTGGGGCAGAAACAGGACTCGACTCAGGACTGGACTGGGGCAGAAACAGGACTCGACTCAGGACTGGACTGGGGCAGAAACAGGACTCGAACTGGGAAGGGACTAGACAGAAACAGGACTCGAACTGGGAAGGGACTAGACAGAAACAAGACGAGACGAACACACCGGACTGGACTGGGACCGACAAGGAAAACAGACTGACACGGACACCGGAACAACACTGGGAGACTTACAAGGACAGACAAAGGGACAAGCAGGCAGGGAGGCACACAGCAAGACCTACAGACACACTGAGGGACAGGCAGACAGGGAAGGAAAGGGGTACACCCTGACATACAAGCTGACAAACAGGTAGACATGACAAAACACAGGCAGACTGACACACGGACAGACATGCAGACAGGCGGGAGAACAGATTGGCCGACGGGCTGACGGCCTGGGGGACAGACAAACAGGCCAACATACTGGCTGACACACAAACGGGCAAACAGGCAGACAGGCAGGCAGACAGACAACTAGACACGGGGGCAGGTGCACAGGCAGACACACGGTTGGGAACAAAGGGGCGAGGTCTCTGGGCACTGGGTTGGGGCAGCGACGGCTTGGGAACACTAGGGGGCGAGGCACGAACACTAGGGGGCGAGGCACGAACACTAGGGGGCGAGGCACGAACACTAGGGGGCGAGGCACGAACACTAGGGGGCGAGGCACGAACACTAGGGGGCGAGGCACGAACACTAGGGGGCAAAGGAACACCAAGGGGCGCAGGAGCACTGGGCAGCTTCGGAGGCCCCTCCGGGACTTGGGGCGGAGCAGGCGGCGAGGGCCCCTCCGGGACTTGGGGCGGAGCAGGCGGCGAGGGCCCCTCCGGGACTTGGGGCGGAGCAGGCGGCGAGGGCCCCTCCGGGACTTGGGGCGGAGCAGGCGGCGAGGGCCCCTCCGGGACTTGGGGCGGAGCAGGCGGCGATAGCATGATATTGTTTCCTCTTTGCTGCTGGGACCAGTTGTATGAAATGGCTTTCAATGAATTTTTGCTGCAAACTAGGTTCCCTACCCAGATCAATAATGTTGTTTATTACTACTACCACTGCTGTTACTATCAATCAATCAATCAATCAATCAATCAATCGAATTTTATTTGTATAGCGTATTTTATAGCAGTTGTCACAATACGCTTTACAGACAACCCTGGCCTAAACCCCCACAGGAGCAAGCCTAAGGAAACAGTGGCAAGGAAAAACTCCCTGTGGCAGATGGGCAGAAACCTTGGAAGGAACCAGGCTCAAGGGGGAAGCCCATCCTCCTCTGGTTGGCTCAGGGTGCCGACTGGTGACCAGCGTGTCAGCCAGTTTTATAAGATATGTGATGTGGCTCAGAAGATGGGTGGGGCCGGGTGGCGGTGATAGGGAACAGCAAGTGGCGACAGATGTGGGCAGGGTGGAGGCAATGACGAAGGGGGGGCTGGACCGCAGAGGTGGGGGAGACCAGACGACTCTCGAAGCACTCTCAAGGGTTGGGGCAGGAGCCCCGCCGGCAGTGTGGGGAAGAGGGTAGAAAGGCAATTAGGGAATTTGCAATATAGCAGACAGTGAGTAAGGTGGCAGTGGTATGTATTGGGGGGACCCCGCCAGGAGTAGAATATGGCTGCATATCTACTAGGACAGGGATGGAGAACCCATGCAGTCATGAGGGGTAGACAGCCATACCCGCCTATCAAGAGCCAGCCCATGTAAAGTCGGGTCACAGCTGATTGACAGGTGACAGTAAGGAAAGGATTGCCACCTACAAAGCTCTATGACTACAGGCTTCTCGCACCCTGTCTCCAGACTACAACTGATTGTAAGCCTGAGCATAGAGGTGCGTTTTTAATCTAGATTTAAATATTGAGACTGTGTCTGACTCCTTTATAAATTTTGGAAGCTGGTTCCACAGTAGTGGGGCCCTGTAGGAGAAAGCCCTACCACCTTTTAGGTTTTTGGAAATTCTTGGGACTACCAAGTAGCCTGCGTCTTGGGATTGGAGTGACCTTGTGAGCTTATAAGGTAAGAGCAGGTTAGATATGTACACAGGTGCACGTCCATGCAGAGCTTTAAAAGTCAGGAGCAAAACCTTGAAGTCTATCCTATGCTTAATGGGTAGCCAGTGAAGCAACGCTACTATCTCCCAACAAGTCTATGCTCCTTGTGAAAAGTTCACTGGCATGAACTTTGGAACTGGCTTGCCGTTGCCATAGTGAATCCAAAGAGTCATGATGTCATGTCCCCGGTGCTGTAGGGGAATGTGTATCTAAGATGGTTTCTTTTGCATTTGCATTGTGGTTCTCTGGCACAGGAAGTGAGGGCTAGACCGATTTGATCCAACAACATGGCGCCTGTGTTTTCTGCGTAAGAAACCACAAACAGTTTCACGCCTTTTTTCAGTTAAAAGAAACAGGATTCTTCAGTTTGAGTTACATGTTTTGTCTTCCATTATACAGTAACTGGACAAATACTGGGCTTCTGGCTGAATGGAAGCAAATTCCTGCAGCAATGCTCCAACATCTAGTATAAAGCCATAGCAGCATAGAGGTTGTCATAGCAGCAAAAGGTGGACCAACTCCGTATTTAGCTTGGCATAAATTAGGTCAGAATAGTGTTCACTGTGTGAACTGAACTATGTTCTTGGCTAGAAATAGCTGTACGAAATGAGTATCGTACCTTATTGAACCTGTGGTTTGTAGTTGTCCATGACCATGAAATGCATTTTTGTACGTCGTTTTGGATAAAAGCGTCCGCTGAATAATTGTAATGTAGTGCCCATAAATTTGGATGAGATGTTGGATGTCGGGTGTCCACATACTTTTGGCCATGTAGTGTATGTGAAAAGAATTCCTTAAATTAGCTTAAGACAAACTGTATGTAGCCTATATGCAGATTATATATTTACGCATACACACATGCACAGCATTCATTGTTTAGACACACAATTGTGTACAGACAGTTAAATGTTTCAGTGCTAATGAACGTGTCCATTCATTAAAGTTAAATGTGGTTCGTAAATAATCTTTAGCGGTTCACTGTACTCTCCTGCAGCTTCATCCTTCTTGTTTAACATAACGGTCTCCGCTGTGCCTGTTAAACCAGCGGTGATTAACAATCATGTGTCTACATGGCCCCCCCACCCCCGCAGCTGTTTCTTGTCTGCGGTCCGCCGGCTTGTATTTCATTGATGCCGTCTAGAGATACGCAGCCCCGGCCACACCGAGCCGGCGGGTGTTGAGGAATGTAGCAGGGAGGCGCCAAGCAAGGAGAGTGCCGGGTACCACAAACAGGGCTCGGCGCTTGCGAGAACTGAGTTCGCATTGTGTTGTCCGTGGGTGTTGCTCTCGCGCTGTCCCGCTAATATTTCCGCCGTCGGTGCGAAGGACACGCAGCGCGCCGGCCCCCCGGAGTTCATCGTCGGTCGCGAAGCTGAGAGCCGTAGAATCGGCACAGGAAGCCGGGTCTAGTTGTTTTCGCTGGTTTGCTGAGGAGACGGCACATACATACCACTCTGGGTGACGCAGGTGTACGAACATTGTAAAGAGGATAACATACCATTTTCCTGACATGTCGTTTCGTATGTATTTGTGGGCGCTGCAATACATTTCTATAAGTAGCCTAGAGATTCTCAGTCAGAATATCTGCTTTAAAAAACAATGAAATTTCTCTAGAAATATTACAGTTCCCCTTTTATATATTTTCTACTTGCAAGTTCTGTGCAAGCAAGCATATTTTGGACAATTTCACATGTGTATAGAGACATGCTCTCTCTCTCTCAGCAAAACAAACTTGTGTGATTGTTTGTCTAACCCATATGTCCATATGTGTCCACTGGTAAGAGCACCAAGATAGCACAATGTGCCAGTGTTAGAGTTAAAAGGTAGTATGGGTGGATTAAAAGACAAATAAATAATTCCAGAGCAAACTTGCAGAGCACACACCCAATTATGCTGGCCAACCTGTGCTAATCCCAATGGGTACATTACAGGCCGCAAAACTACCAAACCAGGAAGGGGGAGAAAAAACAACATGATTCCTGTAAGAATAAATAAGAATAAATAAGCAAATCCACAAGACCTTAAGCATGTTTGCCCTACTGTTGTCTCTAAAATAGGGCCTTTTGTGTTTTTTTAAATCAAGGAGCTTGAAGTATCATGTACCCAGTCCCATTCGAGCCAGGCTGCTACTGCCTGCTTCCTACTGCTGCTACCACAGTAACAGCTCAGACCGAAGGCTTTGCTTGTGCTGGCTTTCTGGCGATTATGCTGTTTTTTCTCTCTCTTTTGCTCTGTTTCTTGCTCTATTTCTGCTACTCTGTAAACCATTCTTTTCACAGTTTTCTGTTAAAAGTGCTATACAAATGAAATTAACTTGATTTCATGTAATTTCTGTTGTGCACTCTAGCCTTGTTGGATTTCAGATGTAAAAAGTTCTGTCTTCCTGTTTTCTAGGCACTACAGAGGCTGGCTCAGCAGTTTCAGAAGAAAGACTGGCACAAGGGGAAAGGAGATGTTTTGAATTCTGGGTAATTTCATAAGAGTGTTATTATCACTTTTTTGGGGAAATTAGCTTTCCTGTCGTTTTTTTTTTTTTTTTTTTTGCTGTATTGGAAAAAGCCAGTTTTTATTTTGTTGTTGTAAATCCCCTGACTTGCGCACCAAACGCTTTGCGCAAAGAAACAACAATTCTCCGCAAACTCACAAGTTGAAGAACCCTCAAGGTTGAAATTATGAATCATTTATGAACCACCTTTGAAGGTGGGTTTTCTGTACCGGTTTTCCTTCTATAGGATTTATCGTAAGGTTAAGGGGCGAATGCTCTGTGTAAGTGGCTTCCTTAAAGAAGAGATATTAACAATACATGGCAGCCTTGTAGTATGATTGTTAAGGAGCTTGCCTTGTAACTGAAAGGTTGCATGCTTGATTCACAGGTAGGACACTGCTGCTGTACCCCTGCGCAAGGTACTTAACCTGCATTGCTTCAGATTCAGAATAGCTGTCCGGCTGTATAAAGTTGCTCTGGATAAGGGTGTCTGCCAAATTCCCTTAATGTAATACGTAAATGACACGACTGACCTGTACTAAGTGAAATTAAGATGCTCAGTTTATTATTATGCCTTGCACGCCATTGCCAGACAGTCGCCCAGCAAACAAATCGATCAATAGTAGAGTTGTGCTCAGCATGGGATTCAGTAGTGCATTTTTACTGTTGAGGTCTTTTTCATGCAGCAACGCACGTGTTATTAATAAACCCGCGATATGAATAATGTGCACTTTCGTCATACAGTGATAAATAGAATCTTGGTTTCACCTAATGCGTCATTGTTTGTTTTATGCCACTGTGTCATTTATATGAGTAACCTAAATCTCTACTATTTTGATTGTGCTTAACACAGTGACAACATGAGCTATCACCCAAATGCGTATAAATAAGTATAGGTGCCCTGTTTACACCTTTCATCTCTCCCACCTGCATCCTCCACTGGGGATTTATGGAATATTTCCTTAATTTTTGATGTATAGAACCAGTACTGCAATTTAAGTATCTTATCACTCACCACTGGCTGTCTTATATAACCAGTGGCATAATGAATCATGTTCAATCTTGTTTTCACAGGTTTTTTTTTTTTTTTTTTACAAAAAGGGAACCTTTTGAAGGAACAGGTTTTGGAGCAGGCCCGTGAATTTGCATACGCACACATGCACACTTGTGCACATATGCATGAACATCCAGGCTCCCCCCTATAACCGGGTTCCTCTCGAGATTTATTCCCATTGGGGAGTTTTTTCTCGCTGCCAATTGAGGCTTTTCTCCCCACTGGGAGTTTGTTACCTTATGACCTTGCTATTTGGGGGTTCAGGCCTGGTGTTTTCTCTGTTTGCTCTGTCTCTTGCCTTGCTACTCTGTAAAGTGTCCTTGTGACAGTTCTCTGTAAAAAACGCTATACGGATAAAATTGAATTGAATGAAATCCAGGCACAGTTTACATATTTTTTTGTGTGAATGTCTTCACCGTCTACACCCGCTGTGGCCCGCAGTAGCCCGTGCTGACGGTCTTTCCCCCCTCCCCGTGTGTGTGTGTGTGTGTGTGTGTGTGCGCGCGCGCAGGAGCGTGTTTGCCGTCTGGCGGTCCCTGGTCGAGGCCACGGCGCACGGCGGCGCCTCCCGTCTCGGCGCGGCGGAGGGCTACCGCTCGCTCACCGCCGAGGCCCTGAAGAGCCTGCGGACCGCCAGCGAGCAGCGGGCCAAGAGGGTGAGTCCCGGGGCGGCGGGGCGGCGGGGCGGTCGGGCGAGGGGGCGATGGGGCGGGGGGGCGAGGGGGTAGGGGGGCGATGGGGCAATGGGGCGGCGGGGTGGCGGGGCGCTGGGGGCGGAGGCAGCTGCGATGGACAGGGACGGTCTCCTGGCGACCGCCTGCTACTGTCACGCGCTCACTCTAATGCCATGGCAACACCATCCGTGGCATGAGGCCAGCGTGACTTTCGACAGAAGTATTAAACTATCGTGCGGAAATGTGCACTCATATGTAGCATGTTTTTTTGCCTATGTGGAAAATATAATGATAAATATATTTCACAGAAGTAATATATTATTATATCCTAAAGTGGCAGTAATTGAGTATATTTTCCAATCTATTATGAAGTGGTGCATATATATATATATATATATATATATATATATATATATATATATATATATATATATATATATATATATAATGTATTTCTTTCAGTTTATTTGTTGCGTAAGGTATGTTACACAGATTGATAATGTCTGTGAGGATTAAAGTTGAGGTGGGGCACTGTTAAGGTAACTCAGAAGTACAGTAATACCAGGGAAATGATCCTTACTGTCTTGAGGAACTGCTGTGTGCAGGTCACTGTTCTGTGGTTCTCAGCCTTATTGCCTGATTGTTAGCTCTTGTTTCTGCAAGACCAGAAAAACTAATCTGATTCACACATCCTCAATTATCCCATGCACTTCCCTCCTCTGCTTTCATTCTTCTGTGTCATATATAGAGAGAAATATATATGTGCAGTTCGAGTTGGCATTATGTGCAGTGTGCTGTTTCCTCAGTGCAATGTGCTACTGGAGTTGGAGTGTAGCACAGTGGGTAAGGAACTGGGCTTGTAACCGAAAGGTCGCAGGTTCGATTCCCGGGTAAGGACACTGCCGTTGTACCCTTGAGCAAGGTACTTAACCGAAATTGCTTCAGTATATATCCAGCTGTATAAATGGATACAATGTAAAAATGCTATGTAAAAGTTGTGTGAGTTGCTCTGGATAAGAGCGTCTGCTAAATGCCTGTAATGTAATGTAAATGTAATGCTATGTCCTTGCTACAGTACGCCATTCCTTGTGTGCAGTGTGCTGTATCCACAGTGCTGTATCCTCAGTGCAGTGTGCTGTATCCACAATGCAGTGTGTACTGTATCCTCAGTGCAGTGTGCTGTATTTTCAGTGCAGTGTTTGCCTTATTTTCAGTGCAGTGTGCTGTATCCTCAGTGCAGTGTGCTGTATTCTCAGTGTAGTGTGCTGTATTCTCAGTGCAGTGTGCTGTATCCTCAGTGCAGTGTGCTGTATTCTCAGTGTAGTGTGCTGTATTCTCAGTGTAGTGTGCTGTATCCTCAGTGTAGTGTGCTGTATCCTCAGTGCAGTGTGCTGTATCCTCAGTGCAGTGTGCTGTATTCTCAGTGTAGTGTGCTGTATTCTCAGTGCAGTGTGCTGTATCCTCAGTGCAGTGTGCTGTATTCTCAGTGTAGTGTGCTGTATCCTCAGTGCAGTGTGTGCTGTATCCTCAGTGCTGTATTCTCAGTGCAGTGTGCTGTATCCTCAGTGCAGTGTGCTGTATTCTCAGTGTAGTGTGCTGTATTCTCAGTGTAGTGTGCTGTATTCTCAGTGCAGTGTGCTGTATCCACAATGCAGTGTGCTGTATCCTCAGTGATGCTGTTTTCCGGTGTGCTGTATGTTTGCGGTGTGCCATTCAGGGTCTGGAGCGGCTGCAGCGGGTGCAAGGTGAGCTGGTGGACGCGGTGCGGGAGCTCAACAAAGTGAAGAAGAAGTACTGCCAGCTGGGCCACATTGCCAGTGTTGCCCGGGAGAAAGCCTCCGATTCCCAGGCAAGGTGAGCCCGCCCGTATTCTGGGTAAAGATTGGCCAGGGCCCAGCTCAAAGGCAGTGAACTGAGATGCCCGTGGAGGATCCCATTGTAATGGATCCAGAGGGAGAGAGAAAGGGAAACTTAACCCCGCATTTATCATGCATTTCTCACGTCAGTGGTACCTGCAGGCTTGCTCTCCTGGGGGAGGTGCCAGGGGCTGGTCTTGAATTACAGGTATTGGGTATAGACTGGGTGGCCCTTCCTGGTATGGCACTGTTCTAGTGTACGGATAGGCCCCACAGATGTGTCGGGCATCAGTTTTCAACCATGCCAGTGCCGAGTGTGGCTGGTAGTTTGGCGCATAAGTGACGCATAATTGGCGGTAGCATGGCTCAGGGTTAGGGAGTTTTTAGTCGACCAGGATCAGTCCCTTTGCTCGCAGGGCGACCCCTGCTGATTGATTGGGTGGTCGCGGTCTGCATCCTAAATCTACATACAAAGTGTCTTCTGGTACTGATGCCTGTGCGAGCTTGCCTAGTGGGTCGCGGTGTGAAAAGAAGCAGCTGATGTCAGTGCGTACTTGTCTACGCCCTCCCGCTATGGAAATCGCAGCGTCACCGCAGTTGTGCGCAGTTGGGAATTCGAAACCGGGGAGAGAATGTTATGATAAAAGGAATTTGCATGTACTGAACCTCGGAGGAATGTTCCCACCTTCCCATCTTAACCATCATTTGGATTTTCTTCAGCAGCAGCAGCACTTCAAGACAAAAAAAAAAAAGAAAAAAATCACCCAACAGGCATCTTGACTGAGAGTTTGTGGTGCGGAGTGGACGTGTATCAGCGCGTTTACGTGCACCGATCTCCCCACCGAACTGAAGCTGAAGGGGGAAGAGATGATGTTTACGCTCAGCGTGCACTTCTTGGTAAATGGTAAACGGACTGCATTTATGTAGCGCTTTTATCCAAAGCGCTTTACAATCGATGCCTCTCATTCGCCGGGGTTAGGTGTCTTGCTCAAGGACACTTCGACACGCCCAGGGCGGGGTTTGAGCCGGCAACCCTCCGACTGCCAGACAGTCGGTCTTACCTCCTGAGCTATGTCGCCCCTACTTCTTCCATCCTTGAAGCATCATTCCAGAATGAGTGACATTCCTGACGCACGATGTGAATGATTCCTTAACATTCCCCCATGGTGTGTTCACAGGTCCAAAAAGAGCGACCATGGAATTTTCCACTTCAGAACAGGCTTACACAAGGTGACTGCAAAGGTAGGCCTTTCGACTGGAGGCAAGTCTGTACAGGTCCCAGTGTGCATGTCTTGTCCTCTAAATAAATGTGCAGCGAGTTTACTTGATGACTAAGGAGCGACTGAGGCATATATCCATTGTCATATATACATTATATATTACCCTAAGCCTTTTCATGGATCAATACAGGTGCATTTCCTCTCCTTTACACTTTCCTCTCAAGTACTCAAGTACTTTGGGTGTTCTTGGATCAATCCTTGGGTTAAAACGTTATAGACGTAGACATTAGCCCTGTGTAAGTCGTGGGCTTAAGTCATGGGTTGATAAAACAACCCTGTATGGTAGCTGGATAAGAATCAACAGTGTGATCAAAATTGAGACTATTAGCATATTCTTAGCAAGTAACACCAGTGTGAGTGTGAGGCACCAGAATGAAAGCCTTCGTGGAACTTGTTGTTTTTGTCTGTTATGTATGTGTGTGATTTATTCTAGCTACTGGGGTGGAAAAGCCTGTGAGTTAACAGAACTGTGGTTTCGGTCTTGTACTGAAAGTGCTCCTCGTACTGGGCTTGTGAGTCTGTAATGAGTCGTACTGAGCTTGGATTGACTTCCTGTGTATTGTCTGCAGAGTGGTAGGCTCGGAAAAATTAATGACATCAGCCAAAATGACATTGTTTTATGCCAAGATAATAGATTTTTGAGCTATGCCTTTGTCCGATAATTAAGTGTGTTACATTACTGACAAGGTCAACGTCATGTCTTCTAAGTGCAACCTCTGACTGGGTGGAAGTCACTGGAACATTCTGTTCCTTCCCGGCATTCTTAACCCTTTAAGGTGTGAGGTCACAAATATGTGATTAGAATGTTCTTAAGTGAACATTCTAATGCCGATGTAACAGTCAATTTCAGGCGATGGAAAGCAGTATCGTTCTAGAACATTCACTTAGAATTTTGAAAAAACATTCCCAAAAAAAAAAACCTGCTCTTCAAAGGGTTAATATCAGCTGCCCCCACCCCGCCCCTGTCTTGCACAGCTGAACGCCCGGCTCGGAGAGTGCGACCTGCGGCTCATGGAGGTGCGTAATGAGTACTTGCTGATGCTGGCGGCCACCAACTCTCACCACCAGCACTACCTCTGCACCGAGCTGCCCGCCATCATGAAGGTGTGTGTGATCGCATGTGACCTCTCCCCCGCTTTGCTGACACTGTAACTGAAACCAAAATAGCGCTTGCTATTGGGATATAATTGCTATCAGCAAAACAACAAAAACACTCAGAATGGACTGCAGTCAAAATAACATTCCCTCCAAATTCTGTTTAGCGTACCTTTTTTTTTTGTAGTGGTTTCCAGTGGTTTCCTGATACAATCTTCAAGCGTATACCCAACTCAAAAGCACCAAGATTGCTAATCGGTGGAAAAACTGAGGCACTAAAAACCTGCCTCTTGTTTCTGGGTATTCTCTGAAATAGTCTAATATTGTAGCTGGAAGAAGTTTCTATAGGATTCCCCCTCAATTCAGAAAGTTACAGAAGACTAAAGAGGGGTTTCATTATGTCTCGCGCGCAAATTTCAGTGCGTCATTAAAGTTGTTCTTCCCTGCAAAAAAAAACCGAAATCCAGCAAGATTTAATCAAAATCTATGTGGTGCGCTGAAGCACTGCAACTGCTGCCCTTTCGAGAGGAAAGTTCAGTTCCAGCGTAGGTGGGGAAGGGCGTTTTGGGTCTGCCCGTTGACTGGAGTTCACATCGGGCCTGAAAATTCAAGCCCGGCCCGACCCGACCCGACCTGGCCAGAGTGAGTTGAAGCCCGAGCTCGGCCAGGCCCGAGATCACATGCTTGGTACTGAGCCCGATCTCGACCCGCAGAGAGAGAGGGAGAGAGAGAGAGAGTGAGGGAGCGAGAGAGAGAGAGAGAGAGAGAGGGAGAGAGAGAGAGAGAGAGAGAGAGAGAGGGAGCGAGAGAGAGGGAGAGAGAGAGATGTAAAAAGGCACGTTGAATACACGCGCACACAGACTCCTGCCCAGAAAATGACCTGCCCACTGACTTTGAGAACCCTGCCGCTGAGGTAAACAAAGTTCTTTTGAGCCATTAGTGCTAAATGTGCCGGAAATTTGCTGGGAATGGTGAAACATAAGCTGGAAGCAAGGAGGCTGCCAGACCCCTGTAAACACAGTACTTTTGTTTTATTTTGAAGGGGCGCCATGTTAGTTCCACATATATTATATGGCCAAAAGTATCTGGATGCCCCTTAGTTTGGGCATATTTCTCATGGTTTGGCCCCTAGTTCCAGTGAAGGCGATTCTTAATGCAATGACATTCTAGACTATTCTGTGCCTGCAACTTTGTGACAACAGTTTGGGCAAGGCCCTTTCCTGCTTCAGCATGACAGTGCCCCCGGGCACACAGTGGGATCCATGGCAGTTGTTGTAGCGGTAAAGGATGGACCAACTCCATATTAATGCCCATAATTTTGGATGGACAAATTGAATGTCAGGTGTCCACAGACTTTTGGCCACGTGTGGTGCATTAGTGTGCGTGCTTTAACCCCTCGTCCCCATCCTTGAACGCAGACCATGGACGGGGACCTTTACGACCAGGTGCGGGAGCAGCTGACCCTCCTGTGTCACACGGAGATTGGCGCTAGCCAGTCGACGCAGAGCGAGCTCGCCAGGATCTGCGAAGACTGCGGCCAGGTGAGGCCACCATCGGGTGCCGTCTTGAACGTCCTGCCAGCGAGGAGAGAAAGCCTTTTAAGCACCAAATTTTTTTATTACGACACCCACACGGACACCCTCGAAGCCGCGACGTTCCTCACCAGCGTACGGCGGCCTGGTGTTTGTGTGGAGGGGTCAGTGCTTGCGGTGTTTGTGTGGGGGGGTCAGTGCTTGCGGTGTTTGTCTGGAGGGGTCAGTGCTTTCGCTGTTTGTGTGGACGGGGTCAGTGCTTTCGCTGTTTGTGTGGAGGGGGTCAGTGCTTTCGCTGTTTATGTGGAGGGGTCAGTGCTTGCGGTGTTTGTGTGGAGGGGTCAGTGCTTTTGCTGTTTGTGTGGAGGGGGTCAGTGCTTTCGCTGTTTGTGTGGAGGGGTCAGTGCTTGCGGTGTTTGTCTGGAGGGGTCAGTGCTTGCGGTGTTTGTCTGGAGGGGTCAGTGCTTGCGGTGTTTGTGTGGACGGGGTCAGTGCTTGTGGTGTTTGTGTGGAGGGGTCAGTGCTTGCGGTGTTTGTGTGGACGGGGTCAGTGCTTGTGGTGTTTGTGTGGAGGGGGTCAGTGCTTGTGGTGTTTGTGTGGAGGGGTCAGTGCTTGTGGTGTTTGTGTGGAGGGGTCAGTGCTTGCGGTGTTTGTCTGGAGGGGTCAGTGCTTGCGGTGTTTGTGTGGACGGGGTCAGTGCTTGTGGTGTTTGTGTGGAGGGGTCAGTGCTTGCGGTGTTTGTGTGGAGGGGTCAGTGCTTGTGGTGTTTGTGTGGAGGGGTCAGTGCTTTCGCTGTTTGTGCGAACGGGGTCAGTGCTTGCGGTGTTTGTGTGGAGGGGTCAGTGCTTGTGGTGTTTGTGTGGAGGGGTCAGTGCTTTCGCTGTTTGTGCGAACGGGGTCAGTGGCTTCTTCGTCTTTCCCACGACAGATAACCAGGGAACAGGACCTCGTGCTCTTCCTCCAGGAATCCACAGCCTTCACGCGGACGTCGGAGTTCCACTTCCAGAAGGTTCCCAGCGACACGGTACGACTCGTAGAAATTTGAGGGGGGGGCGGGCATATTTGCAAAAACTTGATTTTACCCATCCTAGATATACCACAGATTATGCCAGTGAGAAAAACTGTATCGCAGAGGTGTTACGCTGCGGTGGACGTTCAGGACGGATGTTTACGCGTCTGAATGTGAAAGCGTTGCTTGGTTTTGAATTTATTGAGGTTGTCACCCCTCTCCATTTTCACAGGATGGGTGGCGGGTCTTAGAGATGTGTGTTATTGATCAGATGTATTGAACCACTGCCATGAACACACAAACATCAGAAGGATTAAGCCTCCGCTTTTAGCTGTAATATGAAACCGTAAACATCCATTTGATTGGAGCGCTCTTTCGCTGTGTTTTCACCAGGGTCAGAGTTCCCTCCGTTTTAAAAGAACCACCCTAATACAGCATTGATTCTTTCTTTTTCTTGGCACCATGTCCTGCTTCATGAACAATTCAGGCACCATCTCTTGTTGCATACCCACACCCTGAAACTCGATATACACCTTCATTGAACAAAATAAAATTTAATGTAAAATTTAACCTGATGAAGGTCCGGACGGGATCGAAACCTTGTTGTTGTCTCTGAATGAAGGTGCATATTGAGTTTCAGTGTGCGGGCTTTACTGAATTGTTCATGGTGCTTTCCTGGCCCAGCACCTGGTTTGATGTGTGTGTATATTCATCATCATCACCATGTCCTGCTATGACATCTACGCTGCGCTCGTGACACTGAATTTGCTTGATGACACAAGATTGCAGAACCATGAGAGCTCTGTGTGTGCAAGGGCAGGGTTTTGATCCAACGACCCCCATCCCCTACCGTTTGAGTGCGGCACCTTCGCAGGCCCCCCCTGTTGTAAACCCAGGTGCTGGGCCATGAGTGGGGAGGGGGGGGGGGGGCGGGCTGTACCTGCTTCCCAACTTCAGCAGTCTCCTGTGCCCCAGGTGTCCGGCCTGCAGCACAGCAGGAGCAGCCCAGAGGGGGAGAGCTGCCTGGACAAGGAGGCGCGCAAGTGGGCCACCAAGGCCGCCAAAGACTACAAAATCGTCAGCCACGGGGAGAGGGTGAGCGGAGGGCGAGCGGAGGGAGGGGGAGCGGCACCTCCTCAGATCACAGCTGTGGAGAGAGTGTTTTTGGGAAGGTGCGGGACATGCCCTGTCTGTGACCCCCCCCCCCCCCCCCCACCCCCAGGCCCTGCACACGCTGGAGAGGAGGCGGAAGCTGCTGACGGAGGATACAGGATCGGGCGTGGAGCTGAAGATGGAGGAAGTGAAGGAGAGCATCAGGAAGGCGCAGGTTAGGGGCCTGTCCAGCAGGGGGCAGCGTGGCGGCTGTGTCATTGCGCTCCGCTCACAGTTCTCATACGAGGACGCAGGCGTCAAACTCTCTGGAGGGGGCGGCATCTTCTGCTGGTTCTCAGGGTGTTCTCAGCACCCTGATTGGCTAATGAATCCACACACGCCTTGTTCTCAAGACCTTAACTGGCAGCTGACTGAAAGGAAAGCACAAAAACCCGCAGACTCTGCGGCCCCCTTTGGGATTCAGCTTGACACCCCTGTACTGGGAAATCCGTGACTATCGGGGAAATGGAGTAGGCCCTCTTAGCCCGGCATTTGCAAAATCACTGGCCTGACTCAAAGGCAGCGTGGGCAGGAGTGAAAGGTGGTTGTTGAGTAAACATGGAAAGTGTACAGAGGATACATTTCGTGTGTGTGTGTGTGTGTGTGTGTGTGTGTGTGTCCCACCCCCGTGTAATGCGCTTCCCTCGTCTTTCCGTTGTCTCCGCGCACAGGTTGTTTTCTGTGGAGCGCGCTGAGTCATTACGCAGGGCCCCCCCTCCGCGCGCAGGCACATTCAGACGCAGCTCCCGCTATGAGTCACGGTAGCTTACTGCGTCAGCCGCCGCCGCCACCGCCCAGCTGGGCTGCTCCAGATTGCCGTAGATAAAGGAATGAGCCTTTTTTTTTTGTTTATCTACATTGTGCTTCAGAGAATCGCGCTGCTCTTGTCTGCCGCATCTTCGTCTGTTTTGCCGCCTGCACTTTCGATATTTTTCCTGAGGGCTGTGTCAGACTCATTAAGTGACTCAAGCAGCTGCTTAGAGCCCCATAATGCTGCTTATAATGTTGGGTTTGGGGGGGACCCCCCAGATCTATTCCTGCTTACGCAATAAAACGTCCGGTGTTAATTCAACTCTTACAGGCTACATATGAGTGGGATAGGGTGTGTATGTACTGCGTAGGAGCTGCTTTAACACTGAACGTTGTACTGTGAGGGGCCGCTCGAATGCTAGGGCAGGTACTGCTTAGTAACATTTCCTCATGTGGGGTGCAAGGTCACACTGGTAAGTGAGGGGTCAAGGGTCAGAGGTGAGGGGGTCAGGGTTCAGGGGTCAAAGGTGAGATGTGAGGGTTCAGGGGTCGAAGGTAAGGGGTCAGAGGTACTGGGTGAGAGGTCATTGTGTCGTCTGGCAGTGACGCAGGCGCGTGCCTCCCGCGCAGGTGAGCCGGGTGAAGGCGGAGTCTCGGCTGGCGCTGCTGGCCTCGGCCGGGGTGGACGTGGACCCCTGGGTGTCCAGCGCCATGGGCCAGGCCGACGAGGAGCTGGAGCGGGAGAGGAGGCTCAGCGAAGCCCGGCTCTCCAACGGAGACGTCTCCTCTCTGGTCAGTCTGTCCCAGCATCCCCTGGGGTGCTATCTGGTCATTCTGTCCCAGAATCCCCTGGGGTGGTTTAATCTCTCCCAGAATCCCCTGGGTTGGTGTAGTCTCTCCCAGCATCCCCTGGGGCGGTTTACAATTTATATCTTAACAGTGTTTTCCTTGTATGTATGTATATATATATATATATTTTTAGTGATCAACATTTTTTATTAGAACACATGTTTAAGGACACACTCTCCAATTCTTTGGTACAACACGACTAACACTAAAGCCTGAGGTAAATCCTATAGGAAGCTCATATAAAAGAGGATGAAAATGAGTAAAAAAGAAAAAAGACATTTTTAACCTTATATGTATTTGTCATGTACAAATGCGGGGGAGGGAGTAAGGTGAATGTATTTGACCAAACAGACTTGAATATTAATATCCCCACGGTGCTCCCATTTTTTGTGTTTTTCAGACGAGCATGGCACGATTGATGAGTTTTAAAAAGCAGGGAATTGACCATTTTTGTTTAAAAAAAGTTTTTGTTTTCTTCTCTTAGGAGGATGAGTTTGAACTTAATGACTTTGAGGATTTTGATGAAAATGGTGACATCTTCACAGAGTCAACATCTGGCCCTGGTGTATGTGGATACCCTATGCCTTGCAGGGTCCTCTACAGCTACCAGGTGAGGTTGTGTACCCTACACAGTGCCCCCTACTGGACTTACAAGGTAGTGTCACAAATGTGACTGATTAAGTCCTTGTCGGGGCCCCTGAAAGAACTTATGTTTTCATTTGGGCTTGTTCCTACAGGGTTGCCAGGCAGATGAGCTGTCAATCACAGAAGGGGAGGAGCTTCAGGTTATTGAGGATGGTGACATGGAGGACTGGCTAAAGGTGTGTTTTGTAGAGAAGCGTTTCCCGACCCTTTTCCTTCTGCAGCACTCTTTCCAAATTCTACGTGCTGACGTTGATGCGTCATCAGTAGGCCTAAATGTTCTTTCGGCTTTTTAATTACACAATGTGCATTGTAATGACGTTTATTTTGGCTTTTGTAAATGGGATTTGTTCATTTGAACTTTTACATTTTTTCTAAAAGGATTTTTTACACGGCACAGCTGTCCTGGCGTCTCATCGGTTAAGAAACATTGTTTTATTTTTAGAATATTGCGTTCACTGATCTAGGCAGTGCCTTTCGCTGTCTGAAACCAATCTCACCTCTACTCCATGAACCTGTAAAAGTGTAAGACTTGTGGTCAGCCCACTTCCTGTTTGCATGTGAGATGCAGTCCAAAGTAAACAGTTCCTCTTTACTTGTTTGGGGGAAGCTCATTGCTAAAACCTCCTGCCAGCGTTTTTTGTGTCTTGCGAGTTGCGAGTCACGTTCTTGGTCGTCTGCAGGCACGCAACGCCGCCGGACAGGTAGGATACGTGCCAGAGAGGTACCTGCAGTTTCTCAGGCCGCCAGCAGAGGGCTCTGCTGCGCACGCGGTCGGTGGGAGCCCTCGACTGGACTCGTCACTCATCAGCTCCGAGTCGTCGCCCGGGAGCTCCACCAGGGGGCAGCAGCGCGCTTCTCACACTGTGGGTCAGTTCTCTGCCTCTGTCACCATTTCCTCTTTTAGCCGCGGCAGTCAGAGATGCTAGGGCTAGATTGGTGTAATGGCGTGGGCAGATGTGCTTGTGTTTAGTAAATCCACCGGATCTTATCTAATGAGAGACGGGCAAAGGCAAAGGAGCAGAGGTACATCTGTACATTCCCAGAGCTGTTCAGAGACAGGATGAAATGATATTCTTTGAATTTTTTCCACATCTGAGACATCGTTCTAATGATGATTTGATTATACATGTGTGTATTATTCATGGGATATTCTTGACCTGGTGTCAGTTACTATGACAGGGTTTATTTATTTTTGACAGTCACGCAGGCATTAAAGTTATCTGGTACTTTGTCATAGTGAGCCCAGACATAATCGCCTGGTCATTTTATCTGGAAATGAGATGATATGTCATCTCTCTGGACTTTTCTAACACGTCTTTCAAAAGACTACCCTTTCACTGAGTTTTAGGTCTTTTGACTTTTGTATGATTCATCACATACTTGTTTGCAAGGGTCAGTCACAAAATTCTTGGCCCTGTGCATATGCAGTCTCTGTAGGACCCCCAAAAATTGTAGACTAAAACAGACTTTTTAGCCCAGGCCTTTTGACCCCCTCCCCCACCCACCCACCCACCCACCCAACAGAAAAATAGTTTTTTTGTGTGTGCTCAGCACATTGTGTTGTGCACATTGTGCAAATTTGTATGGAATATGCTTTATAAACAAAGCCTGATTGATTGACTGATTGATTGATTGACAGCAGGCTGATTTGACAGGTTTGTCAGCACTGCGCTGGCAATGAAACGTGGCGTGGATGGTGCCTCTGATTGAAATTGAAACGTGGCGTGGTGGCGCCTGTGATGTCACCTCTCTGTGTGTCGCCCGCAGGGCTGGCACGGGCGCTGTACCAGTACTGCGGGCAGAGTGCAGAGGAGCTGTCCTTCCAGGAGGGGGCGCTCATCCGCCTCCTGCGCTGCAGCCACAGCGACGTGGACGACGGCTTCTGGGAGGGCGAGCTGGACGGCCGCATCGGTGTCTTCCCCTCCCTGGTGGTGGAGCTGGTCGGGGAGGGTGAGGAAGAGGAGGAGGAAGAGGAGGACGAGGTGAGCGGTGCGTCCGTTCTCTGGTTTTAACCAAGGGGGAGTGGTCCCCAAACCTCTCCGCTGGGGATCCCCAGCTGGATCCAGGTATTCGACATGTTACACCTCAAGCACACCTGATGCAACTAATCAAGCGCTTGATTAATATCAGGTGTGCTTGAGGTGCAACACGTTGAATACCTGGATCCGGCTGGGAAGCACTGGCCTAGGCCTGGCGTACAGACACCAGGAAAAATCCATTGCAGCTTGTGGTAAATCCATCTATGAAAAATTAAAAAGTCAGTTAATAGGAGGGGTATAAATTCTAGACTGCTGCCCCAACAGCTTTCCAGGGTTTTCCTGCTTAAATATGGGTAACAATCCTGAAACTGGCCAGAATGGTTACGTTTGTTCAGTGCAAGAGGTTATTTATGTGTTCAAATGCTTTAGTCTCGCCTGGTAAATAATGCTGCTAATATGGCCCTGGGGCCCTACTGAAGAGCTATTGTTGTGCAACCTTGGTAATGTATACCCAAGAGTAGAACGCCAGAAATGGGTACTGTGAGCAGCAGAAACGTGGTCTCTAGTGCCCCCTTGTGGTAAAGGATATGATATGCGCTTTGCGCTTTTAAAGTATGCTGAAGTAATTTGGTGAATGAATACAATTTTGGTTTGAAGCTCCAGACTCAGCTGTAATGTCTGCCCATTGCTGATCCGTGTGTTCACGTTCCTTCCTCTAATAAAAAATAGCACCTTCTCTCCTCTCTTAAAAGACTCTAGCTGCTTTAATACCTTTTTCAAACAGACAAAATGGACTTTAGTTCCAGGTCTGGTTAGTGTACTTTCAGACTTGGAGCAGTATCTCTAATTGCTTGAGCACTAGATTAATTTTGTGCACTTGTGCACACACCTACATATAACGACTTTATATGTCGTTGTCACTTGCAGTGAAATACTAATAGTTTCTCTCATTACTCTGTATACTGGTTGCATGCCATCTCTAATGTCTACCACCGGTTGCAGTGCTTCTCCTCCCCGACCCCCCCTCCCTTCTCGCCTCCCATTCCCATCGCTGGAGCCCCGCCTCCTCAGGAGCACGGCTCCTCCTCTTGCCCGGGGTCCTGGTCCGCGCGCGGCTCCTCGCCGAGAGACGTGGAGGACAGACTGCTGGGGCCGCCCCAGGACCTGCACAGACTGCTTGACTCCAGGGGAGGTAGTGACTATCGACAGTTTTTGATATTGACTATTGACAGTTTGATTTTAACTGTGCTTAAGTATTCTAACGGTGCCCTGCAGTAACTGTGCTTAACTGTGCTTAACTATACTTCGTTTTGGTGGATTCAGCCTTGATTTCCCAAGTTTTCTTTGTTTTCTTTTTTTTTTCTTTGCCTGCCCCGCCCCCCCATACATGCAGACAGTTGCAGCAGTGTCCACAGCTCACCTGAACTCTCGTCAAGGCGCATACGGCCGGTAGGTAGAAAATGAGCCGTCAGCTGAATTTATGCTTCTCTCAATTTAGCGGCATGTGCCTTTATTTATAAATGAACGCACGTCTTAGTGTTCTAGAACTCCATTGATTTCAAATACCAGCACTGATTGTTACATCAGCATTGGAACGTTCAGTTAAGAGCATTCCGATCTCATATTTATGATTTTACTAATGGTTTAGGGTTACTAGGTTACCAAGCAACTGACGAGCTGTGTGTGTTTGTCATTTTTCCAGGTCCGAGCACCTCCTCTTCCTCCGTCACACAGGAACTCCCCTGTGCCTTGAAGGACCCGGTTTAGACAGGGGTGGGGACATGTGTCTCTGGGTGGGACACTCAGGACTTTATAAAGACAAACTCCTGCTGTCATCTGTATGGACCAACTCTTCACCATCGAGGTCACCACCAAGGTTAACCCTGTTCTTACCGTGCCATTCCGTTCATTACCCTCATCGTTTGTTTTATTACGTGAAAATCAGTGTTTGCAACATCACCTTTTTAAACCTTTTTTCCCTTCATTTGGTCTCCTGTTACATTTCAGTAATACTCTGTATTTCTTGTGCATCAAAGGGCTGGTCATGACAGTGCCTGACATGGCATTTTGTTTCAAACCTCAAAAAAAAACTGCCTGATCACGTTATTTGAGGTTGTTATCGTATTTTTAAAACCGTTTTCATAAATGGAAGCTCAACAGGTTATGCTCTTTTATGGGCTGCTCGCTTCCGTTGTTTTGTATTTCTTCTCGTTGTGTCATCGTTTCAGATCTGTCTGACTGAGTGCAGCCGTGCTGGGAGGTTTGGTTTCACCTGTCCTGCAGGAGTCACCTCTCATTGAACTGCTTCTCAGAGATACCTGAGCCCCCGTGAAACAGGGCCCTTGCTCAGCGAGGAAATAAAATGCGCACAGTGTTATTTTACTTGGCTGTTTTGAGCATTTATAAAGTTGTATAATGTGTGTCCAACTGTGCACATTCCCTGGGGTTCATTTTCAAATGTTGACTGTGCTCTCTGATTTTTTTTCTCACATTACAGTTAATGAGCATGCTGGCAATAAAAAAAAACCTTAGAACCTTAAATTCATACTTACCTGGGCATGGAAGCCTGTGACATGAAGCATCTGTGATAACATTTAAATTATTATTTATGTTCTGATGTCATTAAATATTGGGGGGAAAAAAAGTTTTTTTAAAATTATGTTTCAATTATTCTTAATTTTGTTCTTAAAAATGTTCCTATGCAAAAACCAATATGGGATTCATGACACATGAAGCAGACCTTTGTTTTTGTGCACATCCCAGGTGTGTGAGATAATGAATGCTGGCTATTTGTAAATTTTATGTGCAATCCTGTTCATGTGAGTTGCATAAGGAAACAGCCATGAACAACTACAGATAAGAAAAAGATTATGAATGCTGAAATGTTCTTGGAAACGTTCTTACACACAGTTGACGATCAAATGCGATCATTTTTGTGAATGAGGCCCAATGACTGGATATGAATGAGGAATATTTAAATTGTTATCGTCTGTCTGACGGTGACTCTGTGGATTCTGTGAGGGACATTTCGTTCACAGTCTGTTAAGCTGGGTGACACAGGTTTAACAAACTGGGACAAAAGACATACGGATTCATTCTAATTGAACGGTTAGAAGAAGCCTAAAAACATGGATGCCATCTGTTCGGTCTCTAATTGCTAATTAAAATGAGGATTCGGCGAGCTGCTGTGAATAGCATTAGCCGCTGCACAGAGAAAGATGAGAGATTATCAGTCAAATTGTAATGGGTCTTGCGGACATGAACCGTATCCGCTAAGTGTGAGCAAAGCAAAGAAAGAACGAAGACAGGGGTCTCCCAAGAGCTGGTAAAAATGCATAGCTTTCTTTTATTTTTGTGTCCTTTTAAAGTCATGAGAACAAATACCATTGCACAGCTTTATTTCCAAGTTTGAGACTAACATGATTCGTTACCTAAGGTACATAGGTATTATATATAATCATACACAGATATATGCATTTTTTTTCACTTGTTATTCTACAAATAATTCCAGCTCGATTCTGTCAATGTCACATGCAGTATATGGATTATTTAAGGCCACTATTACGAACACATTTATATATAGTAGTTGCAATCAACAGACGAGGAAGTGAAGGATTTAAACATGATTGAGAAACTGTATTGTCATCGCAGTGGACTGGTGCAGACTGCTGCGGGAAGGTGGGGGGGGGTGGGGGTGGGGGGGGGAGCGTGGTCTCGTACGAGTGATTCTGAGAGACGACGACTGCTCGTCCGACCCCAGCAGAAAAGTGCCGTACGTCAGTGACCGGTGGGTGTGCTTATTTCAGTTCGCCCTTCGTGTCCGTGGAGAACGCGCGGTCCTGCGGCTGTGTGTGGATGTGCTTCGATGTGGAGACGTGACCTTCCCGTGCACCTTTTCTACTGTCGTTGCTGGTGAACAGTTAGCGGCTGAGCCCGTAGATACGTAGCCAAAGTGTCAGTTGCCTTCTCGTACCACTAAACTTTGAATAAATTATTTCAAAAAATAAATAATATTTTCCATTTTAGAGGTGATTTTGATGATATTTTCATTATGAATTGTAGTATACTATAGTATAATATTATTCGTTTTAAAAATCTCTTTTTACACCTTTAGTGGGTGTAGACCACCACAGTTTGTATTTCCTCCCCTGAAATTTACAGATTACCGTATGTATTTATGAAAGAAGTCTACAGCAAACAGAAACGTATATAATAACGGAACTTAAACAACAGCAGTTTCATTTCAACATTTTTCAGTTTTCATGGATAAAATTATATAATCCCAGTATGCATATTTAGAAAATTCTATGTTAAATTAAAACCGATAAAATATAGTATGTACAGCTCTGATGGACTTGTTGATCTACTGAAAAAAGAAAAAATAGCAAAAAAAAATGGTATTCAGTATCTTATGAGTATGGAAGTCGAGTAAAATGTCTACACAGGCTAATGGAGTTATGTTTGCTCAGATGTGTGTGTATCAGTCAGAGAGAGACTAGTGCATATTCAGTTTAAGGGAAAAAGAAGTCTCACATCACCCCTACTCAGGGTAAGAGGAAGCAGTTTGGGTGTAATGCACACTTGGAGCAGCAGGGTGCGACAGACCCCGGTTGAACGGGTGGCTAGGATAACTATTTCTTATCATGTTTGTTATTTTTTTTTGGTGGAAGAGATGTAACAGATGTATTTTTAGACTGAGAAAGGCACAGGGTAACCTTAAGTGAATGTATGAAGTACTGGGTTTAAAAGGAAGGAGGGAGGGAGGGACAGAGAGAGAGAGAAAACAGGAAAGTGACTTTCTTCCTATTGTGAAGGAATCGAGGGGTGAATATACAGGCCAGTTCTTATTGACTTTTCCTGCTTTTGAGATTCCCAAGTATTATATCAATACTGTTATTTCTGTGACTTTACCAGGATACAATGAGAATATTACAGCAGTCATTTAGAAAGAAAAATTGATTCATATTTATATAGTTCTTTTTGGTTACGTCGTCCTAAGAGATCGCCTGGAGTTACATCAGTACCAGATTCTCTTTGGGTTGCTTCACTGAATATGACAAAAATGTCTGTATGAAAACATTTCGTGGAAGGGGACGTGGGGATTTTATGGGAGGTAGGAAATGCATGTGATGTAATATGTGGTGAAATGTCCGGATGGTTTTCTTTCTGTAATGGGCCCCAATAGGGGCGCGGTGTGAAAACATGGGGAGTGTACCTGAACTGGCATGTACTTTAATGTTCAGTTAAACATTAAATAATTTAAATAAAAAAAGATATTGTTGTCTGTCTGATTATAATATAAGGCAGGGGTCTGCAGCCCTGGTCCTGGGGAGCCACCTGGTCCTGTTTTCACCTTAAAATCAGCACCCACTTCAGACCCAAGTAACCAGGCGACGTGAGTTAACTGTCATTAGCTGCTGATTAACTGATAAATTGATCAATTCTAAGCGCGAGGAGAGTAGCAGTGAAAACCAGCAGAGCCTGTGGCTCTCCAGAACCAGGGCTGCAGACACCTGAAATAAGACCCTCCGTTATATAGCAAACGTGAGATTTTATCATTTCCCTTTAGTTAAATCAGTTTACTTTTATCTTCCTGTACGACGTCAAAGCCTTTCCTCCGTCTGGTTATTGCCTCGCCTGTTCTGAGAGGGCCAGGGCGGAAAGTGCAGGGAAGAGTGGAGGATTTAAAACAGACAGGCTGAGAGACAGAAGCCTGGAGCTCCTCCAAGGGGAGCCTGTGGCCGCGACTCCAGGAGTTCAGTTTTGGGAAGCGGTCGAGCCGCGGGGTACGCACAGAAGACACAGCGTCCGGTGCCGGCTGACGTTTCTTCTTCGCTGTCGCCGATGCAGTCAGGAGAGCGAGGTGAGTGTCTTCCACCCGCTGCTTTTCTGCTCCTCAGCAAAGGGCCAGCAAAGTCCATTATGATAGTAGCTGTATTTATTATTTATTTATTTTTTTGTCTGACAAGTTCAGCGCGCGTCGGTCTGATACGTTGAGCTACAGCGCGGCGCTGACTGATGATGCTAGTCGGATCACCCCTCGGCTGGAGGCCAACCCCCCCGCTCTCAATACTGCCGGTGGCACGTGGGTCGTGCCGGTCAGGGGCCCGGGGAGTGACCGGGGGGGTAGTTTTTGGCGTGGCTCGGGTCCAGCCGTATTGCTGCCCCCCACCCCCCTGCCTTGTGGCACGGGGACTGGGCTCCACCTTGCTGGCGCCCCCCCCCTCCCCCGACGCCCCAGCTCTCTCACCACTTGTGCTGTGTGTGAACGGACCTCCTCTTCTCCTCCCGCGAGTGCCGGCTGTCCTCCTCCAGGCTCACCCTGCAGTCCTTAATGTCCTCCATCTCCACCATGTCGTCCCTGCCGAACTCGCCGGGGATCGCCGCCTCCTCCGCCCTCTGCCCCGTCCGCACCACCGAGAACTCCCGTATCCGTGCCGGGACGGGCTGCTCGGGCGCGACCGCGTTCTCCACGGCCTGCGCCCCCGCGCTCGGGGCGGCCTTGTCCCCCGCCCCCGCGTCCTCCGCGGCCTGCGCCCCCGCTGCGGCCTTGTCCCCCGCGCTCGCTCCAGCCTTGTCCCCCGCGCTCGCTCCAGCCTTGTCCCCCGCGTTCGCTCCAGCCTTGTCCCCCCCGTTCGCCGCGACCTTGTCCCCCGCCATCTCCGAGTCGGTCGGCACGTCGGTGTCCGTGCCCTCTTCCGGCGGCGGGACGGGGCTCTCCGGCTGCTCGGGGGAGTCGGGACAGTCGCCGTTGTCGCCGTCGTCGTCGATGACCACTTCCATCACGGCCGCCGCCGTTTCCTGGGGCTTCTTCGCCGCCGCCGCCGGCTCGCCGCTCTTCCAGGGCGGTAACAGGGTGACGCTCTTTTTCCGCTTGGTCTCCACGGCGACCACGCCGTTGGTGGGGCCGACCTGCTTGAACATGTTGCGCAGGTTGTACCCCTCCTGCGACTTCGCCGGGTCCTCCTGGTCGTCCAGGGGCTCGGTGTGGTCGGAGTGGTCGACGGACTCCTTGACCGGCAGGTTGGGCGAGCCCTGGAGGCTGTTCTTCTTCTCCATGTGGGTGACACGGAACCTGCAGCCAAAATAAAGGGGACACGTTCACAGGGAAAGTATCAAATAAATTTTTTTTTTTTTTACTTGTCAAAAGTTTTTGTTGATTTTTTTTTATTTATCCCCCAATTATCTCTAGCTGGAGGTCTTGCAACGGTATTGTTTCTCTTTACTTCAATATTAAAAACTTTTTAATACAAAGAGGATGTGAGCCAAGATGTGCTGAAAGGCCCGTTCTCATCTCAGAATGTTCTGGCATTCAAATCTCAGGTGAGATGGGAGACGCATAGAGGCAGCGCAGCATGCTGGCTTGGGCTGAACTGCCCTTCTCACCAGTAACTGGGACGCTGTTGTTGTACACTAGGGAAATGTATTTAACCTGGATATCTTCAGACATAGCGATGTAATGAAATGCATCATAAAGTAATGAAATAATATAAGCTTCGCTGCAATAGATAAGGCAGCCCAACCAATCAATCCCCCAAATCAATCAAATCAATGATGTAACAGCATAGAAGGAAGGGCCTTTTTTTGGGGGGGGGGGCCCACGCTGACTCACCTGCCCACGGAGAACACGGTCTGCTCCCCGGGCCGGACCTTGCTGCGGGGAACGCGGGTCCGGCGCCGAGCCTTCTTGGAGCGGTGCTGGGCGCAGAGGTGGCAGGAGTTTCGGTCGGCGCCGGAGTGGACGGTGTGGTGGTGCGGGGGCAACCCCCCGAGGCTCTCCTTGCGTGGCAGCCTGCTGTGGGGGGGGGGGAGGGCAGGGGGCACGTGGTTAAAAACAACGCACGTCCAAAAAAACGCTAACAGACGCCAAGACAGAAAACTAATCATAACAGACACTGTGCCCACACTGTACCGTACTACAGGGTAATAACAGGGTCTGTTAACACCAGAAAATGTGACACTTTGAGCTTCAACATTGCATTTAACCCTCATCACACCCTTCCATTAAAACCTATAGCAGGCTTCAAGTATAGCTGCAAACGGCAATCCCAAGCACCGAGCGCACTATAGTGCCAGCAGCTAGCCAGTCTGTGCAGTGATGTGCCTGCCAGTTCAGAGACATCCAGACACCAAGACTACCAGGTTCAGTGAGGCTGGCTCTTACCAGCCGAGTTATTTGAGTGTGAAGGTGAGAAGAATGAAATATTTAAAATAATCCTGATGAAACAACAATGTGGCTGCAGCACCTGTGGCGCTCGAACGCCTAACAACCACGGCCTCTGCAGACACGCCCCTTAGGGGGGAGGCCTCGGGAACGACACCGAATCGGTGACACAACACGGCTGTTTCCCGGACGACCCCTGCGTCGTCTCTCTGAGGTGTCTGACGAACGAGCGAATCACGCGGCGCATTGCTCAGTCAGCCTCGGTCCCTGACCTTGGCTGAGGTAGCCCCGCCCCCTCAGGAGCCACCGCGGTTGCTGCGGAAGGGGGGAGAGCCTGGGAGGAATACAAACGGGCGGCCCTGCCTCCGCTGGGCGGGATCAGTCCAAAACCGGCAGTCCCTGCAATCAGCCGGGAGAGTGAATGCACCACTCCCACCCCCCCCCCCCAAACCCCCCCGCCCCCCCGGGTTCAGTGAGTACTTGCACCTTGGTGTGCGGCTGCAAGACTTACGATTTGATTAGAGAGGAATAAAAAAAAAGATCTTATTTTCTAAGTACTCTCTTGCTCTCATAGCTATGTCATATGGCGCACCACTTGCTGGCTCTCTCTCTCTCTCGCTCTCTCTAAATTAATCAGCAGCTTTTACTTACACTCACTCTCTCACACACAAATACACACACTGTCACACACACACACACACTCGCACTCATACTCGCAGTCTCACGCACACACACACACAAGTACACATACTGTCACACACGCACACATACTCAAACTCTCACGCACAAATACTCAGTCTCACACACACACACACACACACACACACTCTCTCACACACAACTACACACACACACACACACACACATCAATGCTGCCTGAGGCTGTTTATTCAGGATCCCCTAGGGAAGGCAGAATAGCCTTAATTCCCACCCATTCTTTTTGTGGAACTTCTGAACAATCTTCAGTTGCACGCATACCCAAAAATGAGAACGACAGATCCATTGTGCTTAACGTTCACGTGTGGCTGGGACTGCCCCAAGACTGGTCGGATTTTTCATTACAGGGACGAGCGTCGGCTGACGACAACGCTGCAGGTTCGGCGCGCCTGAGACCACGTCCTTGAGTGCATTCCTCATGCGAGAGATGAGAGATTTAATCAGGCCTACGCAAGCCGAGAAGTATTTCACTGGACTGCGCTCAAGACTTCCCGACATCACAGCTCATCCAACACCCTGACAGACACCTGGGCTATTTATTGCCGTGACAACAATGCAATCACCACAATCTCGGAAAAAAAACAAAAAACACCCACACGTCCTTCAGAATGTGCCTGATCCCAAATCTCTTCTGGGCTTAAATACTTTTTTTTTTTTTTCAAAGAGCTCCTCATATTCATTATTAAACAGTTTGATTTCACCAGGGAGAATTATCCAGTTTTGGAGACGTGCCAGAAAGATTAACAAAGAGGCATGGAAGTCATTCCACTAAGTGTAAAGTAGCTTAATGGCTGCGCAAAATAAATTGCACATTCCTCACAAAAATGTTTTCACATTTCTTGAGAATGTAACCTTAGTAAGCTGCTCATACTATATAAAGCGGTAATATACATTCTACAGTACAAACTGCAACTGGTTAAATAAATTCAACAGAGGGATCTACAGAGAGCATCAGGTTACAGCGTAATACTCTTATTTCCATAGCGTTCATTGCTGGGGATGCATACCTTGCAACGTTATGCTCACATGGATTCTGGTTCCCCAGCATCTCCTTGAAGGCCTCCATATTTGCTAGCAAGAGAGACAGGTTGGAAGAGATGTCCATCATATGAAATATGAAGTATGCAAAAAAATGTTTATGGAAAACGTGCAACAGCATACGAGATCGACATTAAAGAGTCACGCAGCGAATCGTAGCTGCCTTTGCATGGTGTGTCTCAAGAAAAGCTTAAAGTTCACAGATTCTGTGTGCGAAGTCAACATGGATGTGAACTCAACATACTTATTTATTTGTATTTTCTGAACTTTATTCAAATTCAGAAAGCAGAGAGGGTTGCAGATACAGACAGGCTCACTGTACAGAAAATGTCAAATTTGGAACTGAGCCCCCGTGGGGGGCGGGGGGGGGGGTGTCTTTGGGTTTGAAGCCAGCAGCCAAACAGACTGCAGCACACAGTCTCCCCCAATGTTTAAAATATTCATCTCAGGTCGCATCCAGAAATCACAAGGTAACCGGTGATTCTTTTTATGAGAATCTGCTGATATAAACACAGATACACTTACACATCACTTTTTTTTTTTTTTTCATCAGTTCAAAGAACAATTTCACAAGATGCACCGACAGCACACAAAAAAGAAAGAGAATGATGCCTTACCTTCATTCTCGATAATGCACTTCAAAATTTGCTCCACGGTGTCCTGATTTTCCTCTGGTCCGTCATCTGGAAAATATGAGAGGAATTGTGTGCTATGAGTGTAGCATCTGGTTACGATCATGAGCGTATCTAACAAACCCCCTTCATGGTAAATGTTTGCACAGTAAAATGTCCAGTGATAATTCAGCTATAACAGAGTAGGTGTGATTCCATGGGGGACCTTATGTATTATGTAAGAGTCACTGAAAATTTCACTGTGTAGTAATTCTATTGACTGGAATTCCTAGGTTCACCAGCATGCTTGAGGGTGTACAGTAAGCTGGACCACTCAAAACACTTCAGTGCTAATAAAGTCATTAATGCAGACATGATTAAATCATAAGTGTGACTAAAATACATAACCTTTATCTACATTTTATGAAGCTATCAGTGTTTTTATGCGACAATTAAGTACAATGACTGTACCACATCTCATGTATCATAACTGGCAACCCTCCGTGAAGTACATGAGCTTCCAAATAACGTGCAACAGATCTGAGATTCTGAAAGAAAGCAAGGCTCTTTCCCCTCAGGAAAACAAACAAATTAAAAGACTCCTCGAGCCACCCTTTCATAAAATAAATCAGAAAGCAGTGCTTGATACGATTTACAGCACCTTGCATGAATCAATACTCCTTCCTTACTTTGTGCATTCAAGCAAAGAGCTTCGACGGAGCTCCACTGCAAACAGCCATCAACTCCCTCCAGAAAACACAAGCAAACGACAGGTCAGCCCTAGGAACCCATTCAGAGCTCCGGCTGCACAGAATCTCGAGAATCTTGCTGAGCCGCGGTCCGTTTGTTACCATGTCAACCACCGCCGTTACCTGGCGCCAGCTTGTCCTTGCACTCTTCCTCCTCTTCCAGGTCCCCGGTGCGGCAGCGGTAGCCCCTCTTCTTCAGCATGTGGCAGATGAGGAAGCCCAGCAGGCCGGTGAGGAAGAAGAAGAAGACCAGGAGGAAGATCATGTACTGGGGGTGCGGCTCCCCTCCGTTGGTGGCGTCCAGGTCCGTCATCCTCGTCCCTCTCTCTCTCGCTCTCTCTCTCTCACGCTCGTTCGCTCGCTCCCACCCTCACTCTGCCCGGACGCTAGCCCTGATCAGATAGGGAACGCAGGCAGCAAAACAGGTGTGTTTACCCCCCTGTGCGAGTGAATGAGGGTACACAACACCCCCCCCCCACCCCCCCGCCCCCTCCTCCCTTATCAGGAGCCCTGCCACTTGACGTCAAGCGCAGGTCTCCTACACCGGGCCGTTGGAGCCGCAGGGGCTAGTCTCGGCCATCTTGGCTCCGTGCGGGGGACAGATAACCCCTCTGTGCCTGCTGCCGCGCAGTGGGGGCTCCTTTATCAGCCCCTACAGGCGGCGGAGCCCAGCCCGGCCTGGAACACACCCTCCCCTATTTTTCACCCCAGGGGAACACAGCGGTCCTCACCGCCCCGCCCCCCCCCCCACCACCACCACCACCCCCCGCGCGGCACATTCCTCCAATGAAGGAGACCGCTTCGCCATTCTCTCTCTCTCTCTCTCCCTCTCTCTCTCTCTCTCCCTCTCTCTCTCCCTCTCTCTCCCTCTCTGTCTCTCTCCCCCTCTCTCTCTCTCTCTCTGACTCTGTCTGCGAGCCAGCCGCATCATTTATTAGATCGCACACCACTGACAGTTTTCAAAGGTCTTTTCGACACCTTCTGCTCAGAAACTCAGAGACAAATTGTCCAGTAATCGTAGCTTCCTTCTAGCACAGCTCTACCGAACAGCTGATCATTCAATAAAACAGCAGACCTTGAGTACATTTACCTGTATTCATTTAGCGGATGCTCTTATCTAGAGAGACTTAAAGAAAATTCCAAAAAGTTTAATGAACAATTGCACGCATGCAAGAATTAACGAACACATTATAAAAATCTGAGCTGAAGTAAACATTCTATCACACTGAAATAGAAATAGTAACTACTTGCGAATTTCTGTAATTAATGTCACACAGAAATTCACATGCAGTAATGAAGCAGCCAAAGATCAGTACTAAAGAGCTGTGCAGTGGAGGAACATTGCATGGTAAGAATAGCTTGACAGAATTTCATAAACACAAACCCCCAAAACCCCCCACCCCCTATCTGTTTTCAGTAATTTTAAATGTTTTTCTTATGAAATTGAGAGCAAAGTCCTGGGATATTCCCCCCCCCCCATGTCTATTTCCCGTGGTCTCTGTGAGGGGACGGAGAACTCTGAACCATAACCCCCAGAGTTAGAGTCCTTCAGTAAATAATTATGATATTCCCAGGGCCCCCTTCCTGCTGCTCCCAGCTCCCAGCTCCCATTCTGGCTTCTTAAAAACTTATCTGGAACACACTGTACCCCTTTTACCAGTTTAAATGCAGTCTTCTATCTGTTCTTTAGGATGTTACCACCAAACAGGATGTTGCCGCTAAACAGGATGTTGCCAAATTGATAAGGCATATATTTAATGCTGCTATATAGTGAGCTATATGACAACGAAAGGGTCCCTTGTTCTCAATGTCACAGAAGTCTTTGCTACCTCAGCGTGCAGCACTATTGGGAGTCCCAATTAACAACAAGAGAAACACCCATTTCATTGCAATTAGTTATTTAGTTTAGAATAAGCTCAAAGTCTATTAAAACATTTAAATTCAGCGTCTCCGTGATAAACAGACTTAATAGGAAAACACATTTGTATAAAGAAAAGACGCACACGGGAAAGATGAAAAAAACAATGATTTTAGCACACACGCGATAAAATGAACAGCAAGAATCGAGATGTGACTCAGCACTATCCCACAGTCTGCTGAAAGCTTGCACTGTGATGACATCACATTTATTTTGATGGCCCGTAAAAATCACTGACTAGACAAGCTGTACTTGCGTGACTATATTCAGCTGCTTCTTTAGCTAATACATAGCTAATAATACCGAGTTCTCTTCTTTCAAATGTGTGATCGATTGACTATGCCTCACTGTTTTTTTTATTACTTGGCAGACACCTGTTTCCATGACAACTTACACAGCCACAGGATTTACTGAAAAGAGTCTGATTAACAACCTTCTCCACGGTTACGACAGCAATGCCTCACTCAGGATTTGGAGCTGCAACCTGCTGGGTGCAATTCCGACAGCCCAACTGCAGACCCCAATTCCCCACTCGTCCCTTACAATATCAGAACATGCACCGATAAATGGTTTATACGTGGAGTTTGAGGACATGGTCGATTCGGGAATACCCGTGGTCCACCTGGGCCCCTCCCTTACACAAACGCTCATAGAATACGTAATCTGTGTACACAGAGCTATCCATCACCCTTCAATAGCTATTAAAGTTCTAACCGAGTAGCTAAACACTACCCGTGCCACCATTCTCTCACTCACTCTTGCTATCCATATTATTGCTCTGAAGCAGCTCTCTCTCGAGCATGTTCTGATCTGGTTTCACATTGTGAAACAACATTACCAAAACTACGTATCCTAACATTATCACGCGATCTCTTTAGATGATTATTATTTATGAATCAAATATTTTTATTTTAACATAATCATTATGCATGATCGTGTTGATTTTTCTTAATAAACACATACATAATAATACCTAATTTAAGCTGGACTACAGGCATTAGTAAAATATTGGAGAAGATTACAGTCTAAAATGAAAATTTAGCCTATTGGATTTATGTAAAGAAAAAAACTAGACCTGTGTATATGATGTGTATAAATCATTTGTAAAACATATAATACAGCTGTGGAAAAATATACCCTCACAGCTTTTACTGACCTCCTATCCCTTCCTTGTCTGGTTTTAGGCAACCGAAATTTGCCCTTGTCCAGCAACTGCAGAAGAGTTAGTTGAAACCTGAACACAGTTGCCAAATACTGCAGGCCCATTTCTGATTGTCCAGAGGCAGCCTGTGTAGCCTACTGTAAGCACAAGCATCAATTGAAAAATCGTTGGTGACCTTTACAACAGCTTCTCTTATTACATCCCGGTCACTGTGGTGCAGAACCCATCCACGAAACGACTGAGGTGTCCCAGGCTAAATTCAGCGGTTGACAGCGACGTGGCGATGTTGTGTGTCTTGCACATATGCACTCTCAGAAAAAAAAGGTACCATTCAGTACCTAGAAAGGTACAATCGCTTGTCACTAGTACCTTTAGAGGTACAGTTTTGTACTTGTGCAGAATTTGTACCCTTGTGTACCTTTATTTCTGAGAGCGTACCAAACCTCATTGAAATGTACTGTGTGTCCCTGGCCTGAGAGACCTTTGATTCAGAGGCCTTACTTTTCACCTCAGCACGCCTATAGTATATTCTTTGCATAAAAACAGAGAGACTCTCACAAGGTTAGAGCTTCGCAAAATACATTTTATGTGCGGAACACTTAATATGTGTGCGTAGAAATGGCTTGTTTTTGCAACTGACACCTGCAAAAAAAACTGCTGGATCAGGGATGCAGATGTTTCTTTTGCCATATTTTACTTGTTCCTTGAAAGATTCCAGTGTCGTATCAGAACGCTATATCTTAGCTGACAGTGTCATAAACTTAATTTGTCCTTACGTTTCTGGAAAAAGCAGGGAATCTTTTACATGTCAAATTGTAGGGTTTACTACTGGCAATGGTGCCGGTCTCATTTAGTAGGCTACAGACTCTTATATTTAAAAGGGTGCTGGACATTACACACTTTCTGGAGTTTCTTTCCACCTGATTTCAGCTGGTCCTTCTTCTGTTACAGTAAGTGCATGGCCAAAGGGAAACACTTCCATGATAATATAAATTATAATAATGTGAGAGGAACAGTCACGATAAGAATCAGTTACTGTTATATATTATCTAGGCCTAATTCTTTGATTTCTAATGATGTTCACTAAGGAAATATATAGTTACAATTCTCTTTCGGGCCAATCCAAATGACCTCCCTCCCTTGTGTTCAGGTTCTAAAACAGCAGGCCTATCTGCTCAGATGTTTTCACAAATTTTCTGTCTTTTTCCTTTCTAGCTCAATCATTTGCACTTGCTCAGCATTGCAAATCTTTGGGTTGACATGACAAAAAGGCTCTTGTGATCAAATAATAATAATAATAATAATAATAATAATAATAATAATAATAATAATAATAATAATACGTGGTTTTCCGCATGTGCATAGCGCATCTTCCATTTTTTCCAAGTTCCCATTCGATAATTATGTGGCATAAGCCCGGCGTGGCCCGTGACACATCTGCCCTTGGCGTTTCACTATAGAGCCCCTAGAGAACGGCACGCGGCATCAATGTGTACAATCTTGATAAGCGTTGCAAAGACCGCTGAGATAAAACACATTTACCAAATAAACCGGGAAGAGATAACGCGACCCATCATTTAAACGTTCTAAAAAAGCGCATAGGGGTGTGGGGGTACAATTAATTGTAATATCGTGGCTACGAAATCCATGAATTATCTATTTTTGTTTATTAAATAATTGTTAAAACATGTTAGGGAAATAATAATAACGATAAAAAATCAGTACCGTAACTGTCTTCATATTACATCGCCACGACTGTTGCAAATAACACATCCGACGCTTGTGTCTTTGCTGCATCACAAACAACCTCCCTGATTCGTTTGCAGTAACGGCGCTGCCCATCTTCCTACCCACTGAGCAAGCCATGTACCCCCTGCGTTCAAATGAATCGAAGGCAATGGCATGAAGCCCCTCTCTCGCGTGCAGACATGCCCTCAGGAGCACAAGTGACCAGACCTCAGACTCACCGGGATGTAATAATCGCAGGTCTTTCTCCCCGTGCTTGGACCATTGAGATGCGCCTGCTTTCTGAAATACAAACGAGGTTTGCTCCGAAGTAAACGGAGGGAGGGCGAGGAATTCTCCCAAGTTATTTAAAGGGAAAATAACCCAGTCCCGTTGCGCGACCATCACCTGAGTGAGATCAGTCGATATCTTTAATAACTGGAGTAGAATTTGGATTGGCTATAACATAAATTCAATCCAATTCTAATAACAGAATGTTTATAAAAATAACAGTAGTGACGAATAAGTAGTAAAATGATATACTTTGGAGAATTTATTCAATTAATTAAAAACTAAAACCCTTTTTAGCTTATATGATGACTTGCATGAGACTTGAAATAAACTGCTGAAATTACCTTTGAAACTGCAATAAAAACGTTTAGGTAGGTACATTAGAATATTTGCTATTCCAATACTTAAGAAACAGATCCTGTAGTCTGTGTTTAACATGGTTAAATGCGGGCAAGATGAAAACACAAAGTTCACCTGCATTGAATAAAATTATAGTCTACAGAAAATTACCACGTGCCACGTTTTACATCATTCCACTCTTTGACTCGACATATAAAGTAGCAGATAACTGGAACATAACTTGATTATATTTATATAAAATCAATATATAAATAAATGGGCTGGCCTGTACTTATTCATACGTTGTACATGTTTCAATAGCCTATATTTAATTTGTGATCAACTGAGGAATGACACAATACATTACCAACAATAAATAAATAATGACGTGCAAGTCGTACGCGATACGATACTGCTAGTACAATTAACATGAATCACAAATCTGTGTTTTGAAACGGGCCTATACGATGTGGTTTCATGAGTTAAGTAAGCTATGGTTTTACGTTTATTAAAATACGAAAAATGGCACTTCCGCTTTAAACCGAACCCCGCTCCCTGAATACGTCATTACAATGCTCAGATTCTAATGTCGACCTGTGATGACGTCGATTCGGTTTTATTCTGTGTTTACAATGGCGGCTATGTGTTAGCTAGCTAAATGAAGGAAACTTAATTTATACCAAATCACCGATTATCTGATATTTTAAAAAATTAAGCGTGAAAAATATTTTTTGTTGTCCATTAGGTTATATACAGTTTTCGCACAATGACGAATAGAACAGCATATTTTTATGACCCGGACGTGGGGAACTTTCATTATGGTAAAATGGGACTTGTGTTAGCGGGCTAACCAACCTTTGCTTTCTCTTTTTATTTTAACGTTTTGATAACTTTAATTCCGCACCTAACTATCAGTTAGTTAACATGATATTTATCTTTCGTGCGTCCTATCGATCACCTGTTTAATTCTGCTTGATACTACAGCTAGGTCTGAAAGCAAAATGCAGAGCTTAATCAGCTTCTAATAGAACGTTAGCTTGCGAATAGCGTTAATCATTGAATAGGTGTGGTAACTATTCGATTCAGTGATTGAAATCTGTTGATTTTGTACGTCTTTAGGCTATGTGTGGTGCGGTGTGTGACACCGATCGTTCATTTAATCGACGTTAAATCGATTTAATTGATGTTATATTGAGTGCAGGATATGAAAATGTGATAAAAGTGAATCGCCGTGTTATGCAACAGATATTCACTTATTGTTTATGCAACCTGTCTTGGAAACTATTCACCGAGACATGGTTTTGTGTTTGAAACTACTAATGTAAAACTTGAACTATGCACACTAATAGCTATTCCCATGTTATGTCAGTGATTTATTCAACACGATTCACTATGGTAATAAAGATTTTGAGGGGAAAAATATTCTAATATTTAAGATTGGATTATTATAAATGCATTTGTGGCGAACTTCATTGCAATACCAACGTAAATGTAAATTCAGCTAATATTCATTACATTTTACATTGTCGTCTGAAACTAGCTAACTGCAGTGGTGTAACTTAGCAGGCAGTAATAATTGTGACTCTTGATGGCTATTTTTATTTTGTTATCCTCAAAGGTGCGGGACACCCGATGAAACCTCATCGTCTCTCCCTTACGCATAGTCTTGTTCTGCACTATGGCCTCTATAAAAAGATGATGGTATGATTCTGATTCATTTCTATTTTTTTTTCAACTTTTTGGAAAGAATGTTTATAGGGATTCAGAAGGTCCTAAGATCAACGTTTTTTTAAGAGCTGTAATTTTTTTACTGTAGCCTTTGTTTCACAGTGAATTCAGAGAACATACAATTGCTATGTACTTTCAGTACCATAGATTTTTACATTACTGGTCCCTTGATCAAGATATTTCATTTGACTTTATCTTTATTTCATATTTTAGCCTCAGAAATCAGCCTTTGCGGAATGTTGTTTTGTCCAATGACTGATGTCATATGCATCGTGTAATATCTCTGTGTATTTGTCTATGTTAGGTGTTCAAGCCATATAAAGCTTCCCAGCATGATATGTGTCGGTTCCACTCTGAGGATTACATAGACTTCCTGCAGAAGGTCAGCCCTAACAACATGCAGGGCTTCACCAAGAGTCTCAACACCTTCAATGTGGGAGATGACTGGTAAGGATGACCCGCCTTTGCATGACAGACTAGGTGTGGGGAAAAAGTCAGTCTCAACGTTCACATTCGTTAGTAATTTAACATTCTCGGTAATGCATTGAGGGCGGGAACCCTCATTTGCAATGGTGCTAAGATACTGAACAATAAAGCCAACAACAACAAAAAAAATAAACTAAGAGAAGAAATAACAGTTCACTTGTCTGGAAGGAACTGGAAGTTTGGTTTTATTCAGTGAAACGTCAGTGTCACATGATTTGTTGTTGTCTTTACTCATTGTAGCCTGTGGTTGTTGCTTTAGATGGAACGGACAGATGAGAGTGGTTCTTCTCTGTCTGCATGGCTTAAATATTCATTGTATTAATGCTGATTCCTGTCCTCTCCAAGCCCTGTGTTTCCTGGCCTGTTTGAGTTCTGCTCCAGGTACACTGGGGCCTCTCTTCAGGGAGCAACGCAATTAAACCATAAGGTGTGCCCCTCTGAAGCATGCACACACCCACACACACACACACACACACACACACACACACACACACACACACACGTACACACACGCACGCTCACACGCACGGACATGCACACTGACACAAACGCAGTGTCAGATAATAATGCAGAAAACATGTATTTCACTGAAAATTACAGAAAAACCTCCACCACTACATTTAATATCAGATCTATCAGTATTTGTCCACTTGTTCTTTTGTGCACCCTACTGCCACTTTAAGTCTTCCATCCTTCCAATCAACAAAACACCAAAAGTGTCAATGATGTTGTTAGAGCCCTTCAAAAGTGGCTCTAACATTCAAACAGACAACCCCCCAAACACACCTTAGCTGCATTACAGATGTATTTGTCATGTGCAACTGAAATGGCTAAAGGAGATATTTTTGATGAGATTAGATATAATATAATTCAACTGCGTAAGGAAGGTGAAGGTAAAAAACTGCAGGAGTTTCCAAAACTGGAATTTAAAAGATTATTGCAAGGGAAAATGGGACTCCTAGCAACAGTGCAAGAACTGGTAGACCATCAAAACTATCGTCGTCACAAAGACAGTACTTAAAGGTTTTATCGTAGAGATAGGAAACGAATGAAGTTCCACTCTGGCTTCAGATCTGAATACATGGTCAATGCTGTTTCAATGACGCGAGAATATTTTTCTCCTGACAGATATGTGACATCGCCATAAACTGGGCTGGAGGTCTGCATCACGCCAAAAAATTTGAGGTAACCGTCCAACTCCACAAATAAATAAACGTTACGCGATTAACATGTTGCTTGTTTTCTGTTATTAAAGCCTTCTTTGTATATTTAATATGTTTAAGTAACAAAAATGACACATAATTTGTATGTCCACATTTTCTCCTCAGGCCTCTGGATTTTGCTATGTGAACGACATTGTCATCAGTATACTGGAACTATTGAAGTAAGTATGCAGTGATTTTCTGTCCTTTATTGTTACTTCTGTGTAATGATTGTGGTGTTTCTCTCCTTTTATTACATCTGTGTAATGATTGTGGTTGGACAAAATCGAAGTGAACAGAAAGGATGTTTCTCTTCAGTGAAACCACGTTTAACTAGTCAAAGTCCTCCACATTGATTTCCCGCATTTACACTCGGTTCAAATTGGAGATGACGGCTGTGAAAGGGAGCCACTTCTCAGGACTATTGAACACAGAATTTAGTGCGGAAGAGTGCGGAGTGTAGAAGAAATTAAATGAACCGTGAGATGAGACTCAAACGCCAGGCTTATTGATTACTCTGTCCGCTTTAATTCCACCACAAATGGTGAATTTATTCGGCCGTGTTATTGATGGGCCGCTGCCGATGTCACAGAAAGGATCCAGTGGGTGAAAGGATCGTCATGGCAAATTTTCCCGGGCCTTAGAGAAGATGAGAGCTTTCCCCGGTGCAGTGAGCGTGTGGTAATTCATCGTTAATAATGCACGTTCATGCGTTTCTCACAGGTACCACCCGCGCGTCCTGTACATCGACATCGACATTCACCACGGCGACGGGGTGCAAGAAGCCTTCTACCTGACGGACCGCGTCATGACCGTGTCCTTCCACAAGTACGGGAACTACTTTTTCCCCGGAACAGGTAAAGTCACGTCCGCACTCAACTGTAGGAGCAGACTTGGCAAGCAAAGCAGCTGTTTGAGGGCTGTCGATGACCGTACCTTTCGTGTGTGTGCCTGTCTGCGCGTGTGTGTGTGTGTGTGTGTGTGTGTGCGCGTGCGCGCGGGACGTTCTCCAGGTGACATGTACGAGGTGGGGGCGGAGAGCGGTCGGTATTACTGCCTGAACGTTCCGCTCCGCGACGGGATCGATGATCAGAGTGAGTCTCCTGCTCCTTCCTCCTCCTCCTCTTCTTCATTTCTGCGGTTTATCGTCATGTACAGTAATGGACTGCTGTTCTGTTGATAGACTCTGAGTAAATATTGATTAACACGTCTAATCGTCATTACACATCACTCATTTGCTGAGCAGCATTGTAGAGCAGCTTGCGGGTTACATGTGCATTATAGGCCAAATCCCATCAACACTGAACCCACGCTGCTACCCCAGTATTGCAGTTTGTGAGTTCACAGATAGGTCATGCTCAGTATATATTTACTGTATGCATTTATTGAGGAATTAAAGTTTTGTAAGGAAAATATACGTGAATTATGTGGTAGCCTGTTTATGTTCATTAAATTCCATAATCCCATTGGCCTTTCCACACCACATAAATTCATTAGCGCCAAAATCCTTAGTGTATGATTTTACTTGGGCAGGTTACTCTGTAAATGCTGAGGTGGTCGGTCTATGTCTGTCGTCTTTCAGGCTACAGGCAGCTTTTCCAGCCTGTCATCAAGCAAGTGGTGGACTTCTACCAGCCCACCTGCATCGTTCTCCAGGTGAGAACCCCGCTGACGTCCTAGCCGTTAGCGCCTTTATCGTCGTTTGTTTCTGCGTCTGGGGTCACTGGTAGTAGTAACTCTGTTCTCCCACAGTGTGGCGCCGACTCCCTGGGCTGTGACAGGCTGGGCTGTTTTAACCTCAGCATAAGAGGCCATGGGTAAGTTTCCCACGAACCCGTCAGTGACTTGGTAAACCAAATGAGCCGGTAACTGAAAACGTACACTGCCACCTGCTGGAGATTCCGTTAATCTGCACATTTGAGGAAAATAATATGAAACATCTGTAATCTGGCCTGCAGTGTTAGGTTTACACCAGGGGGTGCTAGAGGGTAGCTATGCACAAGGCTTTATAAACATGTTTGGCTTCTGAACTGTATTTTTTAAAACTATTCAGACAAGTATTTTTCATTTAATCATACAACTAATTAATTTTTACCTGACCAGGTTACATGGTAATCAGTCTATAGGTCTACTGAACGTTTGTACACTCCTGCTATGAATCAAATGGATGTACATCTATGCATTTAAATGGGTTTGTGATTTACCATTTGCTTTTAAACATGAATTTGAGGTAGAGCTAAACGTGAAAGGTAAATCCGCATGTTGAATAAGACTTAGTGGTCATGTGGTGTGAATGTGATGTAATGGGCTGTCTGCTCTATCCGCAGGGAATGTGTGGAGTTTGTGAAGAGCTTCAAGATCCCGCTGCTGGTGCTCGGAGGAGGAGGGTACACCGTGCGCAATGTGGCCAGATGCTGGTGGGTGGAGCTGGCTGCCTTGGCTTGGCCTCGCGCAGTGATGTCACAGTGTGTCATCACCGACAGGGGCAGTTGGGTGACAGTGTCATTGTAGTGACAGGAAGCCGAAATGCTAGGCTGTCATTACCGTTAGAGGCCACAGTGAAGAAGGGCATCACTATTACGGGAAGCGGTGACAGTTTTATTACTGTTATGGGCGGTAATAGTGATGTCATTGCCGTTACGTACAGCTGCGACTTTGCTGTTTCCGTGACAGGCAGTGGAGACACAAATCTATCACCACTGTCCTGGGCTGTCGTGATGGTGTCTTTGTTCTTCGGGGCAGTGGTGACAGTCATTTGGGCAGTTAGGTTTCGATTAGAGCAGCAGCAATCAACCCTGTTCCTGGAGATCTACCAGCCCTGTAGGTTTTCATTTCAACTGTAATTTAGCATGCCTAATTCTACTAATTAGCAGCTCAAGGAGATCTCTAGCTGTTGAAGGAGGTGTGCTTTGTTAGGGCTGCAGTGAAAACCTACAGGATGGTAGCTCCCCAGGAACAGGATTGGGTGCCGCTGGATTATAACCTAAAGGGTAGTGAGTGCATAGAGTGAGAATATGGTATTTTTAAAAGAAGAGTTTCCTTGTAAAGAGCAGCTGGTTGGTGTGTAGTTCGTAGCAGCCTCACATTTATTGTTCTAATGCTCTGAAGTGATTGGCTGTTAACATCCAGTGCTTTTTAAAAACATCAGTGCCTGAGATGGTGTAAATGATATTGAACATCCTCAGTAACTTTTATATTTTTTGGTCGTATATTTTGTATATTTTTTTCTGGCTCATCTTGAGTGATTGCAGTGCTTTAAGTCGTCTGAAGTTTGGAGTGTCTCTGTGTCGTGTAGTGAACTGCGCTGTGCCTTTGCAGGACCTACGAGACCTCTCTGCTGGTGGAGGAGTCCATCAGTGACGAGTTGCCTTACAGTGGTGAGTGTGAAAGTGCTGTTTGGTAGCAGTGGAGCACAGAGAGTGGGCTGCTTAAAGGTCCAATGTTCACATGGTGTGTATATGACAGGAACTACAGAAGTATTGTGTGGTTTCTGTGTTTGTAGTGAAGGGTCTTCTGTGCTTTGTTCTTGTATGTTGGATGGAATATGATCTCCTGTTTGGTCCATTGTTCTTATTCTCTACTTCCTCTCCTTCCTTCTCCATTTCTTTTTTCTCTGTTTCCTTTCTACCTCCTGTTTTTTCGCTCTACCTGCTTCCTCGTGTGACTCCACCCTCCCTGCATCTTTACCCTTTCCCTGTCTCCTCACCCTCTTCCCACTCTCTCCTCCCCCCACCTCTTCTCCTCTCCCTCTCTCTCCTTCTCTCCCCTTCTCTTCTCTCCCCTCCCTCTCTCTGCTTCTCTCCCCCCTCACTTCTCTCCCTCTCTCTCCTTTTCTCCCTGTCTCCTCACCCTCTTCCCCCTCTCTCGTCCTCTCCTTTCCTCTCCTCTCTCTCAGAGTACTTTGAGTATTTTGCCCCAGACTTCACGCTCCACCCAGATGTCAGCACCAGGATAGAGAACCAGAACTCCAGACAGGTCAGTGGGGATCCCTGCATGCTTGGCTCCGCCCTGTCATGTTCATACCCACCCCTAAGCTTTGACCTTTGCCCACTGCCCTCTCCATTTTGAACTTTGCCCTCTCCCCTGTGCCCTTCAGTACCTGGAGCAGATCCGCTCCACAGTTTTTGAAAACCTGAAGATGCTGAACCACGCCCCCAGCGTCCAGATCCACGACGTTCCCTCGGACCTGCTGAGCTACGAGCGAACGGACGAGGCTGATCCTGACGAACGGGGCTCGGAAGACAACTATTCCAGGTGAGCCCCCCCCCCCAAACACCCCCCCCCCCCCCATACTGCAGGTGCAGGCAGACTCCCATTACTGACAGGGCAGGAGTTAAACGATGGTCCCAGACTGGCTAAATGCAGTGTTTTGTCCTCAATCTTACTGTGTTTCTTATGTGAGTTCAAAAGTGCTTATGAAGAAGTGGATAACAAGTGGCTGCATGGTTTAGTTTCTTTTCGAGCGCTCCAACATGTTACCTGTTCAGCACAGGAAGTGAAAGCGCTGGGTATTGTACTGCAACAAAGAATGCTCTGCTCTTTGTTTCATATTCTGAATGGGACTGCACCGAGCAGCCAGGGAATCGCCACCATTAAACAACGGCCATTTTCCATCCATCAGTTCGCAGTGCCCAAGGCAGTTTCAGTCATGCTCGTGATCCATATCCCCTTACTACTGTATTTCAGTCCTGTCCTTTTTTTTACTGTTTAAACAAAAACATTTATTCAGCCGGATGATAAATGCTTTCCTCTTCATTCATGCTAACAGGCCAGAGGCAGCTAACGAATTCTACGACGGTGACCACGACAACGACAAAGAGAGCGATGTGGAGATCTGATTGGTCGGCGCCGCTGAGGGCGTTTCCTTCTTGGAGGACTGCAGTTAGGGGGAGGACTCCGCCAGCAGGCATCACTAATCAAACAGTAGATGAACCATGAACATTGTCTCTCTCCCTACACTCAAAAGACTGTCCTCTTTCCATCACGTTGACTTGACTGCAGTGTAACCAGTGAGGTGGTGATGGGCACCATCTGAAAACCAGATCTCCTTTCAGTTTTGTCCTTTTTTTTTGTATGTACACGTATTGTTGTTTTAAATATGTAACGGACCCCCCTCCCCCCACCGAAATAGTACGGCCTCCTACTGTACGAAGCACTTCCCCCCCCCCCCCCCTCCACCCCCCAGACAGCTGATTGACCCGTTTAATGCGAAGAGGTGAAAAGGTGGCCTTGCTTGGACAAAGTGAGTCGAGTTATAGGACCCATGTGTGTTTTTCGAAGGTCTCTGTTGAAATCCCGTTGTCTCTTCCTGAGGTGACGCTGGACGGGGAAGAGGGGACGTCGTCGCCCCCCCGTTCCCATGGTTGAAGTTCACAGGAACGGTTTCGGTAATCAGTGCTTTCACCCCGGACAGGCACAGCGTGGTGACGGAGTGCTGCGTAGACCGAGTGTCCGTCTAGCCAGCAGCCAGCAGCCAATCTAACGGGCAGGTCACAACAGACAACCTTCCGCTATGTACACGTATATATATATATATATCAAGTCAGAATGTTTGTTTAAAATTTTTTTGTTTTTTATTGACAAGAATACTGTTTTGTAACAAGAAACGCAAATAAATGGGGATGAACAACCCAAAGGATTTAAGCTGAACAGATTTGTGAAAAGGACAAGCCACACTAGAAATTAACTATAATAGTATGCATAAGAGGGTCACTGTGTCAGGATCTAAACAGACAAATGTGATCCTAACAATGATATTTTCCCTTAAAAACCCAAAATGCCCAGTCCGGTGCTGTCAAGAGGGCTTTTACACATCCATCCATTTTTTTATTTACACAAACCAATGTAGTTCAACTGTCACTCAAAATCATTGGGTTTTTTTTAGTTCCCTAGTGGGGTGGGGTGGGGGGGAACCTGGTACCATTTCCCAAGATGGTCAAATCTTTCAGTTCCAGCATCCCAATAAATAGTTCATATATTAGAATCCTTTTATTAACTTTTTTTTATAGAAAGAAAGCTCATTGGACATACATTTTCACTAGAGGCAGTTCTGTGTCTTTAAAAACGTGTCATAGACGGTGACAGCTTTTCAAAAAAAAAAAAAATCTAACAGATGCACAAATCATCCTCTAACCGCTACGTCAGCAAAACCACGGTTACGGCATCCGATTCGTCGATCGGAGGCCTTTTCAGCACAAACATACGGAGAGGAGGCGGAGCTTCCCTCGGGGCGGGACAGGTGGGTGACGGACAGCCTCAGACGAAAGTGCATTTGAGAAATGCGGGTGTGGGGAGGTGTCCCGGGAGTTTGGGCAGTGTTGGTAATCCGCCGGTTCCAAAACCTTTCTTCTTTTTTTTTTTTTACCCCCCCTCCTCTCGGACAGAAACAGGGACAGCTGGATGGAGAGCTGACTCTGGGACGGGTGTGAAGGGTAGCACACAAACGGTGGGGTGGGGGGGTGGAGGGTAAGGGTGGGGGGGGGGGATGTCTATAGCTCCTCGCTCTCGTACAGGGGGGCAGTCTTCTCTTGGGCGCTGTCTGGGCTCAGCACCGAGAGGCTGGTGAGTGCCGGGCGCACTTTCACGTGCTTGCCAGTAGGGGCAACCTTGTTCAAGCGAGCTGGGGAAAGGAGGAGAAAAGCAGTTTCAGGATGAAATGCAGTACAGATACTGAGCCTTTCCACAGACTGCTCTGGGTACTTTTACCCCTCTAAAACAACTTAATGTGTAATGTTATCATAGGAGCATATAACCACAAAACTATGCCCTTTAACAAAAGCATATTTAGATCCAACATGTTAACAGGAAATAAGGACTGCCTGAACATCATTCAAAAGGAGCGTATGTATACATTAGATTTAATATACTCAAACAAGCTGCATCAGAAATTATGTATTTGAAAACAGGTATTTCCTTTTTGCAAGAAATTTAGAAAGCTTGTAATAAACGGAAGCATGTTTTACACCCCTGGCAGGTTTCAGCACAGATTCTCCATCGATTTCTAACACAGCTAACATTTGAATGGTCCCCACACCAGGAGACGCAAACTGTCCGAAGACAGAGATCTCCAGATTCAGCTCCTTAACAACGCGAGCTGCTGTTTGGGATAGCGGTTAGCGTAAGAGAAGCTAGCGTGTGCGGCGTCCCTGTTCCTCAGCCAGCATTGCTGTAGCTGGATTAAGCCCAGGATCCAGTTACAGGTTACAGGTCTGAGGAGGGGTCGGGGGGGTGGGCTTGAAAGACAATCTTTCGTCTGAGCAGAGCGCAAGTCTAAATTTTGCTGTGCTGTTGCGAGCCTCGGTCACATCCGCTACGATAAATACAAATAAACCGTGGACTGTTACTCTACTGCACAGGAAGAAACGCTGCGATAAGAGAGAGAGTTTACACAGATGTACGCAGTGGAAAAAATTTTCTGGGGGTTTGGCTTGAGCAAAAGGTAAACAGAACAAAGAAAATTAAATTCCCTCCTTTTGTTACACATGACAGATGGTGTGCTGTGTGAGCGAGAATGAAATATAATAGGCATTGATAGCGTCTCAGAACAACTCAGCATTTTTTTCCCCCTTTCACTGTGGTTAATGGTCCTTTGGACTGTTACACGAGCTACTGATACACCTTGAGCCATAGAACAGTAGCAGTCTGAACAAAGGGACACTCAAATTCCTTTTTTACACTTTTCACACAAAAATGACCAGAGAACAATATTTGCCTGCTTTGCAAAGATTTCAGTGAAACGACACAGTTAGTTCAATTTGTGCAAGCCAGTTGTTAAGCAAAATTTACAGCCAGTCAGGCAAACGTGTCACTGCGTCATGGGCAAACGCACACTGGTCAAATCAAAGGTAGTTCAGGAAGCACGGTGTTTTTTGACAAACAGATAAATGATCCCCTTTCTTTGCCAGACTGGCATAGAGGTCTGCAGGAAATCACAATAAAACTATACGAGCAAGCCGAGCATCAGTACGAAACATCTCAATGTTTAAATAATGGCTTTTTTTTTGGTTTGGCTCCCAAAAATGAGGTAAAATCGTTGTACTTATGAAAACATTTGAATACATACTGAAGTCTGCATTGGTTTAGCCTACGCTGGGTATGACAGAGTGCATCAGTGATTTTAATAGACTCCCTCTTCCTCAGCCTAGCTGCAGTGTGTTAATCTGTGCAGGCCAAAGCCCAGGTGGGTGATCAGTGTGAAAATCATTATATAAAATGTAATATGTTTATGCATTAACCCATTAAGGTTTGAGATCACGAATACGTGATTAGAATGTTCTTAACTGAAAATTCTAACGCTGACGTAGCGATCACTATGGTAACTGAAAGCAATGGAGTTCTAAGAACACTGACATACAGAATTTTGGGGGGGAAAAGCATTCCAAAGAAAACTTTTCTTGAAACGGTTAATTAGTGTTCCCTCTGCGTCTGCTTACTTCCCACATCCAGCCGGGCGTTGCAGCTGGACATGCCGGCCTCGTTGATGGCGGACAGCGTGTACCAGCCGGCGTCGGCCTTCTCCACCCTGTTGATCAGGAGGCAGAGCCGTCCCGCGTTGTCCTGGTACATGCTGGGAGAGAGCCGTTGCCCGCGTTACGACCAGGTACTGGCTGCGGCACACTGTACACTGGGTGACCCTATGCAGTCCCAGTTTTTTTTTATTGGTACACCCAAAAACACAAACATGCTATACAACTAAAGATAAATACAATTGGAGGTTCCACCAATCCCCCCCCCATCTCTGGTCCATGAATTAAATCTGCCCCCCACCCCGTGGTCCCCCGACTGCAGTTCCCACAACCCCTGCCACCCTGGTCCGCAACCCACTCACAAAAATTTATCCTGTAAACATGTGATTGGAACACTGGCGCCACTACTGGAACCAGGCCCCAGCTCCGGAACACCTCATCAACAATGTAATTTAAACTCCCCCCTACACACGGCTTGGACTCCTTATGAATTCATAAGCCTGACATTAATAGCATTCCTTTATACTTAAGAGGAAAGATGATTCTTCCACGTCAAGCTGCAAAATCATCAGGGAGTTGATGGTAAACCAATATGCCGTTGGGCGCCTTCCTGAATATTTTCTAGATTTTATCTGTGTTGGATTTATGGGCCCTGCCAGGCATTCTCCTCCGTGTATTGAAAAATTTAAATGCAGCCAACTTGTCAATAGAACAATGCTTATTATGTCTGGGAAAGCAGAAAGCACAGGTGTCAATGCTAATATGCACCACAATAATATCAGATCCCCAATTCCTGCGTATGCCACACAGGATCTTTACGAAAGTGTTGTGAAGTGTACATCTGCTTTGTTAATCCAAGCAAGTGTGACTAAAGCAACAGCCTTAGACAAGACCTCCCATGCAACCTGATTACAGAGGACTACAGAGGGTGTCCAAATGAGCTGAACCCAACTGAACCCGTTTCTGCTGCCAGAGGACTACAGTAGTTCAGCACAGGGCAAACGCACACCTTTAATTAAATTGCATACATATGGATTGCTAAGAGTGCATGGCCGTCACACACCTCATCCTGTTGGGGTTGATCTGAAACATCTCCTTGTCCTTCTTCCAGTAGAGCTGGGGGGGAGGGGAGGCCACCACCTTGCACTCCAGCCTCACGGTGTCCCCCTCCAGGGCTCGCGAGTTCTGCATCTTCTGCACGAAGGTGGGGGGGCGCAGCATTTCCTGGGCTGGGGGAGGAGGGGGCCACGAGTTAACACTGGAATATGCTGAGCGTTCACATAGCAATCACGACCCCTCACTGAACCGATGGCTAGGCTTAATCTGACTTGCTGCGGATAAGAAGAGTGAAAATCAAAAGTGGCGCTTGCACATTAATTTTTTTTTTTAAAAGGCCGCGTGGAGCCCTCACCAATGACGTCCAAGCGCAGGGAGAAGCGACTCTCGCCAGCGCGGTTCTTGGCCACGCACTCGTAGACGCCGGCGTGGTCCACCGTCACCACCTCGATGATGAAGGAGTGCATGCCCTTCTCGCACACCAGCATCTTGTGGTACTCGTTGGGCCGGATGGCCTGGCCGTTCAGGTACCAGGACACGTCCGGGATGGGCAGCCCCCCCACCTGCGGAGACAGAGAGCGAATGTGTGAGAGGTACAAGTGTGGAACAGCCTGCCATAGACACTCACAAAAAAGGTATGTAAAAGTGCCTATACAGATACAAACGCTTGTCACTGGGGTGGTATCCTATAGGCACATAAAATTTTACCCCGAGCCAGCAATTTTGCACCTTCTTTTCTTGTGAACAATACTTATTAGTACCCAAACATAACATCATTGTACTTTTAGGATGTACTACTAAAGAACAAAAATGTATCTCCACTGTACCATTATTTCTCAAAGAGACCTTTAGTGTGTGCAGAACCAACAGGAGTGACCTATTCTTTTATCGATAATGTGCATGTTCTTGTGTGTGGAGTGGGCCCATGTGGTCAGCTTATGCAGACATACTGTATATGTAGTACACATCCACATGATTTGGTCCCAGTTCAGCAGTGTTTAAGTGCACCAGAGTTTGTGGCATTTATGGCACCAAAGCTTTTAATAATACATTTTTAAAAAACTACTCCGATTTAATTTATGCAGTCTTCTTGCTTTTAGCGCTGCACAAGGATGTTCAGAACAATTATGAATTCGCAAAACCTAAAACAAACCCCACAGGTTAGCGGTGTTCTAACACGTCTGGCTGCACATTTTGTTCCGCAGATGTCTCCAATGACAAATATCTGGGAAAAATACGTAGCACACGTTCCATTTCTCTGACGGGTCGAACCCATGCTACGCTGTAAATACTCGTGCAAAATCCGCGCACCTTGAAGTCAATCCTGCAGAAGCGTCCTTCCTCCACCGTGAGGTCCTGGGGCACCTGCAGGAACCGAGGGGCGTAGCACTTCTCCTGGATCGCCGAGCCCTCGTTGCCATCAGTCCCAGAATGCTGTGCGCTCCTGAGCGAGAGGGGGAAAGGGACAAACGAAGGGGGTGTTTTCACGCCGTCCGCCACCCAAAGCCTCACATCTGAATCTTAGGGGGGCTGGTCAAAACAGATAGAGCCATTCTATATCGTTTCGGTAAAGGAGGTGGAGAGTCCAGGGGTCAGAAAGTAAAAGTCCTGCCGTGTGTTTCTTCCACCCATGAACTCAGCCCAGCTGATTTCATCAACTAGTTCTCCCTCCTGGCAGAAGAACTGTGCTAATTAGCAAACCGAGTTGATTGGACCGAAACGCTGGGGAGGCCTCTTACTTTCCGAACCTGGATTTTTCAACCTCTGCGCTTCAACCGGAACCTAACGATGTCTCAGAAGCGGCAAGTTGCAGCGAAGCGTAGGCCATTATCGTGTCAGTCTCAGTCTTTTTTACGACCTGTTCAGACACGCCGAGGTACCGTTCCAGTCCAGTTATACAGTAATCTGCCTTATTGGCCTCGCAGACGTGCTTGATCAGGGCAGTGTCCGTTACTCATAGGCTTACTGTGTTCTGCAGCACAGGTTACACAACCCTCGTACGCAGCTGGCTTTTCACCGATTAACCGATGATGCTCAAGGAAGGCATGTGGCTAAAGGGCACGGCAACCTTTTCGCCCCGGCGCCAACCTTTTCGCCCCTGGGCGTGGGCGTGGAGGCAACGACCGCCGCCGTGCCACGCCAGCTGACCTGAGGAGGGATCCAGAGGAAGGGGCGAACGACATCACCCCCAGGGCGCTGGGTCAGCCCAGTTCAGACGCTATAATTGTCCCCATTACAGCATGTTGGTGGTGAGGGAGTGGAGCCGGTGGGACCCGTTGGAAACAGGCGCGTATTACCGCCAGGAAACTAAATCCAGATCACGCTGTCCCCCCGAACATCGCCCGCTGCTGCCCTGCCCTGCCTTGCCTTGCCCCCCCCCCCCCACTCCCCACTCACTGACAGTCACCACCCCCTGCCCTCCTCCAACCAAGGCCAATTTATACATGCCGTAATGCCAACATGTATCTGTGGGACAGACTGACTGACTGACTGAAAACAGCCCGTCTTTTCAGTCACTGAGCCTGATCTTTCACAAAGTGTTAGCGGGCCGCTGTCACCCCATTTAACCATGCCTGTCCCTTTTCCCTAGCAACAAACACGCAAAGTAGTACTACAAAATACCCCTTTGCCCTTTCGCAAGGTAGCTGAATAACTTCAGTAAATACCCAGCTGCATGAATGGGCAATATACAAAAATGTAATCCATGCATAAGCTGAAATGGATATGTGTGTCTGGTAAGCGAATAATGAATGAAAACTGATATACGAGTGCCAGTTTGCAGACCAAAAACCTGGAAGAGAGTTAGCATTTTTTGAGCCATGGGTTCTCTCGGTTCCCCCCCCATAGGGATTTCGATTTCTGACAAAATAAGGTCTGTGTTTAACATAAGCTTAGGAGAGCTTCACGTTTTTGTCCTACGACATAAATCACTCCCATTACTATCTCAACTGTGAATTTCAGGTTGCTATACTGAAACTACAAAAATGGCCGCATTCCACCAACCGCCGCTCAACACGAGCTTCCACACGAGCGTGCCTGCGTGCGACAACCGTTTCAGGCAATATGGCGACTTGTTAGCAACATACTGGCTATGAAATTTACGGGGGAGATATTAATGGTTGTAATTTATGTTGTAGAACAAATTGTGAAACTTTCTTAAGCTCATGTTGACCTTATTTTCTGTGGAACATAAAATTCCTATGAGAAAAAAAGCATTGGAGATCTGCCAAGGGAACCCATGCCAAGGGAACAAACTTCCGGGCTAGCCTAAAAAACACGTCATCACTGTGGCACTCTACTGAAGAAACTGAAATGCAAGGTGATAAGGTAGAAAGATGATAAGATGTGACATTTTCCCCACGTTCGCTGAAGGCCGTTTCCATTCCCAAAGCAGTATTTACCATATTCCTCCAGTGTGCCTTCCTTCTGGTGAATCTGGCTGCAGAAAGAAAATGATAATTAAAAAATTAAAAAGGTACACTTTACATGGAAAAAAGAAAAAAGAAAAACTGCACTGTGATCTCGCAGCATAAGCATTCATAGACTAAACTTGACTGTGTCTTTAAGAGCATGACTGTAAAATGGACATTCACTTTCACTGCCTGACATTTGGCGTATGGGGGCAGCAGTGGAGGACAAAGACGGCTGCCATCTTGGCCACTGTGACGACATGTTTCCAGCCTTCACACACCCGTGGCGTGAGGGGCCCGCACGTGTGCAGAGGGGGTGGGGCCCTCCTGGCATCCCACGCTACCGCCCCCCCCCCCCCCATTGTCAGAATGCTGCCGTGGCACTGGGGCTTCGTGCTGGCTATTTATGGCCCCGTTCTCGGAAGAGGGACGTGGTTTTGTTATCTCACGAGGCCAATGACAGACGGGCAAAGCCCGAAATTTTTCCTCCCCCCCTCTGCGCCCTCTCCCATTGTGCGGTGGGCCCCAGTGACAAACAGTAGAGGAACAGAACACACTGTACCCCCCCCCCCCCCAACGCCAGTGTGAATGCCAGCGCACACACAGGCGCACATGAGACATGCCTCTCGGGATGGAGTTAAATTTACCGACAGGCAACTGTTAAGACTTCGTTAGGGATATAATGCAGAGGTGAACGTTAGCACATTTTTCTTCACCTCCGTGGAATTTCTTTCTTTCTTTTGGGGCCAAAATAAATCTGAAATGGAAGCTGACTCCATCGCTCCAGGGTGCGCTACCCTACTCCCACTTCGAGATATATTTTCAGTTTTTCTTTTTCTTTTTTTTTTTTTTGATTTGTCAGCCAGCTGCCATTTTGTTTCAGCAATGAGCAACGCCCACTTCCTGGACAAACGCTTCGTTTAAAAACATTTGGCTGCCGCGATTAAAATAACCAGCATTTTTTTTTCTTTACAGCTGCGCGCGATTAACTTTTGACACCACATTTATTTGGCTCACCGCGGACCCCTGGTGACTTCGTCAACGCCTCCGCAATTGCCCTCGCATCGTTTAAGTGGCAGGCCGCTGATTAAACACCTAATTAAATCATTCAGGTTCATTAAGGAGGGGGTTAATGGGGCTCAGGAAGGTAAACTCGTGGACGGGTACCTGCTCAGAATGGGAGTCCTGGGAATTCTCCAGATCGAAGACGGAGGCCGCGTTGTCGGGCCCCAGCAACCGCCGAGCCATACGCTCCTCATAGGACAGCTTCTGTTAGGGGGGCGGGACACCGGCAACAGGTCAGGGGTTTTATAGCGCGCCCGTGCGAAGTTCGGATTCCAGGCAGCGGAGCTTAGCTGAGGCACCGGCTGCCGTCGGTTAATCACCGCGCAGCCCCACCGGGACCGGCCTGCTGGAACGGGGCAGAGCCTCTGATCCAAAGGCAGCTGGCCAGTCCCATCCACTCACCTGGAGCTGCATACTAACCCTGTTAACACCGCACTGTAGAACAGCAAACGTGCGTTCATTGAGATGGTGACACACGCATGCACACGCGTGAACACGCACGTGCACACACACACACACACACACACACACACACACACGCGCACGCACAGCTTTTTCTTCAAATGTAAATTTCTGCTGTGTACTGCTTTGAACTACAGCACGTGCAACGTACATCTGGGAGTGGACTAAACACCGTTTTATCTTAAAATGGCCACAAGGGTTATGTACTGCAAAAAAACACCGCCTTTGAAAAGAAGGGTAGAAGCTGATAATAAACTGGGCTCTATGCACCATCAACGCAACTAATTAAATGTGAAAATCATACGCACATGCTTTTAAAACGTAAGACCGAAACGGTTTGGGACGTTAACACATCCAGTTTTCTCTTTACTTAGGGGATAAACTTTGAGCATTCCGCTGGGCGCTTAGCAACAGGACCCCAGAGTGCTGCGCCTGTGCAGAGGCCCCGCCCCCGGCGACGGTTACCTGGCTGTTGTTCCTCCTCCGCGCCTCCTTGCAGCGCAGCTTCTTCTCCAGGTCCTGGATGAGGGCGTCCTTGGAGCCCTGGATCTCCTCGTCGGTGGAGACGGACACCGGCCGGGAGGCCGTCTTCTTCAGGATGGGCCTGGGGAGACTGAGGAGCAGAGAGAGGCCGCCGGTGAGTAACTGCAACCCCCCCCCCCAAAAAAATCACAAGACCACAATACAGAGCTAAAAGAACAACATGGTATTAGCTATGGTGGAGATCACTCTGGTCACTGGGTAACTTGGAAAGGAATGGGACAGAATAGAACAATAAAAGAAAAGAATAGAAATCTGGTCAAATTAGATATCAGGTACAAACAATTATTAGTTTTTAAAAATGGAAAACAGAACGAAGAAATACAAAAACACAGACAGTGCTGCCGTTGGTTACAGCAGCAGCGGCCATTTTGGTGCTGGCAGAACACACCTGTTGGAAGAGCCTTTGTAGCTGGCAGGCAGAGACACGAACGAGGAGGGGGCCACGCTCTGCTGCAACGTGGCTGTGGGCTTGGGGAGGGACGGGGACAGGCTGGGGGGGGTGGCGGAGTGAGGAGAGTTATTGGCGGGCAAGGACTGGGAGGCGGGAGGTGTGTCCACCGGCTTGGGGGGAGGGGGGGAATGCGGGGAGCGGGTCGGGGAGGTGGGTTTTGGGGGAGGGGCGGGGGCCGATTTGGGCTGGGGGGTGGCCTGGCACGGCAGGATGGAGGAGAGGAAGGCGGCGGTGGAGGGGTGCTGTGGTTGGGGTTGGGGTTTCGGTTGGGGTGGGGGTTGGGGTTGGGGATTGGCGGTGGATTTGGGGATCAGCGTGACGCTGGAGCGCATGGGGGCCCGGGACGGGGAGACGGGCTGGGGGGGCTGCGGGGGCAGGGCTTCCCGGGGGGACCCCACGGCGGAGGACGCGGGGGTGGAGGTGGGGGAGCTCAGCGTGGACGAGGAGGTGCTGCCGTTGGGGTAGGAGCCCGGAGACTGCTGCACGCTCTCGTAGCTGGGGGCCTGGAAGTGAGGCTGGGACTGGATGAAGTGGCGGGGCCGCTCGTAGTTGAAGGCGGTGGGGGGGTACAGGGAGGGGGTGAAGCTGGGCAGGTCGGCGACGCTCATGCTGTTGCCGGGGTGACGCTGGCTGCTGGCCTGGGTGGCGCTCGTCGCGGGCAGCTCGGCTGATGGCGGCCTCTCCTTGGCGGGCGGCGGCGGCGGTGTGGAGGGGGAGCAGGCCTCGGGAGTGCTGCGGGATATCGAGCTGTGGTTGCTCTCTCCGGAGGGGCTGTAGGGCTCGCCTGTGCCTTTATTCAGCTCCTGCGGTTCCGGGGATCTGGAGGGCGAAAGTGAAATGGGACCCCGTTTCTACAACACGCCCCCCTGAGACTGGCAAACACGGCAAGCCCAATATTCCCTAGTGCCCTCGGCTCGGTTACCGACGACAATGCATTCCAGGTAACCCTTTGCGGTGTGAGATTACAAACGCGATTAGAATGCTCTTAACTGAACATTCTAATGCTGATGTAACAATCGCTACTGGCAACTGAAAGCAGTGGAGTTCTAGAACACTGACATTGAATTTTTAAAAAACATTCCGAAGAACCTACTCTTCAAAGGCTTAATCTGACCATAGCTGATAATAACCACTGTGGAGGCCACAGCCGTTGCTCTCCATCCGACCGTTTCTGGTCTTTATTTCCAGCACTCCGGAACTTGCCCAATCCCAAGTAGAGGCTGTCCCAACCTTACGACCACCAGTTCAGAGGTGGAGGACTAACACAGGTATCCTGTGAAATTCATGAAGTCAACCTGTCAGCTAGATCACCTGAGCTGCCGTGTCTGAGGACAGCCAAATTGATGCAAGCGGATCACAGGTGTCTAACTGAGACACCCTGCTGACGGAAACCCTTCCTCTCTAGGTGACGCAATGGCAAATGACGCATCACCACGGGACTCCTAGTGACATTTGCCGCTCTCACGGTTGGCTGTGAATATCGGGACCCCTCCGACATGCTTTTTCCATTTGGAATGCAAAACAAAAAAAACCCTGAGGACATTCAGATAGTGTCAGCCATTTGAGAACAATCAGTTGGGTTCTCTGGAGAGACTGCACCTTTGCCTGCCGGCTAAAAAAAGCGCCGTGATGTTCTCAGGCTGAGGGCCAGAGTGCGTAACAGAAAATGAGACCGCTGGAATGAGAGGCACCCCGCGCGCCTCTTTAAAGCTTCCCCCGCGCGCCTCTTTAAAGCTTCCCCCGCAAATAAACCTGAAGCCCGCGGAGCGAGCTGACATCATCCGGCAGGTGCTGCTCGTTTTCCAGCCACCTCTGACGCACACGACCTCACGTGGAGCATTGTGGGTAAAGGGGGGCGAAACGCGCGCAAAACTCTCTCAGGACCCTCCAAAAAAACGCACAGTGGTCTCAGAAGGACGTCTTTGAGTCGTACACAACCCCCCCCCCCCCCCCCACCCCGAGAGAACTGCACAGAATTTCTTTACAACACTCATGACAAATGAGATCGAACGAATCCAAACTCCCCAAACACCCCACACACACACACGGGCTTTCCAGAAGCTAACACGAGTTTCTCATGGAACGACAGACTAAAGTGAAACTGTGGCACCGTTCTTTGTGGGGGAAAACAAAGGAGAGCAAGAGAACTTACAGCACGCTGGCGGTCAACACGCCTGAGTCCCGACTGAATGTGCGACCCAGGGGCTGAAGCGAGGCACAAAAACTGAATTTGGGTGGATGGTGACTCAGATTCTCTGGGCTCGGGGCCTCGTGTCCGGGACACATGTGCCCTCTCGGACAGATAGGCAGGGCCTGTTGCTGCCAGCCACCCACACAAACACACACACACACGTACACACACACGGGTTGGCTCTACCCCTTATGTAACAAGCTGGGGTGGGCAGGGAGGGGGCATGGAGGGATTGGGGGGGGGGGGGTTCTGGCAAACCTGAATGGGTATGAGGCTTGTACACAGGACCTATTGAGAGGGAGACAGCAGGACAAAAAAAAAAAAGAAAAAGAAAAAAGATGCGACAGGGTTTGAGCGGTCCAGCCAGAGCCCTTTCAAGCGGGCTTTGTTCTGAAACGATGCCTGGACGTCCGCCAGCTTTCTTTCCTGGGGGGGGTGGAGGGGGTGGAAGAGGAATTCCCCCCTACCAACATGGCGCATTCTTTCACCTTTACAGCACGGCAGCAGTGAAACCGAAAATCTATAAACTGAAAGAGGCCAGAGTCATCTCTCTCTCCCTCCCTTTTTTCTTTTTTTCTCTGGGCTCTACACCCCTATTCTGCAACGGGAACACAGCCAGGAGCCACAAATTCCCCTTCTGAGTGAAAGAGAGCCAAGAGCTCTCTGGGCTTTCAGATTTGTGACTGAACTCTAAAAAAAGAACCGAAGCTTCAGTTTAATCAACTGACCGAATTGCAGATTAAATAAAAAAGAGTTTGCTTTGGCACTGCAAAGGATTTGCAGCAAGTTTAACTCATTTTGATCCTGATTGGAGGTAATTGGCAGAAGTTTTTCAAAATAGGCCTATATAAGCTTAACTTTAAAGTGGTTGGGAATGGATCTTTAGATGCAAGTATGCAAAACAATCAGCAGCCAGAGACAGAAACAAAAAAACATTTTCTGCTTCCTCAATAAAGAACATATACAGAACACCTTGAGAAATCTTTTGACCTCTTTAGTTTTAAATATCAAACTGACCTTTAGAACGCAACAAATGTGATGAACCACACAAAAGCAATACGGTGGTGGAGCATCTTAGTTTTGCTGTTGTTAGATTAGAATGTACCATTCACTTGACCTGTTACACAATCACCAGAGACAACAGGTGTAGTGGTTGATGAGATCGTAACTCGAGTGGCCGTTAGGAAGGGGCTCAAGATAGCTGGATCAGTTTTAGAAACCCTGTATCTGCTGACCTCGTGCCAAAGCTATACGGTGATGCATCCTGCAAAATATGCCAGCGTAGTGTTTTGGGGGGATCACACTGTAAGTGTAAACAGTTGGTGATTTTGTGTCTCGAAAACGCTTCAAGAAATATTAATAGTAATATGGAATGCCCACCCACACTGCTTCCAAAAAGTGTGCAATCTCTTGGGAAGTACAGTTGAGCTCCAGGCATAATCTGTCCATCCTAAACAACAAGTGGTCTCCGGGAAGGTTCATCAGCAAGCTAATCTGATCTGTTTCAAAACTTTCCAGAACAAAGGTTTCCCGGGGGGGCATCTGGGAATGTCTCGCGCACGCAACTGTATGAGCCACCAATGACAATGAACCGCTGTCTGTCCCCTTCAACCACGGGTCCCCCGATCACCCAGGAACGCCCTGGATACGGGCCCCCTTAAGTTCCATGACATCACACGTTCCTGAGTCCAGTAGTAACACATCAGAGATAGCACCGGTGATGGACACCGAATGGACTCTGTTCGTATCACATTCTCTCTGAGGCTTAAGTGTGAACACTTCCGCAGCTGATATTGCCTCACAACTGAAAACATTTCTGTAAATGCACACGCAACGACGTAAGTTCTTCGCTATAAAATGCAACGTTATTTTCGGCAATACAGGTAACTCACTCACGCGCACTTGCAGGTAGCCTACAGCAGATGCCACAAAATGACAAAACCCACTGCATATTAACACAACACCGAAGGACGTTTATACACAACACCGAAGGACGCCGAATAGCCTGTTCTTTGTAGGTTACATTTATTTGACACAAGTTAACAATGCCGTCAAATAACAGCAGTTAGACAGCAGCAATATCCATGCAAACCCGTCTTCAACGCTCGACTACTATCATTTGAGACAATTGTATTATTTGATATAGCATACATTTTTAAAGTATGACTAACAAAAAGAGTACGAAACTAAATCAGTTGCAATAACTATAAACATACATTTAAAGGAAAATCATCCCACAGCATGTAGTTACTCTGAACTTGCCGACGGCTTTGTGCTGAATTAACCCAAATGTAAAGGCAAACAACTATGAAACAGTCTTTCTACCGATACATACAATCGTATATCGAGGTTGATCTTACCTAACCAGTGCCGCTCGATGGAAAACCGAACGGTAGGATACACTGGCTGATTACAGATCAGCAGCACTTGCCCCGTGGATACGCCGGAGTCCAGAGACTGCAGCCCGGTCGCCTCCTCTTATTCACACTATCCCAGTCAATGACGCCGCTGAAGCACCCAGCTGATTCCAGTGCCCCTCCACATTTCAAAGTAAGGGTTACCTCCGCCTCACGTGACCTCACCATTTATGTATTTTGGACCGCCTTGCATCACTGCCTCTCCGCCCCCCCCCCAAAATTTATTCCAAATGAAGTTGCCTGGTTAAGTATTCATTGAACGTATCTGAACTTCGTACTATGCAAGAAAGTATTTTTAATATACCAAACAACACTACCTACCACAATATGTTAGCTGGACAGTGCATTTTTAAATAGTTCCATGTTTTTGGACTATGCTAAGGAATTTTGTATTTTTAGATAACAGAGTTTGGCTAATCTATTTTTATATTTAATCCACCCGTCTGCCTGCTTGAGCGGCTGGGTAGCAACGACGCCAAAAATAAATAAAGTAGCCTAATCAATACATTTTTGATATTTTTATCATGCAATATCACAACACTTGTCCTTAATTTACTTAAATAGACGAGAACAGCCTCCAAGTGGTTTCTAATAAAAACCAACCTTTTACAGCGTCCCTTGTCAACAAGCCACTGTATTTCAATATGGCTCCCTCTACTGGTGCCGAAATAGTTTTTGGCGTGGAAATACAGAATTAACCGATTCCGAATATAAAGGTATGAATGGGCTGTATTACCGATCGTAGGCCATATACATTGTATAATTTATGTATACATATTCACATATGTATGTATTTGACATGTACTTATTTTGCATTTGTTAAAAAGTACATATTGCATTTTCATATATTTTGATCTGTGAGAGTATACACAGAAAACAGGTTCTGATCAACATACCGCGATACCTTTGGACACATGGCATAGGCGAACGTCTGCAAACTCTCCAACTGTTTTATTGTAAATATGTTCACAGTGTGAACATATTTTTTTCTGGAGTCACACAGAGCGCTAACCGTAGCCAACAAGGACAGGATTTGTGCGCCATCTTGTGGAAGTTCTTGAATATTGAGTCGTGACCACTCGTGCTACCATAATTGCGTCGGAACGTGTTGAATTTGCTCGTTGGCCTTTTTGCCGCGATGGGTAGGCCCTACTGCAGTGGCAGCTCAGTATTAGGCCTACATGTAGTATCACGATATATTATTTGGTGTTAGGCATTTTTCCAGTGTTTAATGGCGTATGTCTACTATAAGCAAGTTACCCATGCCTTGTTCTGTAGGCTAGTAGGCTATGGCATGTCACATTACCAGTCTGGATATTACTGAAAAATCTTCAAGTCCTGCTTCATAAGTGATTCACACTTCTAGTAGGCTAGAAGGCTATCGCTTCAGTGATGACACGGTGGCTGTAGTCAAAGAAAATGTGTGATTGTCAGTTACAAAGACAAGAATGATAAATAGAAATGCAGTCAATCATTACTTTGACAGCCCTGTAATTTGCTATTCAAAATAATTTTCCGATTGAGGGCCCGTGGAAATACTGCTAATGAGCAATCGGTTTAAACAGACGGTTTCGCTGTGTTTGTTTTTGGCTTTGCAGATGGCGTCTGAGCGACCAGCGATAAACAAAGATGGAGAGTTGAAATGCGTTAACTCGAAGGCGTTAACCCGTCCCTGCACGCGGAGATCAGTTGGTTTTGTCGGACTTACGCGCCCGACAGAGGGGTCATCTCCTCATCCGGGCTGCTCGGCCACTCCGGGGGCGGGATTTCGGCCGCATCCCGGAGGAAAGAGGGGAAGTCATCGGAGTCCTGCCCGACGGACACCCCCGAAGGCTCCTCGTTCGACAGCACCTCATCCAGGTCTGGTGGTGACATCACAGACATCATGGCCGCACGTTACCTCCTTGTGCAAATTAATCGAAACGTACACTTGGATTTTAATTTGCAGCCATCTTTGTTTACCATTTCATCCATGCATTTCATTCAGTTGCATAATTTCAAGACCATCCTCATCCAGGTGTGTTCATGCATTCCATTGTCACACCTGCTTATTTCGTTCTTGCTCATTATCATTCTAGCCCCCCGCCCATCCCAGTCTATCCTTCTTCATCTACTTAAATTCTAAATGGTTTATTTTGTAAATTAGGTTAGTCTACTTCTGCTGGATCCCTTCATTTTCTGTGCTCTGATTTGTCACATACAGTAAATGTTTTCTGTGCTACATTGGGATGATACAATACGACATAATCCATCCAGAAGAACTTGTTTGGGGAAATTTATAGGGTTTCATAAAAATACAAGAACATGATGATGGACATAGAAATAACAAAACTAACAAAACAGCCAGTGATTCTATTATTTTGTACAAGGATGTACTGGAGGCACTCTTAATACTTCAGAGCTCTCAGTGAGAATTGAAAAAAATATTCTGGCACACACACACACACACACAC